>PVHX01001069.1:0-50697 GCA_004024805.1 Geosciurus inauris
CACCCTTGGCTTCCTGGTATTGGGGGCTATCAGCACTTTTCGTCCTGCCTTCTGTTTCCCGGTATTGGTCCCTTCTTAGATTTCCTGAGCTAGGCCTGGCTACCTATTAGGGGAGGGGGAAGGGGTCTTTCTGAGGTCAGTCAGTTTCCTGAGCAAGTCCTGGCCATCTATTAGGGGAGGGGGAAGGGGTCTTTCAATACTAATTTGCAGTCCCATTTTGTATTGCCCCAGATTGTATTATTTTATCTTTTCCCTCACATCCTTGCCAGTGTTTATTATTATTTGTATTGTTATTATTATATATTTTTTTGGCACTGGGGGTGCCACTGAACCACTGAACCACATCCCAGCCCTCTTTTATATTTTATTTAGAGACAAGGTCTCACTAAGTTGCTGAGGCTGGCTTTGAACTGATGATCCTCCTGCCTCAGCCTTCCAAGACAATAGGATTATAGGCTGTGCCACTGCGCCGGGCTTATTATTTGTATTCTTGATATTTGCATTTTGATTGAAGGGAGATTAAATCTTAATGTGGGGTGTTTTTTTGGGGGGGGGTATCGAGGATTGAACCCAGGGGTGCTCAACCACTAAGCCATATCCCCAGCGCTTTTTTGTATTTTATTTAGAGACAGAGTCTTGCTGAGCTGTTTAGGGACTTGCCAAAGTGCTAAGGCTGGCTTTGAATTCACAATCCCTCTGCCTCAGTGTCCTGAACTGCTGGGACAGTGCCATCACACACAGCATAATGCAGTTTTGATTTGCACTTCCCTAATTGCTAAAGATATTGAACACTTTTTCATATATTTATTGACCATTTGTATTTTTTCCTGTGAGAAATTTCTGTTCTTTAGCCCATTTATTGATTGGATTCTTATTTTGGGGGGGCATTGAGTTTTTGTTTCCTTTTTTTTGTTTGTTCTTTTTAGATATACATGAAAGTAGAGTGGGTTTTGACATATTCTACGTACATGGGGTATAACTTATTCTGCTTAGGCTCCCATTCTTGTGGTTGTACAGGATGTGGAGTTTTACTGTCATCTATTCATATATGAACATAGGAAAGTTATGTACAATTCATTTCACGATCTTTCCTGTTCCCATCCCACTTCACTTCCCTTCATTCCCCTTTTAAGAATCCAATGAACTTCCATTCTTCCCCTCCATACCCCTTTTTATTGTGTGTTATTTCACTCAGCATGATAGTCTACAGTTCTACTCATTTACTGACAAATACCATAATTTCATTCTTCCTTATGGCTAAGTAATAGCCCACTGTGTATATACACCACATTTTATTTATCTATTTGTCTGTTAAAGAGCACTTAGATTGGTTCCATAGCTCAACTATTGTGAATTGAGCTGCTATAAACATTGATGTAGCTGTATAACTATAGTAGGCTGATTTTTAAGTTATTTGGGCATAAACCAAGGAGTGGGATAACTGAATCAAATAGTGGTTCCATTCCAAGTTTTCTGAGGAATCTCCATACAGTTTTCCAGAGTGGTTGCACCAATTTGCAGTCCCACCAGCAATGTATGAGTGAGCCTTTTCCCTTACATCCTCGCCAACATTTATTGTTACTTGTATTCTTGATAATTGCCATTCTAACTGGAGTGAGACGGAATCTCAGTGTGGTTTTAATTTGCATTTCTGTAATTGCTAGAGATTTGAACATTTTTTCATTTGTTGACCATTTGTATTTCTTCTGTGAAGTGTCTGTTCAGTTCCTTTTCCATTTATTGATTGGGTTACTTGTTTTTTTGGTGTTAAGTTTATTTCTATCTGAGGTGCAGGTGGCAAAGAATTTCTCCCATTCAGTAGGCTGTCTCTTCATGTTTTTGGTTGTTTCCTTTGTTGTGAAGAAGCTTTTTAGTTTGATACCATCCCACTTATTGATTCTTGATTTTATTTCTTGCACTTTAGGAGTCTTGTTTAGAAAGTTGGTTCCTAAGCCAATACAAATGGAGTGTTGGGCCTACATTTACTTCTAGGAGATGCAGGGTCTTTGATCTAATTCCTAGGTTCTTGATCCACTTTGAGTTGAGTTTTGTGCAGGGTAAGAGATAAGGATTAAATTTCATTCTACTACACATGGATTTCCAAGTTTTCCCAGCACCATTTGTTGAAGAGGCTGTCTTTTCTCCAGTATATGTTTAACTGTATTCATGTGTGTTTGTCTCTGTGTCTTCTATTGTGTTCCATTGGTCTTCATGTCTGTTTTTGTGCCAAGATCATGCTATTTTTTTTACTATAGCTCTGTAACATAATTTAAGGTCTGGCTTCCTGCTTTGCTTTTCTTACGAAGAATTACTTTGGCTCTTCTGGGTCTCTTGATTTTCCAAATGAATGTCATGACTGCTTTGTCTATTTCTATGAAGAATGTCATTGAAATTTTAATAGGATTTGCATTAAATCTATATAGCACTTTTGATAGTATGGCCATTTGGACCATATTTATTTTGCCTATCCAAGAACATGGCATATCTTTCCATCTTCTAAGGTCTTCTTTAATTTCTTTCATGTCTGTAGTTTTCATTGTCAATATATTTCACCTCTTTTGTTAGATTGATTTCCAAGTATTTTATTTTAGTTTTGAGGCTATTGTGAAAGGGATAGTTTTCCTATTTTCAGCTGATTCATCATTGGTGTATAGGAACACAATTGATTTATTGGTATTAATTTTATATCCTGCTACTTTGCTGAATTCATTTATGAGTTCTAGAAACTCTCTAGTGGAGTTTTTTTTTTTAATATTTATTTTTTAGTTGTAGGTGGACAGAATATCTTTATTTTATTTTTATGTGGTGCTGAGGATCGAACCCAGTGCCTCCCACATGTTAGGCCAGCACGCTACCACTGCGCCATAACCCCAGCCCCTCTAGTGGAGTTTTTAGGTCTTCTAAATATAGGATCATTGTGATCAGCAAATAGGGATAGTTTGACCTCTTCTTTACCTGTTTTTATCTCTTTAATTTCTTTCTTTTGTCTAATCGTGCTGGGTAGGGTTTTAAGGACTATGTTGAATAGAAGTGGTGAAAGATGATATCCCTTTCTTGTTCTAGTTTTTAGAGGGAATGCTTTAAATTTTTCTCCATTTAGGATGATGTTGGCCTTGGGTTTAGCATATGTAGTTTTTACAATGTTAAGGTATATTCCTACTATCCCTAGTTTTTCTAGTGTTTTGAGCATGAATGGGGGCAGAATTTTGTCAACTGCTTTTTCTACATCTGTTGAAATAATCATGTGATTCTTGTCTTTAAATCTATTGATGTGATGAAATACTGTTTATTGATTTACATATGTTGAACCCACCTTGCATCTCTAGGATGAACCCCACTTGACCATGGTGCACTGTCTTTTTGGCATTGAGTTTTTTGATTCTGGATATATTCTGGATATTAATCCTGTTGGGGGAATAGCTGGCAAGGATTTTTTCCCATTCCATAGGCTCTGTCTTTACTCTTAATCATTTCCATTGCCTGCTGAAGTATTTTAATTTGATGGCATCCCATTTGTTGTTTCTTCATTTTATTTCTTGAGCTTTAGGGGTCTTGTTGAAGAAGTCGGTGCCTGCACCAATATGATAGAGTGTTGATCCTGTGTTTTCTTCTAGTAGTTGCAAGGTTTCTGTTCTAATTCCTAAGTCTTTGATCTATTTTCATTTGACTTTGGTGCATTGAGAGATAGGGATCTAGTTTTATTCTTCTACATATGGTTATCTGGTTCTTTTAGCACCATTTCTTAAAAAGGCTATCTTCAACATATATTTTTGGCACCTTTGTCAAGTATCAGAGAACTTTATAACTGTGTGTGTTTGTCTTTGTGTCTTCTTTTCCATTAGTTTTCATGTCAATTGTAATGCCAATACCATGCTGTTTTTGTTATTATAGCTCTGTAGTACAATTTGAGATCAGATATTGTGATGCTTCCAGCATATCTCTTCTGACTCAGTATTGCATTGGCTATTCTGAGTCTTTTAGTCTGCTAAATGAATTTTAGGACTGCCTTTTCTAGTTCTGTGAAGAATGGCATTGGTATTTTGATGGTGATTATGTTGAATTTGTATAATGCTTTGGTAATATGGCCATTTTGGCAATATTAATTCTGCCTATACAAGAACATAGGAGATCTTTCCTTTTTGGGGGGGAGGGTACCAGAGATTGAACTCAGAGGTACTTGACCACTGAGCCACATTCCCAGCTTTACTTTGTGTTTTATTTAGAGACAGGGTTTCACTGAGTTGCTTAGCACCTTGCCATTGTTGAGGCAGGCTTTGAACTTGCAATTCTCCCAAAGTGCTGGGATTACAGACATGTGCCATCTCGCCTGGCTCTTTCCATCTTTAAAGGTCTTCAATTTCTTTATTCAGTGTTCTGTAGTTTTCATTGTAGAGATATTTCACCTCCTCAGTTATATTTATTTTATTTTTTGAGATTAGCTGTGAATGATACAGTTTTCCTAATTTCTCAGAAGATGCATTTCTTTTCCTATGTGTATTTCTTTAATTTCCTTCTCTTATCTAATTGCTCTTGCTAGAATTTCGAGAACAAGAGTGGTGAGAGTGGACATCCTTTTTTTCCCTACATTTTTAAATTTGTGTATTATAGTTGTACATAATGGTGGAATATTTTGTTACATATTCATACATGCACATAATATAACAATATAATTTGGCCAGTCACTCCTCAGCATATCTCCTCTGTGAATGTGGACATCCTGGTCTTGTTAGTATGGTATATTTTTCTTTACATCTTTTTACTTGTAATTTCTTTGTGTTTTTAAAGGAGTGACTTGTAGCTACTGTGCAGTTGGATCTTTTTTAAAAATCCAATTTTATAATCTCTGCTGTTTTATTGAAGTGTTTGGGCCATTTACATTTAATGTGATTATTAAAGTTGTTGGATTTTAATCTACCATCTTGTTTACTTGTTTTATTTTTCTTATTAATTTTTGGTCACTTTTCTCTATTTTTCTGATTTCATTGTATTTTTATTTTTTGTGGTACTAGGGATTGAACCCAGGGGCATTCTACCACAAAGCTACACTTCCAGCCCTTTTTTATGTATTTTGAGACAGTCTCATAAGGCTAGCCTTGAATTTATAATCCTCCTGCTTCAGCTGCCTGAGTTGGCTGGGATTATAGGCATGTACCACCATGCCCAACATCTGATTTTGTTTTTTTTGATAATTTTAAAATTTTGTTTTCTGTTCTTTGTTGGTTTGTTAGCTGTGTCACTTTGATTCGTGTGTGTGCGTATGTATGTGTGTGTGTGTGTGTGTGTGTGTGTGTGTGTCTGAGAGAGAGAGAGAGAGAAATTATTTGGGGGTTCATAGTGTGTACCTGATAATTCATGTTAGGGCAACTAGCAAATGAATAACTAGTTCTCAAAATGGAAACATTTGTTTGTTTTTACCAAAGGACCATGTCATTGCTTCATAACCCCAGGGGCCTCTTTTATTATTCTTTTGTCTAGGTTTTTCAGTCTCAAAACATTATTCTTGTCTTCCAGAGATATTTTGAGCACCATTGGATCCATGAATTATAAGCACCAATGAGTAAAGTGTCCTATGAGCCAGTCTGGATACTTCTGTTTCTCTGGGCCCTTCTCAACCATTGTCATTCAGTAAACAAATATAATGCTGTTACCTTTGAAAATCTGAAAGGCATGCTAATCAGTGTATCTTTTCTTAGTGGTATGGGTTGCAAGGTGCATCACTTTGCTCCCCACTTTCAACATATTCTTGATCTTTGACCAGCAGAAACTGAGGTGGAAGGCAGCTGCAATTTTGTAATTTCTAGGGTCTGGCATATAACCTAAGGCATACATTACCATCTCTTTTTCAGATACAATCAACATGTGATCATCAATAACATGGATTAAAATAAGCTCTACAGGGTGTTAGGATGTTAGATCTTTGTAGGCCAAGGGTCAGGAAATGTATTCTGTAAAGGAACAGTCAGTAAATAGTTAAGGTTTTGAGGCCAAATGGTCTCTCTTGCAGTTCTGCTTGGTATGATGTGTGAAAGTAGCCATAAACAATATATAAAAGAATAGATGGGCTGAATTTTGCCTGTGGTACCAACCCGTACTTGTAGACTATGGCACAGAGTTGATGTATCATAGTGCCCATATGCTAAATATACTAGTGTCTCTGTCAAGTAAAAGCAAAATATTTCTGATTTCCTCTGTTTCTTGGAATTGAGAAAAAAGCTTATCAAATTAATACCTACATATCAGGACATTAATTAATACTGTGGGACAGTGCAGTTGGAACGTATAGTAATTTGTCATCCCCTAAGACACACCCATTTTGGAGATCTAAACTGGAGAATTAAATGGGAATATAATAGTCATCACCACCTGTGCATGTTTTAAGCCTTGGATGATAGTGCCACTTATCTCTCCAGTTACTTTAGGGATTAGTATTTTGAAGTATCCTGGTTGGAGGAGCTGCAAAGACTTCCATTGGCTGTCCCGTCTATAGTAGTTCTGACTTTATGGGTCTGGCAGTCAATGTTGCTAAGTATATCTGTCCATTTATACACACTCTCTGGGATTCAAGAAAATAACCTTAATTTGAGGTAGAGGTCCAACCTGATCTACCAGGTGGTGGACCCTGTTAGAAACTCTGTGTTTTAGCTGGCTTCTGTAAATTCTCTTCTGACCTTTAGACCACGGTGGTATGCTGGGTCACCAAACATCAGACACTGGGAAAATGGGGAGAATCTGAGATTTGTTATTATTTTAAGAAAGAGTAAAAAATAATCGACAACTATAATTTATTTTAATTTTAAATTTATTTTTAATTCAGACCAAATCAACATAATATTTTCTATAATCCTCAAGTTAAAAGACAGTTTTATGGGGAAATTTCTAAATAAAATTTCTCATTTTGTTTTGGAATAAGGTTGTAATCACTTGATAAACATTGTTTTTAAGCTTTCCTCCCTTCTATTATACTGAAGTTTATAAATGTTCATCATGGAGTCAGTATATTAAATGAAGTACTATGTTCTACTTTTGCTTTTTTTTCTTTTTAAATGTTTCACAATGGAAATATTCAAATATAGGAAAGATAAACAGAATAATAATTAATCCTGTTGTAACCATCTTGCCACTGTAGCAATTGTATCAACATTTTGTCATTCTTGTTTCATCTCTGTTCCCACCTATTGCCTACTCATCTACTTGACAATTTATTTCTATAGTTCTTTTTTAAAGGGAAATTTATAATCTTTGCTATAGACTTCTGGTTTTTAATATATGTTTTATTAAATATATGTTTTATTCTTATTCAGTTGTGGTGAGGTCAGCAGACCAGGAGATGACTGCCATTGCAATGGTAGTTTTTTAATACTCACAGATCCTTGAAGAAGGGAAAGGAGAACAGTGGGCAAGAACCTTTACTGTGGTTTTCAAGGGAAGAAATGGATTAGATCAAGTGAGGACGCTTAAGCTTGTCTAGTTTGAACAATTTCAGTGGGCTCTGGGGCATAGGGGCTGTCTGTAGTTGTGTGATGCCTGGCCATGGGTAATTAGGGCAGGGAAACAGTGGCTTTCAGTATGAGAGAAGGTGGTTGAGAGTGTGAGGCTCACTTGGGCAAGTTGTTTGCTAGATTGGCTAACCCTGGAAGAGGCTGTCCCTCAGGGTCAGCAAGGCCCCAAGATGTCAAAGTATCAGAAATAACAGAATAAAAAGACATGATTGCTATATTCCATAGTCTGCCTTTTTAACAAATATAGGACATTTCCATCTCCCCTAGAAAGTTCCTCTGTGTCCCTTCCCAGATTTCACTTTCCTCTATATAACCACCATTTCGATTCTTTTCACTTTATATTTTTCATATCGTTTGTTGTCAAACTTCATATAATCAAGATTATATTGTGAGACTCCTGTGTATGGCTTCTTTTCCTTAGCATAATGTCATACATGTTGCATGTCTCAATAGTTTGTTTCTTTTATTGGAAGCAGTATTCCATTGTGTGCACATCTCACAAATTGTTTATTTATTCTCTTGCTAATGGACTTTAATTTGTTTCCAGTGTTTGGTTATTGCAAATAAAGCTACAATGAACATTCACCTTTTATTGATATTTTTGTTTTCCCTTGAGTAAATATTAGGGGTGCAATATTTGGTCAAAAGGTTAGTTACATTTTTAAGTCTTTAAGAAATTGCCAGTTTTCTGGAGTTAGTTGCACCATTTTACATTCTTGTAAGCATTTTATATTCCATACATTATATGAGAATTGTGATGATTTGACTTCTTTTTAAAATTTTTAAAAAAATTTTTTTAGTTGTAGATGGACACAATATCTTTATTTATTTATTTTTATGTAGTGCTGAGGATCGAACCCAGTGCCTCATGCATGCAAGGCAAGCTCTGTACCACTGAGCCACAATCTCAGCCCCTTAATGTTTTTCTTTAGTTGTAGGTGGACACAATACTTTTATTTATTTTTTATGTGGTGCTGAGGATCAAACCCAGTACCTCACACGTGCTAGGCAAGTGCTCTACTACTGAGCTACAACCACAGCCCATGAATTTTGCCTTTATCTACTTAAATTAGTTTATAAACCTAGGACTTTTTTTTCCTTTTTATATTCAGATTTTCTTTGGCTTGTCTATAGAAACTGTTAGCTCCGTCTTTCTTCTTGATGGTCTCCTTTTGCTACACTTTTATGGTTCTTTACTTTTCTCATTCTTCTTCATCTGTCTTCCCAGATTCCTTTACCTCCCCTGAGGTAAAGGCAGTATCTGTGAAGGATTTGCCATCAGCCTGCTTTTTCCTTTGGTAATCTCATCTAAACCCTTCCCTCCAGGTGCAGACCTCATTTGCTTCCCCAGTGCTAACACTCTTCCATTTTTCAATTGCTTGTTAAACATGTTTCATCATCCCCCCCTAAATTTGGTATGTTCAAAACATCCTCATTCTTGATGAAACCTGAGTTTCTTTCTGTGGATCAGTTGCTATCACCCTCATCTTTCCAGGCACCAAGACATAAAACTTGGCGTTTTCTTCATTTTCTTTCTTCCGTATATTTTATTGGTACATTATAATTGTACATGATGATGAGATTTGTTATTGCATATTCATGCATGCACACAATGTAACAATATGTTTTGGCCAATATCACTCCCATTTTTTAAAATTCTCTTTTGTTTTCCACATCTAGTTAGTTGCTAGGTATAATAGTTTTAACTTCCATGATATGTCTCACTTCTTATTTGCCTTTTCTGTTGTCACTATCATAATTCAAGCCCTCTTGTCAGTCAGTCTTTTGTAGTGACTTACTCCTTATGCGCTCACTACCATAAAATTGTAGAAAGAGCATGGACTTTGGAATTAGACAGACCTAAGGTCTAATTGAGAAGATGGCCCTTACTGGCTATCTGACATAGCAAATTACTTAACCTCAATTTACCAATGAGAAATTTCAGGCACAGAGCGGTTAGTCATTCCTGTCCAATGAAGTATTCCATTTTGAAGGATAAATGGGATGATGTGTGCTTAGTGAAAAGGCACTCAGAAAGTATTGTTTCTCTCTTCCTACTTCTAATCTCTTTATAACCCATTAATAGATTAATATGCTTAATTAAGCATTGCCTTAACCATATCAATCTCTTGCTCTTCAGTGTTTCCCCATTATGTAATTTCTCATAATTCCTAGCCTAGTATTTCAGACTATTAATTTGCTTTGAGTTCCCTTCTGATTTTATTTCCCTCTACTCTTCACAAACATCCCTTTGAGCCAAACAAAACCATTAATAGTGCCCTATAGCAGAATGGTTAAGAGCATGAGTTCTGGGCTGGGGTATAGGTCAGAAGTAGAGCACTTGCCTCGCCTGTACAAGGCTCTGGGTTCTATCCCCAGCACTGCCAGTAAGAAAGAAAGAGGGAGGGAGGAAGTGGAGATGGGGGGTGGGGACAGAGAAAGAGAGAAAGTGGTAGTTATAAAGTCAGGCTACCTGAATTTAAATTCCAGTTTACTTACATTGTATCCATGAGCAAATTAATTTATTTCCCCAAACCTTAGTTTTTTTCTTCTGAAGAAACAAAAACAGGACAATTATAGTGCTTTCTGCTTTGGGCTATGGGAAGAATGAAATGACATCGTACATACATGTTGCCTGGCACATGGAGAGCAGCCACTATTAGGAATAGTAGTGGTAGAATAGGTGTTGAAGCCATTACAAGTTTCTCCCATTTCCATCTCCATGCTCATGTTCCACGCTCTGTATGGTGTATGGTTCCTGTCCTTTATGCCTTACTACATTTTATCCATCTTCAAAGATCTTCCTTGCTTCTCCTTACTTTCTTTCCTCTTCAGCATTCCTTAAGTCACTCTAACCAATAGTCCTGTTTCCAATGGATTTCGTCTTGCTTCTTTAGGAACTTCTGCAGACTCTGTAAATCATTGGTATTTTTTTTTAAATGTTTATTTTTTAGTTGTAGGTGACAGAATATCTTTATTTTATTTTTATGTGGTGCTGAGGATCGAACCCAGTGCCTGGGCCAGCACGCTACCACTGCGCCATAATCCCAGCCCCCATTGGTATGTTTTGAGAAAAATTTAATTTTGGTATGAAAATACCATTATTGAATTCAAAGAGGCCAATTGAGGAAAAGGCATTGTGGCAGAAGACAATGGCAAAAACAAAACAAAACTTGTACATGTTACACAGCCTTGGATTCAGCAAAATTATTTTTTTCCCTATGCTGCTTCTCATTTGTTATTGTTCCAAATGCACTCTGCACCTGATAGTGCCTAGTGTGTGCCAAACAAAATTGTACAGTAAGAATTTTTGGATAACAAAATTTTACTGAAGTAAAAAATGACATTGATAGCTAGTTTAAAATGTGGTTAAATATCTAAGTCAGTTATTAAAATGGAAAATTGTCCTGTAGGTGTGTCCCCCCTTTTGTTGTGTGCAGGTGAAATTTTCTTGATAATTGTTCTCAGAATGCAAGCCACAGGTCCTGGGAAGAGGGTGAGGGTGGAAGTAGGGAAATTGCCACTTTAGAATTTCTTTCCCACAGTGATTTGGCAGAGTGCCAGCCTGTTTTTGAGCACAATGCATACCTTGTCCTTGTTAAAGGAGGCCTGTCATTTGCTTTTATGCCTTTAAAAATATTTTTGGTCATTCTGAAATAATTAATTCATAAATGGTATACTATTATTATAAAGGGAGTGTTTTAGGGCAAAAGGCAATAAATATTTAATTTATATAGACTTATTATTCATTTCTTAAATAGATACTCATCAACACTTGAAAAATGGTAATATCTTTCTATTGAAGAATAGCCAGACCTTAATTGACTGTATAGGAATTTTTATTTACAGTGCAGCATGTTATTTGCTTTTTTTTTTCAGTAAGGTAAACTCATTTTGTATACTTTGGAAGTGTGATTTACATAATGTATTCAGTTGTCAGTTGGTTTTATTCTTGAGATCCATATTAAGAATTTCTTTTTTTAATTAAGGCCAGTTTTCTCTTGCTCACTGAGAAGGGCTGGAGAGGGAGGGAAGCTGTAGAATATGACTAATTGGTAGACCAATTGGGTAGATTTTAAATGTGAGGTAATTTTTTTCTACTGACAAAAGACTTGGTACCAGTACTTACAGAGATATTTGAGTTCCTATTTTCATATTAAAACCTCAGGGAAATTGATTGGGAGGCTAGGCATGGGCACAAAAGAAATTTAAGGAAAAGTTATTGCATATTTTTCTGCTGAACTTGAAAAATAAATACTTTTTTGTGATCTGTTGATTTTTGTTTTTATAAACTGGGGAAGCGTTTCTGCTGTAATAGCTGAATATAATTTGGAAAGATTTAAGTCCATCCTTATATTAATGTTCCACCTCATTAACTTCATTGTTGGGCTTTTACACTTCGGTGGTTTAAATAAAATAATCAAAATGTGGTTCTGTTTTTCTCTCTCTGCTCTCTTGAGATCTAATGGTTATGTATTTAATTTTGTGTTTTTGTTTAGACTCTATTGTTAATTCTACTAGTGCAAAATGATGATGAAGGGAAGCTGTTATAAAACTGAAGCCCTGAGAGATGAGGGAATATATTTGTTAAGATAAAATGGTCACTTCTGCAGCTGGTATTTTATCATTTTTGCCTTCAAGTGGTATTCAGAGGACCAAGAGAATCTCATAGCGATAAGAGCACATTCTGTTATGGAGTTCTGATTGGTGATTATATAATGTGCTTTCACATATATCCAGTGATATTTATAGCCCTGAGATCCAAATAAGGGGAAGCTTTTCTTAAAAGCAAACTATGTTTGTTCTTAAAAATGTTTTCTAAGCATTTGTAGAAAAAGCAGGAATTATGCAATGAATTTTCAAGCAAAGTCACCTTGGTGAATATTTGCACCTACTTGCAAAGAATAGACATAGTGAGGCTGTAGTTTTTTTTCTAAATGATTTACTCTCAAATGTGAGCACTTATTACCACTATATATCCTAAATACAAGTTAGATGTATTTGTTAAAAAATATAGAAAAAAGAAGTTAATTTGATTTGAGTTCAGGGGAATAAAGCTTTTTTTGTTGTCAAACATTTTGCATTTTCAAAGATATTCAGTTACTAAGATACATTATATAAAATTACTTGTGTTTGACCCATTTAAATTGAGTAGTAAATTTCTGTTTAGCTTTAAGTTCAACTACATAAGATACTGGTATTCATTTCTATAACCATTTCTTTTGTTTTCCAGCTCACCAGCGACTGGAACCAGCAACTCTGTCAGGGATTGTGGCATTTATCCTTAGTCTTTTATGTGGAGCTCTGAATTTAATTCGTGGCTTTCATGCCATAGAAAGTCTCCTACAGGTATTGTGCTATTTTTACAATTTCAGTTGACTGTACCTATTCATTCTACTTGTTATATAATTGATTTGAATTGGTTTGGGTATTAGTGCAGCTCACAGTGCATGCTCAAAATCTTTGTCCTTTATATCTACCCTGTTCACCCTTCAAAAACACTCATTTCTAGTTGACTTGTGTGTCTTAATCAGTACATGGTTATTTATCATCTTCTCTAATAGGCATTGTTGATAGGCATGTTGAGGACACCAAGATATATGTGACATAAGTCCTGTAGTCTCACAGCTTAATCTGAATTGGGAGGCAAAGAAGTCCATGAGTAATTGCCAAATATACAGAGTTGGGAAAAGGAGAGGTCAGTGTAAGTCAGGATAGGAGAAGACGACTTTGTGGAAGAGAGGTGAGCTGGCTCTAGAACAGAGTAGGCAGAGAGCAGTGGAAGAATGAAGGGGTACACGTGAGCAGTGTTTGTATCCCATTTCTGTATATTTCTATTTAGTGATCTGTTCCTTTTTTGGTTGGTAGTCTTTTAAAACCTGAGCTACCTGGGAGGCCACTGATTTTTTTCAGATATTACCAACTCTTTCATTTTCCAGTGGAGTTACCTCCAGAGATTGTAGCTATCAGAATATACTGACTTTTTCCTCTTAACGCTTTTTGTAAACTCTAAAATTTCTTTAGAATTGAGCACATTTGAGACCACACAACTTTTATTCCTTTGTTTCTACTCACTCTCTCTGACGAGTTCTTGACACTTCCATGTTGTGAATCAGATATCTCTCTCTCTCTTTTTTTGGTCAGCAGTAAGTTCAGAATATCATTTGTAAAAACCCACTCAACACACTATTATATTTCATCTCTCTCTCTCTCTCTTTCTGTCTCTCTCCTTTTTTTTTTTTTTTTTCTGGTACTGGGGATTAAACTCTGGGGATGCTTAACTGCTGAGCCACATCCCCACCTCTTTTTATTTTTTGTTTTGAGACAAGTTCTCGCTAAGTTGCTTAGGTCCTTGCTAAGTTGCTGAGGTTGGCCTTGAACTTGTGATCCTCCTGCCTCAGCAGTCCTCAGGATTATAGGCATGTGCCACCACATCCTGCTTTTATTTCCATATTTTTTATTGGTTCATTATAGTTTTATTGGTGCATTATAATGGTGGGATTCATTGTTACATATCATATATGCCAATATAATAATATAATTTGGCCAATATCATTCCCTAGTATTTCCCCTTTCCCTATCCTCCTCCCTCCCCCACTGTATTGTGTTTTAAAAGTAGGGGACACTCAGAGGGTACATTCTATATACCTTCTGAATGTACTCATTCACCTAAACACAACAGTGGACATCACATGTTCTGGTGACGGAACTGTCTCTAAAGGGGATCCATGGGATTTTTCATTACTTCTCAGTTCTTCTTCCAAACATCCTTTGCCTGTAGGTAAAGACTCTGTCTCCTTTCAGGCAGAGGATGCTGGTTACTGTACCTTGGCTTTCCTGTCCTCTGCCCCTCAGCTAGGTCAGATTTATTCCAGCAGAAGTAGTTCAATTTTGAGTCAATTAAGCAAGTTGCCCAAAGGAAGAAACAGGAGCAGTCTAGAAACTAGTGACTGGAAAAACTAATAAATAAGGTGCTTTTTTGTTTTTTAAATTGTAATAATGAAATGGAAAGAACTGTAGTAGCAATATGTGAAGAGTTGACTTTTGTTGGTGGAGCAGGCCTGGATACAGAAAAACTTTAATACCACAGAGCCTCACTTATATCCCTGACTCATAAGGTCCATGAAACCTGGACTCAGACCATATTACCTTTAAGTTTAAATGCAGACAAGGTTATTGTATACCACAAAGTTGGTTAAAGGGAACTATAATTTTTTTCAGACATTCAGGTATCCTGTGTCTTTTTCTGTCTTCTCCTGATTCCTGACTTAAAAGCTAAGGGAAAGTGTATAAACCCCAACCGTTTATGCTTTTGAGATGCTGTAATTAGTTAAAGCCTGCCTTGATTTCATAATTATTTCCTGCTCCCCCTTATCAGTAATATCTTTATTTCATTGCAATTGATATAATTTTAGGTTTTAGAAGAACAATAATCTGATTAAACTAATTGCTACTTACATGGAACTGATAGTTCGGAGATTTCTCAGTGTATTTACATTTTAAAAAGAGAACTTTACAGACCAATATCTCTCATGAACATAGATGTAAAAATACTCAGCAGTATGTATATTAGCAAATTGAACCTAGCAATGTATAAAAATGATTTTATACCATAACCAAGTGGGCTTTATGCTGTGTTTGCAAGACTGGTTCAACATTTGAAATCAATTAATGTAATCTGTCATATCAAGAGTCTAAAGAAGGAAAAGAGTCACATGATTATATTAATAGATACAGAAAAGGCCTTTGACAAAAATCCAATCCCTACACATGATAAAAACTTGAAGCAAACTAGGTATAGAGGGAACTTCCTCACCTTTTTTTTTTTTTTTTTAAATATTTTTTTAGTTGTAGATGGACACAATGTCTTTATTTTATTGCTTTGTACGTGGTACTGAGGATCGAACCCAGGGCCTCACGCATGCGAGGCAAGCGCTCTACCGCTGAGCTACAATCCCAGCCCCACTTCCTCACCTTGATAAGGAACATATACAAAACCCCCTACAGCTAGCATCATCCCTAGTGATGAGAAACCAGATGCTTTTTCCCCTAAGACAGAAACAAGGCAAGAATGTCCCTTTTTACCACTCCTATTCATTGTATTGGAAGTCACAGTTAATGTAATAAGACTGGAAAAGGAAATAAAGGGGTTCAGATTGTAAAGGAAGAAATAAAACTGTCTTTGTAGATGACATGATTGCTAGGTGCAATTGAAGGAAAAAAATAAAACAAAAACCCTGCAACTCATAAATGATTACAGCAAGGTCACAGAATATGAGGTTAAAATATACAAAAGCCAGTTGCTCTTTTGTATGCCATCAAAGAACAATTGAAGTTTGAAATTAAAAACAATACCATTTGTATTGGCACCCAGAAAAAGAGGTACTTAAAAATAAATCTAACAAAAAATACAAGATCCATATAAAGAACACTATAAAACTCTGGTAAAAGAAATCAAAGATCTTAATAAATAGAGATTTCATGTTCACAGATAAGAAGACTCAGTGTTGTTGAAGTATATCTGTTCTTCCTATTGTGGTCTATAAATTTAACACAATCTCCATAAAAATCCTAGCAAGTTATTTTGTGGGTATTGACAAAGTGATTTTAAAGTTTATATGGAGAGGCCAGTGTATAGGGAAAAGCAAGCTGTTTTCTTTTGTATTCTCACTCACAGCTCTCTGTACTTCACTTTTGCTACCAGGTGTGTGGCAGGTTTCCCCACATCAACCAGTTCTTCAACATCAGCTGAGTGTTCTACAGTTCAATTCAATTCTGACACTGTACTTGAAGTTACCACAGACTTCACAAGTTAAGGGCTGAGTCCCACAAGACTTCCCCTCCCTCAACATCAGGTGCCAGTTGCAAATCCAGTTGTCGTCTGTGATTATGACCAAGGCTATAACTTGGAGTTCTCACAACTCCCTCCTTTGATGCAATCATTTGCTATAGTGGTTCACAGAATTCAGGGAAATACATTTACCCTTTTATTATAAAGAATATTACAAGGATACAAATGAATAACCAGATAATGAGGTATATAGGGGGAGGTCTGAGCACAGCAGCACCTGTCCCTGTGGGATTAAGGGGTACCACTGCCCTCACTTGTGGATGTGTTCACCACTCTGGATGTTCTTCAAACCCTATCTTTTAGAGATTTTTAGGAAGAGACGATTGGTTATTAACTTCATCTTCAGCTCTCCTCTCCCCAGAAGTTGGAACTGAAAGTTTCTAGCTTCTAATCATGACTTGGTCTTTCATACACACCAGCCCCCACACAAGAGCCCACCAAGAGTTGCCTAAAAACAAAAGATGCTCTTATCACTGAGGAAATTCCAAGGGATTTAGGAGTTCTGTGTCAAATGCTTCTATAATTCAGGAAATTACAAAGGTTAAAAGAGCTCTGTGTCAGGATTAGAGTCAACGACCAAATATTAGAATAGAAGATTCTCCTACCATGTCTATATATAAGGGTTTTAGGAGCTCTGTGTCAGGGACCAGGGGCAGATATTTATTACTGTTTCACACTGAGGATAGGCTCCACAGTACTGAAGAACAACAACAAAATTGGGGAACTCACATTACCCAGCTTCAAGATTTATTATTAAAATCTACAGTAATTAAGATAGTGTGATATTGGCAAAAGAACAAATGGACCGATAGAATAGAATAGAGAGACCAGAAATAGACCTATATCCATACTGTCAATTGATCTTTGGCAAAGGAGCAAAAGCAGTTCAATGGAGAAAGGATAGTTATTTCAACAAATGATGTTGGAATAACTGGAAATCCACATGCAAAGGAGTGAATCTTGGCATAGATCTTAACAGGTTTCATAAAAATTAACTCAGAATGGCTCACAGACCTAATGTAATACACAGAATCACAAAACTGCTCACAGGTAACATAGAAGAAACTCTATATGATATATGTGACCTTGGGCTTAGCAATGAATTTTTAGATATAATACTGAAAGCATAACGAAAGGAAAAAATGATAAGTTGGACTTCATTAAATTTAACAACTTCTGTTTTGTGAAAGACATTGTGAAGAGAATGGGAAGTGAAGCCACAGACAAACAAACCCAGTTAACAGATGCGTAAAAAATCCAAGTAGAAGCCGGGCACAGTGGTGCATGCCTGTAATCCTTGGGAGGCTGAAGCAGGATTGTGAGTTCAAAGCCAGCCTCAGAAAAAGTAAGGTACTAAGCAACTCAGTGAGACCCTGTCTCTAAATAAAATACAAAATAGGGCTGGGGATGTGGCTCAGTGCTTGAGTGCCCCTGAGTTCAATCCCTGGTACCTCTCCCTCCTGCAAAATAATAATAATCCAAGTACATTCCTCACCAAAGAAGATGCACAGATGGCAAATAGGCATATGAAAAGATGCTCAGCATCATATATCACTACGGAATTGCAAATTAAACACAAAGAGACCACTAGATACCTGTTAGAATGGGAGAGAGGGATCTCACAACCAAAAGTACCAAATACTGATGAGGATATGAAACAAAGAGAACTCTTATTCATTCATTACTAGTGAACGCAAATGGTATAGTCATTTTAGAAGACAGTCTGCTGTTTCTCACAAAGATAAACATAGCCTTACCTTGTGATCTGACAATAGTGTTCTTAGATATATCTTCCGGATGAGTAGAAAGCTTGATCCACACAAAACTCTGCACATGAATGTTTGTATCAGCTGTATTCATAATTTCAAAAAGTGGAAGTAACTAAGAAAGGTAACCTTCAAAAGGTAAATGGATAAACTGATAATGCATCCAGTGGACTGTCAAAAAGAAGAGCTATCAAGCCGCAAAAAGGCCTGGAAAACCTTAAGTGTGCATTGGTTAGTAAAACAGCCAGTATGAAAAAACTACATACTGTGTGATTTCAACTCTGTGACATTCTTCAAATGACAAAACTAGAGATAGTAAAAAAATCTCTAGTTGCAAGGGGTTTGGAGGGAGAGGCGGGGTAAATATCTAGTGCATATTCTCAGAACAGTATTATTCTGTATGTTATTATAATGATGGACACCTGTCATTATACATTTGTCAAACCATAGAATGTGCAGCACAGAGAGAGATTCCTCACATAAGCTATGGACATTAATAATAATTAGTATTGGTCACTTATAACATATATCAGTAATACAAGACAGTACTAGGGAAAACTTGAGCAGGGGAGAGAGTACGTATAGGAGAACTCTTTATTCAATTCTTTGTAGACTTAAAACTGTTTTAAAAAATAAGTTTATTTGGGCTGGGGCTGTAGCTCAGTGGTAGAGTGCTTGCCTAGCATGTGTGAGGCACTAGGTTTGATTCTTAGTACCACATAAAAATCAATGAAGGCATTCTGTCCATGTACAACTACAAAAAAAATTTTTTAAATAAGTTTATTATAAAAAGCCAGCACTAAAAAAATAAATAAAAGACTTTCTCCTTAATAAATTGAAGGAAATATGGAAAAAGAAGAATGTTTTCTCTGGGCTTTGATGTTCTTTAGTTAGGTGTGACTCCATTTAGCAGCAAGCAATAAGTATAACCTGTTGCACCCAGCCCACTCTTAGGAAGGGGTGGATTGGGCCTTTGCTGCCCATGGAGGGACTGAGCCGCCTTCTTCATACAGACCAGGTGAGGGGTTAGAGCTCTAGCCAGAATGGAGCCAGGTTCAGGGATCTGATTCACATTTCTAGGTTCATATATACAGTTTTGTGCCTCTCAGAACAATGGCTTTTTTAAAAAAAATTTTTTTTAGTTGTAGATGTACACATGCCTTTATTTTATTTATTTATTTTTATGTGGTGCTAAGGATTGAACCCAGTGCCTCATACTGGCTAGGCAAATGCTCTGCCACTGAGCTACAGCCCCAGCCAGAACAATGGCCTTTTTGAGAAAGCCAGTGAGAGTCAGTCCCTGTCCTTTAACCTCGCACCCAGCAGTCCCTGCTCAGCTCCTATACCCCCCACCAAGGATTGCCTGCCTGAATAACAGTATGTTTTATTTTGCATAAATTTGTATAAATAAACTCTTTAAGGTAAAAAAAATAATAAACATGGTGGGAACTGGACAGATGGGGGAAATGGAGTGGGAGTAAGACTTTTCACTGAATATCTTTTTATTGTTTTTACTTTTTGAACCACATGAAAATTGCTTATTTAAATTTTAAATAATAAAAATATATATTGGACTGGGGAATGTAGCTCAATAGTTGAGCACTTCTCTAGACCCTGGGTTTGATCCCACACTGGGGGAAAAAAAAAAACACCTGCTAGATAAGCAGGGAAAAAAAGACAACTTTTGTTAGTCCAACTTAATTGGTAGACTATCAAATAATAAAAATTTCAGTAAAGGTCAATATTTTTGTGGGGGATAGGAAAGAATTAGCATTTTCTCTGGATTTTTAAACTTAACTCCTGTCCCTGTCTCAGACTCCACAGTTATACTAGGTGCTTCAAAGGATTTTATTTTTTGGCTTTAAATAGTTCATTACTGGTGGTGAGATATGAAAGGGAAATGGGGTAAATTATGCCTAGTAAAGAGTCTGGAGTGGTCTTTTTAAAATTAGTATGTAACATAATATGGAGATTCTGTATGCTTGTGTATTTTTCTGATGGTCAATGTGGAACTCTTTCTTTTTCACTGCGGTTGCAGACTAAATTTATTCCATTGGCATTTCCTTCATATTGGATTCTGAGAACTGTAAATTGTTACTTATAAGATTCTTAGCTATTAGGTAAATAGGGGCATTTGCGTCTTACTGTACATTTCCTTAGCGTTACTTAAAAATCTTTGTTCCGCCATTGCCCATGTGATATATTCCACATACATTCTCATCAATGGTTGAAGTTTCTAATAGTGGAATCTCAGAGGAGAGAGGAAGCAATAGTGCAAAAGTAGGAGGGAATGTAGTCCACATGTAGTTTGTCACTTGTGGGCAGTTTATTGTTTTGTTTTTTGTAATAGGGATGAACGCAGGGGCACTTAACCCCTGAGCCACATTCCCAGCCCCTTTTATTTTTTATTTTGAGACAGGGTCTCACTAAATTGTTTAGGGCCTTGATAAGTTGCTGAGGCTGGCTTGGAACTTGCCGTCCTCCTACCTCACCCTCCTGAGTCCCTGGGATTACAGGCATGCACTCATGCCTGGTGATCCATATGCAGTTTAAAAAGATTTTCCAGCAGATTCTAATCCTATCATCTAAATGAGAATCTTTGCCTTTAGAAATTCATCGAACCAAAAGTAGATTCCCATTGCTCTAGTTATTGGGAAGTTGATATCTGCCTAGAGAAAAATGTGGTAAAGTGACAGATGCTTGGAAACATTTTTCCATGTCTTGCTATGAGGATGAACAAGAGAGCACTATATAGTGTTGGAAAGCATCTGTCTTCTAAAGATTCTGTCTTATAAAAGATGGAGTGGAGATGATGAAATATCAGAATGCAAATGGACACAATGATAGAGTTTTAAGCAGAGTAATTCAGGAGTGCAAACTAGACTAATTTTAGCAAGTACATCATTAATCCAATTTAATCTGAAAGAAAAAAGATGCAAAACTGGTGACTTGAGAGCTCTAATTTTAAATTTTCCCTCACTAGTCTATTTTATTATTGATCAAAACTTGTATTGGATTAAAGATCTTTTTTGTTTTCTCTGAAGCAGTTGGATATAGACATACTGTGTGAGCCTTCTGTCTGGTTTATCATTGTATTTTGTGTTGGGAATAATTTCTATAGACACTGTAGATAATTTTTTTAATATCTTTATTTTATTTATTTTTATGTGGTGCTGAGGATCGAACCCAGTGCCTCATGCATGTAAGGCAAGCACTGTACCACTGAGCCACAATCCCAGCCCCTGTAGATAATTTTTGGTCAGTACAAACAGGTCTTTCTGAGGTCTGCTATGTAGACTTGTGTGCAGATCCCAGGACACAGAATTTAAGCTTTTACCTGTTTTGAAATTAGTTAGATCACGGTGCTGATAGAGGAAGGAAAAGGCAGTACCCAGATTAAGTGGCCTCAGTATTCTCTGATACTTGATTTAAGAGTAAAGGATTTATTCAGGAGTCAGAATTTTGATCTAACAAAAAATACGTAGTGTGTTTACTGAGTGAATAATTTATAGATATTAATTTAAAGTTTTTAAGGCCTTTAATTCTAAATACACTTTTAGAATGCTAAAAATGATTGCTACATTTATCTTCTAGTATGTAATTTTGTATTTGAGGTACATTTAAATTTGAGGACTCACATGAATCAGCATTCCTATATATTGTTGTAAATGGACACAATACCTTTATTTTATTTTATTTATTTTTATGTGGTGCTGAGGATCGAACCCAGTGCTTCGCACATGCTAGGCAAATGCTCAACCACTGAGCCATAACCCCAGCCCCTATAATGTCAATGTTAAGACTCACCATAAGTATCTTCTAGGTTAATAACTGCCTCTTAGGGTGATAGTGGGGGGTTTATTAAAACGTGTAGTGATGAAGTTTTTGTTTGGTGTCTAAATTTAGGCTGAAGGGGTTTATGATGAATATAGATTTATTTTTAAATTGTAAATTTCATTTAGTGTTCCACAGTACTGTGTAAATTAAATTATTTTGACTTCTTAACTTTGTTCTGATTTTAGAAATGTTAATGGTTATTATGAATTGACACCTCATGGATGCATAAACTTTTATCACATTGGCTTATATTACACGTATTCCTTTAAGAATCAGCCTTGAAACAATATTAATTACACTGCTGTCATCCTAAAAGTAATTTGCATATGGTACTTTAAGAAAAAAATTGAGACCTTTGATAACAACAGTAGAAATGATGGCCTGGAAATCAGGCTACCTGGGTCTCCTCTGCCAGTACAGTAACTAACTTCATGACCTTTGGCAGGTGACTTTACCTTCTTGGATCTCATCTTCCTGTTTTGCAGGAAGAAGGTTTTACACTGCATGAGTCAAGGACTGCTTCAGTACCAATTCTGTAAGCTTCTCTGATTCTGAAATCAGAGAAGCTTAATAGTAATAGCTACTTTAAAGCAGAAGTAATCAACTTGCTTTATTTCTTGCCTTCTTTATTTCCTATAGACTTGTTAACACCTTGGAAAGTATAGAACTGTTGAAGCTCAGTGGAAGTTCTTGATTTATTCAGTGGCATAATATCAATGCTAAGATGCAGTGGTTGATTTCTTTCAAAAAAATGAAAATATTTTTCCTTTTTTTGTACTCATTCATTGTTAAAGAATTAAGATAATATGTATAAGTAAAATTATTCCTCAATTTTGTCTGATATAGACATTTATATTGATATAAACAACACATGAGCATATATATATATATATATATATATATATCTGTTATATTATTTTGTCCTTTTCCACTCCATATGAGAAAGAAAATGTTTCCTAATTACCTTAAACATTTTAATAATATCATTCTAGTGTATTTTGTTAGTATTGTATAATTCTTGCCTTTAAAATCCTTACCTTCATCCTTACCTTTAAAAAAAAATTCTTTCCTTTTGTTAGTTTTCAAAGCAAAATATTGATACCCTGTCATCCCCACAGGTGAATAGTGATGTTTTTAAAATTTTAATTTAAACTCAGCTGTATTCCCTCTTCACCCAGCTCTGCTTCTGCCTCCCTCTCTGCCTATATTCCTCATTCCCCCCACCCATTCCCACTTCTGTCCTCATGCCTAACCCCTGCCTACCTTCCCCCAATCTCTGCTCTCACCTGCTTTTTGTTGTTTCTTCTCTGTGGGCTCTTTTCCCTCAGCCCTGCTGTTCTTTAACAAACAAAAACAAAGCAAAAAGTCTTTTGAATATATTCCCTCCTAATTTTTTGAAAAAGTAAACTGCATGTGTTGTCCCACTCCTTTATCCTGTTTTTTATTCTATCATGATCTCTTCTGTATCCCCATAACCAGACACCAACCATTAAGCTCACCAGTATCCTGATTGCCATACTCTGCATCTAATCTCGGGGTCCTTATGTGTCTTCTCTGCCTTATCTTATTTATCGTGCGGTTTTTCCTTTTAAAAATAATTCATTTAATTTCAAATAGAAATGTTTACTTTAGAAAACCTAGAAGTAGCTGGAGATGTAGCTCAGTGGTAGACTACTGGCCTAGCATGTGCTAGGCTCTGGGTTCAATCTCCATTACCACAAAAAACTAAAAAAGAAAAAGAAAACAAGCAAATAAAACAAATCGCTCTTATTAGTTCCATGTATTACATTCTTCTTGACAAGTTCTCATCCCTTCATTTCCATGCAGCCATTTTCTCCATTGTTGTTCTTTCTTTCTCATCCTCTTCCTGTTTATTCTATAAAATTCCTCCACCTGTCCTTTAAACACTCTCTCCCTGTCTTCTTCCCTCCCACCCCACATATTCTGTTCTTGGTTTCATAGTCTTCTAACTCTATATCTTCTCTTTGGACAATGGTTTTTTAAAAGAGTTAGTGTGTATATATGCATGCATATATACATATATAAACAGTAAAACATACTGTAATTTTTTTTTTTTTTTTTGGTGCTGGAGATTGAACTCGGCATACTAAGTATATTCTGTATCTCTAGGCTATACCCACACATACTAAGTATATTCTGTATCTCTAGGCTATACCCTCAATTCTCACACATGGCAAATTTGAAAGCCTACAAATGTTGATATGTAATTTCACAAAAACTAATTCTTTTCCCATGACTTTTCCTCATCATCAACCACTGATTTATACCACTAGTGAAATTACATACATATGCTAATATTTATGTATTTATATACTTACTTATGTAATTATTCTCAGTTATTTTTATACAAACGGTAGTATACTTAGCACTGATTTGCATCTGATCTTTTCATCTCAGTACAGAGATATCTATTCCATTCTTCTTAGTGGCCACATGGCATTTTTTCCCTTTTTATTTACCTTTCTCCCATGCTGCACAACATCCTAATGTGAAAGTATTCAAACTTACAGAAAAGTTTGAAGAGCAATGCAGTTAACATCTATTGTATATGCCTATCTTCCTTTTCTTCTGGATCATTTAAAATTGTAGATATCATTATAGTTTATTCCAAAATTCTTCATTATGTACGTCTTATGAACTAAGACATTTTCTTACATAATTTCATACCCTTTTTACACTAAAGAAATTTAAGATTGGTGCAGTTTTACTAATAGAAAATCTGTATTCAAATTTCCACAGTTGGCCCCCAAAAATGTTCTTTGTACTGTTTTTTTCTCTTTCTTTCCATTTGAGGAGCCAATCAAGAATTAAGACTGGCACTTAGTTGTCATGGGCTTCTCTTTTAACTACTATTTAAGAAGATGACTACTGAACTAGATTTCCAAACTTTTTTCCTGAAGCAGACTTAAATATCTACTAATTGCAATTATTTGGATGTCCCACTAGCAGTTCCAAAATAGCATGTTCAAAATGAGCTCAGTATTTTCTGTTTCCAAATTACTTTCTCTTTATATTCCCAACTTAGTGCATGATAGCATTCATTTGTTGCCTAAATAAGAAACACTGGAGTCATCCTACCCTCTTCCTCTCTGAGACTGTCTGTGCAATTTCCTTTGCCTACAGTTCTTTTCCTATCTTGTCTGCCTATTCAGTGTTCATTACCCAGGTTAAGTTCTATTTCCTCTGGGAAGGTTTCTCTGACCCTTTTCTTCTCTAGACAGTATTAGACGCATCTCCAGTGGACTCCCCCAGCCCCTCATGTGTGCATACATTCCATCAATTAGCACTTTGAGTAGAAACTGTTGATTTATGATCTACACCTTTTTTTTGTTTGTTTGTTTTTTTGTTATGGTGGTGGGGATTAAACTCGAGACCTTATGCATGGTAGGCAAGTGCTCTAACAGCTACATCCTCAACCCATGATCTGCCATCTTAATTGAGCGCCTTGAATTGGCATAGTCTTTATTGTTTTCTGTCCTAGGGCTAATAACACAGTACCTGGCTTATAAGTGCTTAGTGAATATTTATTGAGTGGAAGAATGTGTTCCATAGATAATCTTCCCTTTATCAACTCAAAAAGATTTTCAAAGAACAGTTCAATTTGGCCTGCATTTATTGAATTCCTACTATTTGCGCAGTTTTATGCAAATAGTAAGATTTAATTTTCTGCCTTCAGAAAGATTAGTGTCTAATCGAGAAGATAAGGTCAGTACAGAAGAGGTATTAACAATACTGAAAAATAATCAGATTATCAGATAAGTGATGCACACAGTAACTCCAGGGAGAGAGGTTAGTGAATGTTTTTGAGTACTTATTATATGCCAGCTGCTTTTCTTTGTTTTTGGAAATGTTAATTTCCTCAAAAGAGAAAATTCAAGTTAAATAAATGGTCTAAAATAATGCAGCTTATAAATAAAGATCTGAACACAGGTCTGACTAATTCCAGAAATGTGTGTTTATGTGTTCTAAAGACAAGAGAGTTTTAAAATGATAGTGTAAATTTAGAGAAAAAATAATATCCAGTTATAGGACAATAATTAAATTATGGTTTCTCCCCACAGTGAAAGGTTATGCAATCATTTCACATTCTGTGTTTCAGGAATATTTAGTATGTTGGGAAATTGTTTATGATATATTGTGAAGTACTAAAAAGCAGTGTATGAAAGTATCATTACACACACACACACACAGAAAAGGTCAGAAGGAAATACCTGCAAGGTTTAATAGTAATTCTCCCAGAATTATATTTATGGACTGTGTGAATTTCTTCTTTGGGTAATCTATATTTTCCACATTCTCTACAATGAGCATGAACTTTTATAATCAGGAAAAAGATCATTTAGAAAATAAAGGACTAAAAAATATTAAGCAGAACTTTTTAAAAATCTTAGAATTATTAGAGTGGAAAGGTTTATGTTGACCATCCCTGCCTCGGGGGTAGTACTGACCTAAGCATCCAAGAGATTCTAATGATTCTTATTGTAAGATCTTCTCCCTAGAATAAGTCACTCTTCCTGTCTTACAGACAATTGTGTGGCCCAATAACGAATACAAAAGGAATTTTCTCTTTATATTGTCTTATGAAGACATGGTCATGAGAGACACTCCTGTGTCTTGTGGAATTTTTCATTGTATAAAGCTATTTTTTCTAAAATAATATGGCCAAATATAATGTTCCTGTATGCAAGAAAAACAGACAGTACCTAGCTATACTTTTTATGTTTTACTTCATATATACATTGAAAGAAATTGATGAATGTAGATATTTAAGAGGGTCCAAAAAGAAATAGTAAAGCGGGGCTGGGATTATGGCGCAGTGGTAGCGTGCTCGCCTAGCACGCATAAGACACTGGGTTCGATCCTCAGCACCACATAAAAATAAAATAAAGATATTCTGTCACCTATAACTAAAAAATAAACATTAAAAAAAAAGAAATAGTAAAGCATGGGCGATTATGTTTCCATTCATTTTCTTTTCCAAGAAATCTTTCACACATGATCTGTTTTTCCTCTGGGTACCTGTTTTCCAGTGTACCTCACATGACGGACTAGTCCTCATTTTTCTCATTGGGATTTAGCACACTCTAGTGGACAGTAGCTTTTCAGCTTTCACATTTAAAAAAAAAATCATGTCAAATTATTTTATTGGACAATTTAGTGATATGCTTACTAGGTAGTAAAGTTTGTCAGTTTTTATTTGAGTCAAGTAGTGGCTGTCATGAGCAGAAGTAACTTATCAGCTGCTGGGGTATTGTGCACTTTAAGTGGATATTTGAGCATGAAGAACAGGCTTCTTGTTTTATGAAGGAACTTTTCTCTGGTGGTTTTTACCTTCTCTTGAGTGAAATGAAATTGATCAGGGAGGCCAAGAGACATTTGTAGTCCTCTTTGGTCTCTCATTCCTTGGGTCTTGTGTTATATTTTACATTTCTATTTTAGAAGTCTTGAGGCTTTTTTTTTTTATATATACCAAGGTTGAACCCAGGCACACTCAGCCACTGAGCCACATCCCCAGCCCTTTTTAAAATTTTTTAAAATTTTGAGATGGTCTCACTAAGTTGTTTAGGATCTTGCTGTTGCTGATGTTGGCCTTGAACTTGCTGGCCTTGAACTCCACTCCCCCCACCCCCCCCACCCCCCGCCATGTGCCACCACACCTGGCTCTTGAGGCTTTTATGTACCACTTTGTAATAATTTTGATTGTCATATCCTAGCTTGGAGGATTTTTTTTTTCTTTTTTCTTTTTATTGGGAGCACTTGGGATCAAATCCAGGGTGTGTTTTACCACCAAGGGACACCCTGTCCTTTTTATTTTTTATTTTGAGTCAGTGTCTCTTTTAGTTGCTGAGGGCCTCACTATGATGCTGAGGCTGGTCTCAAACTAAGATCCTCTTACCTCAGCCTCCTGAGTTGCTGGGATTACAGGCATGCACCACAATGCCTGGCTTTAGAGGATTATTTTTGGAAATAGGTTTATACCAGGAAAAAAGTAATCTTTTATTTTGTGTTTTACAGAGTGATGGTGAGGATTTTAATTACATCATTGCATTTTTTCTTGGAACAGCAGCTTGCCTTTACCAGGTAGGTTCTTTCCGATTTTTAAGAAATCACTTGCCCTTTATTGTCTAATAACTGTTTGTGCATTTTAAGTAAAAAATAATTTCTGAATTCTTGGCTTCTCTTTTAATTTGAACCTGTTACCTTTGTGACCTACATTTCCATTCTGAGTGGACATAGATCCCATTGAACTTAATGTTGACCTTCTTACTGTGTTGAGGTTTTAGAAGTGGTATGCATCTTCCTGTGGCAAAAAAGCTACTTCTAGATTTTCTGGTGATGAGTCTGTATATATACTCCAGGCTGAGGATTTTATACTTTAGGGAAAGTTTTTGAATAGGGAGTGACACAGAAAAAACAGAATTTTAAGATATTTAATTTAGCAGTGATGAATAGATTATAAGAATAGAGAGACTAAAGGCAAGGAAGTCAGTTGGGAGGTGATCCTGTTATTACAGGCAGAAAATAATGAGAGTCTAAACCGTGGTAATGACAGTAGGGGATTTACAGAAAACACTGTCATGGAGAAGGAAAATTCACTAGGACTTGAAGAGCAAATGGGAGATTTAGAGAGGGAAGAGATTTTGTACCTGAATGATTCTTCCAAGAGAATCTTCCAAGAGATTCTTCCAAGGCCAGAGAAAGCACCAATTTGTAGGGAAGGGATGAATAACCATGCCAATGACTCAAACTCAGCAACATTTTTTGTTAAGGATGTGTTAGAGCAAGCATGACTTCTTGACCTAACTTTTTTTTTTTTAAATATTTATTTTTTAGTTATAGGTGGACAGAATATCTTTATTTTATTTTTATGTGGTGCTGAGGATCGAACCCAGTGCCTCCCGCGTGCTAGGCGAGCACGCTACCACTGCGCCATAACCCCAGCCCTTGACCTAACTTTTATAAGAACACATTCCTCTGGTTTATGAAGATGCAGAACTGCAAATATGAGGCTACCTGAAATTCTATAGATGTTTTTAGGGAAATATTTTGATGAAAATATGTATTTGAATTTTATATAAATACATACTAGAAATTTTAGTTTAAGTAGCCCCATTTTTAAAAATCTCAATATTTCTTAGCTATTCAATATTCAGGTTTTTTCTGTCAAATGTGATAGGTGTCAGTATAATGAATGATATTTCATGCAGGCAACGTGAGAACTTGTCCTTGGTAGTGTCATATAGTGCTTTAATTTTATGAAGCATTCTTGTATAGATTTTATTTGTTCATCCCAATAGTCCTGTCTTAGAGAGAATATTATCTCACTTTTGAACATTAGAAAGATGAAGCAGTTTCAGTGCTGTCCCAGAAAGTTGAAGAATCAGGACTTAACTTTTTCAGATTTTATATATCAGGTTATTTCCACAATATCAAGCTGTCTTTAGTCCAAAACAAATCCTAATTTGTATAATTTTTATAATATATGATTATAATTTTATAACAGATGTACATGATTTCATTTGGTTCTAAAACAATATGAGGTATTAACTTTAAAATAATTTCATGACTAATCAAAATGTAAGCTTGCTTTGACTTATTAAAATAATTTTAGGGCTGAGATTGTAGCTCAGTGGTAGAGCGCTTGCCTCACATGCGTGAGGCCCTGGGTTTGATCCTCAGCACCACATACAAGGCAATAAAATAAAGACATTGTGTCCATCTACAATTAAAAAAATATTTTTAAAAATAATTTTAAATGCATAATAATAGTGGCAGAGTGCAGTGACCTCTTATGTTGCACTAAACCCCTTATGCTCACTGTACCATTAAATCCTCAGAAAGCTCCACATTATCACCATCTTTCACTGAAGTCTGTTATCATCACTGTTTCACTGTTATCATCACCATCTTTCACTGAAGTCTCAACAGTTCTTATAGCTAGTTAGTGATTTGAACCTTTGTGTAACTCCAGAACCAGTGCTCTTGACCATGGGCATGCCTCTGTGGGCATACAGTTTTAAGAATTGCCTCAGGGTGGAGCAGTGTCACTTGAGAGAAGTAAATAAACTGATAATTTAAGAAAACAAAGTGCAAAAAAGCAATTTTCTTCATATAGATAGGCATGAAACTGCTTGCTTTCCAAATATACTAGCACAGTAGTAATAACACTGTTTTCTGAAGTTATATTTTACCATATAAAATGTTTTATCTCCAATTGTCAGGATATGTTTTAATAAATTAGATAAGGCCTGAAAGGCTGCACCTATGTGGCTTTTTACCTTTTTCTCCAGGAAGCAGCTGCTTGTGGAAACACAGAGCTTAACTAGGTAGGACTAATATTTTTCGAGTGCTAGGGATAGAACTCAGGTCCTTGCACAGGCTAGGTAAGCACTCTACCTCTGAGCTACTCCCCTAACCCCTAGGACTAAGCTTGATATGGAGCATTTCAATTAGGAAAGCAGGTCAATGGAGAAACTAGAGACTATTCCTTTTCTCTCAAAGTTTTCTTTTAAAAACTTTTAAGCTTACAGAATTGAAAAGACTGCTGCATCTGTTGTTAACATTTGACAACACTTCTTACTCTCACTCTCTCTTTATATGTGTGTGCATATAGTTTGTATATAATTGTTTAAAAAGTAAGCTTTGGACAAGTATAAGGTTGTTTTTCTGATTAAGCTTTTTATTTTGAGGTAATTACAGATTCACAGGGAGTTGTAGAAGAGATAGATCCTATGTATCCTTTACCTGATTTCCCCAATGATACCATTTTGCAAAACTAATACAGTATCACAACCAGAATACTGATATTGATACAGTCAAGACAGAGCATTCCTGTCAGACAAGGATACCTCATGTTGCCTTAAGTATGTTTTATACATGGAGCCATATAATATATAATTGTCATAGTCAGACTGCTGTAACAAAATACCATAAACTGGGTGGCTTAAACAATAGACATTTATTTCTTACAGTCCTGGAAGGTAGGACGTCCAAGATCAAGATGCTGACAGGTGCAGTACAGGCCTCCTTCCTGGCTTGTAGAAGGCTGCCTTCTTGCTGTATCATCACATGGCAGAGAGAAAGCTCTTTTCTTTTCTTTTCTTCTTTTTCTTTTTAATTTATTTATTCTAATTAAGTACACATGACAGCAGAATGCATTTTGATTCATTGTACACAAACGGAGCACAACTTTTCGTTTCTCTGGTTGTACACGATGTGGAGTCACACCATATGTGCAGTCATACATGTACCTAGGGCACTGATGTCCATCTTATTCTACCATCTTTCCTGCCCCAATGTCCCTCCCCTCCCCACCCTTTCCTTTGACCAAAATTCCTCCATTCTTCCCATGCCCCCCCCCATTATGGATCAGCATCCACTTATCAAAACATTCAACCTTTGGTTTTCTGGGATTGGCTTAACTTCACTTAGCATGATATTCTGTAGTTTCATCCATTTACCTGCAAATGCCACAATTTTATTCTTTTAGTGCTGAGTAATATTCCATTGTGTTTATATACCACAGTTTCTTTATCCATTTATGTATTGAAGGGCAAATAGGTTGGTTCCACAGTTTAGTTATTGTGAATTGAGCTACTGTAAACATTGGCTGCATCACTGTAGTATGCTGTTTTTAAGTCCTTTGGGTACAGACCAAGGAGTCGGATAGCTGGGTCAAATGGTGGTTTCATTTCAAGTTTTCTAAGGAATCTCCATACTGCGAGAAAGCTCTTTTCTAATAAGGTCACTGTTCTTATTATGGGAGCTTCACTCTCATGATCTCATCTAAACCTACTTCCCAAATGCCCTACTTCCTGATTCTATCACATTGCGGATTGGGTAGGCTTCAATATAAACATTTGTAGGAGAGGCACAGACATTTCAGTTTGTAATGGTAACTTTTGTGATTGGCAGTTCTTTTACTCATATTTCTTTGGAGAGTCATCAGGTTGTTGCTGTAATCAGTGATCTGTTCCTTTTCATTGCCAAATAACATTCCATGATATGGATATACCACCATTTGTTCAGTCATTCACCTGTTGAAAGAGAGATGATGCTTCTAATTTGGGGCTATTATAAGTAAAGCTGCTATAAACGTTCACGTACACATTTTTGTGTGAACATAAGCCTTTATTTTTCTGGGATAAAGACCCAGGAGTACAGTTGTTGGGTCATGTGGTAGTTTTATTAAGAAACCAACAAACTGGGCTGGGATGGTAGCTCAGCGGTAGAGCGCTTGCCTCGCATGCGTGAGGCCCTGGGTTCGATCCTCAGCACCACATACAAAGCAATAAAATAAAGACATTGTGTCCATCTACAACTAAAAAAATATTAAAAAAAAAAAAAAGAAAAAAGAAACCAACAAACTGTTTTTCCAGAAGACCTGTACCATTTTACATTTCTCAATCACAATTTGTGATTGATGGGTTTTTCTGCAGCCTCACAGCCTTTGCTGTGACACTGTTTCTTTTAGCCATTTTATGTATGTAGTAACATCTCATTGTAGTTTAAATTTGCATTTCCTTAATAGCTAATGATGTTTAACATTGTTCATGTGCTTGTTTGTCATTAGTATCTCCTCTTCAGTGAAATGTTTGTTCATGTCTTTTGCCTATTTTCTAATTGGTTTTTTTTTTTTTTTTTTTGGTATGTGTTTTTAGTTTTTTTTTTAAACAGTTCTTTATTCTAGAACTGGTCCTTTGTCAGATATGTAGTTTGCAGTTATCTTTTCTTATTCTGTAGCCTGTCTTTTCATCCTCTTAGGATCTTTCCTAGAATAAAAGTTTTTAATTTTGATAAAGTTCATTTGATCAATTTCTTTATTTCATGGATTGTGCTTGTGGTGTCAAATCTAAGAGCTGCCTAGCCCCAGATCCTGAAGTTTGTGTGTGTGTGTGTGTGTGTTTTTTTCCCCAAAAGGTTTTATAGTTTTAGTTTTATATTTAAGTTCATGATCAATTTGGATTAATTTTTGTATGAGATGTGAAACTCAAGTCCAGGTTTGTTTTTTTTTTTAACCTGAGTTGGTCATTTGTTCCAGCAACATTTATTAAAGGGTCCAGTTTTTTTCTCCATTGAATTGCTTTTGTCTGTTTGTAAAAATTAAGTTGGGTATATGTGTGGGACTATTTCTGGGTTCAGAATTATGTTGCATTGATCTATGTGTTTATCTGTTCACCATAGCTGTACAATCATGATGACTTAAGTCTGAAATTCAGTTTTCTCAATAGTATAGAGCTATTCAGATTATGTGTTTCATATTGGGTGAATTATGGTAGTTTGCAGTTTTTGGGCAAGTGGGCCATTTCATCTAAGTAAGCAAATTCAGATTATAGAGTTGGTTATCCTTTTGCTGTCTGCAGCACCTGTAGTGATGTACTGTTTTATTGCTGATATTGGTGATTGTGTCATCTCTCCTCCTTTGTTAATCTTACTTGTCAGTTTCAATTTTGGTGATCTTGTCAAAGAACCAGTTATTCATTTCATTGATTTTTCTCTATTGTTTTTCTTATTTTCCATTTTATTGATCTCTGCTCTTGTTGAAAGAGAATGGAGTGTTGAATTGTGGATTTTTCTTTCTCATTTCGTTTCTATTTTTGGTTCACATATTTTGTAGCTAGGTTGTTTGGCTTATCCACATTTAGAATTACTGTGTTTTCTTAGCAGATTGACCCATTTATAATTATGTAATGTCCCTCTCTGTCCCTGGTAATTTCCTTTGTTTGAAATATTTTGATATAGACATACTAATATAGCCACTGTCTCTTTTCTGAATGTTTGTGTGATATATCCTTTTCCATCCTTTTACTTCCACCTTGTCTCTATCATTGATACAACTTCTTGTAGAGAGAAGTCTTGCCAATCTGTCTTTTAATTGCTGTATTTAAGCCAGTACATTTAAAATGATTATGGATATGTTGTCTTTAATTTTTCAAATTTCTTTTTCCTGTTTTGCTATGGGTTACTTGAGCTTTTTTTTTTTCAGAATTGCATTTCCATTTATAGTACTTTTTAAATATCTCTTTTTGTAGCTTTAAAAGCGGTTGCTCTAGGTATCACATCATAGATACTTATCACAGTCTTGTGGTGTCATTATTTTACTAGTTCTAGTGAAATACAGATACCTTGTCTCCCCAGATATCCTTTGCCCTCCCCTGTTAATGGTGAGGGCCGTTGCCTTATTACTGACAAGTGTGGTCTCCACTGATATTGCTGAGAGAGGGTAGGGAGGAGCTCCTTATCATCCCAAGGGAATGAAGGTCTGCCTGCCTTCTCTGAAGCCATGCTGGGGGGTTGGAACTCTCTTTGTAGCATTCTAGTCCCTGCCTCCATGCAGCCTTTGATGACTTAAGTGTGGATGGGCAACAGGCTTTTGTGCGTGTGCAGTGTTTAGCTACAGTATAATAGTTACTGTCTAAACATTTTCTATCTTACTAAGGTACCCCTTACCTAATTTTTTGCTAGAGAGGCCAAGCTATTGTTAGGGGCTGGGGCTGTAGCTCAGAGATAGTATGCTTGGCCTAGCATGCATAAGGTCCTGGGTTCAGTCCCCACCCAGCACCCCGCCCTAAAATCTTATTGAGGTTTTGTTTTCTTTCTTTGTTTGGACTCTTTGGTTTCTAATTGCCAGCTTCTTCAGCCTCCAAGTATGGAAGGCATGAATGAGAAAGGAAACTCAGGGAAATTATCATTGTGTCCTTCCTTGGGCTTCAGGGTTCTTAGCTTGTCACCATTCTGAATCTTCTCATGTATGTTTTATTTACAAGATGCAGAGTTTTTAGTTGTGCTTAGCAGGAGGGGTAGGGAAAAGGGTCTACTTTATCTTACCAGAAACAGAAATCTCTACACAACTATTATACAATAAGTTACAGACACCATATTTCACCTCTAAATTCTGCAGTATCTTGTAAAAACATAGACATCCTTCTACATAGCCATGACACCATGTCACACATAAGCAATTTAACACTGATATAATATAATCTTAATATAGGATTCCTTTTCAGATTATTTTAGTTATCTCCAAAACACTCTATTGATCTTTTCCCCCCATCCAGGATTATGCACTGTTTGGTTACTGTACATTTACAAATCTGTAATACAGTCTTCTGGCCTTTTTGTTTTTGTTCTGTTCATAAGATTTTATTGGAAGGTCATAGATGACAAACAAAATAAGCATCTTTTCAAGTGTGTTCATAGTATGTTGTGAAGAAAATTAAGACAGGGAAGTGGGAATGCCTGGATTGGTAGGGGGCACAGGGGATGCTTTCTTTACTATTTCATCTAAATAGCACCATTCTCTATCCTCTTTTTCTGCTTCATCTTTTATCTTTTTTAACATCTAACTATTTGATATCATATATCAAAAATATGTTTATAATCCTCCCCCACTAAAATGTAAGCTCTGTGTGAGCAAGGGCTTTCTTTGGTTTCCTCGCACCTAAAGAGTGGCCTGGCTGTAGCAGGCCTCCAATAAATATTTATTGAATGAATCCTCCCTCGATGAGCACCCAGATCCCATACCTGGCATAATTCCTTGCACTCACTGGGGAACTAGTAAAATTTGTTGATTTCACTAACACTCAGACTCAGGTTATCGAAGAGTACATTTTGCTGGATGGCTTGAGTGAACTTTTTGTACTTTTCAGGATGAGAATGGAACCCCCTCAGGCCCTAGGGATGCATCTTGGTTACCTTTCACTTTGGGGAATTTGCCCAGCCTGTTTGCAAGGGAATCGTTCAATTGTACTTCCATTTAAAATACGAGACAAAATGTGTTTCTTTTGAAAAATGAAAGACATAAAAGGAAAAATCTATTTCTCTTTCAAGCTGTGGAACTTTCATAGCTCAATATCTTAGCTATGTTACATTATCTTATCCTTCAATGAAAAATATCCATATTCTGTTCTCATATTTTACTCTCTGATCTGTTACAGACTTATATTAGAAACATGATTTTTTTTTCTTATAGGCCTAATCATCTTTCATTTTTATATTTTGAACAGTGTTATTTACTTGTCTACTACACCGGCTGGCGGAATGTCAAGTCTTTTTTGACTTTTGGTTTAATCTGTCTATGCAACATGTATCTCTATGAACTGCGCAACCTCTGGCAGCTTTTCTTCCATGTGACTGTGGGAGCCTTTGTTACACTGCAGATCTGGCTGAGGCAAGCCCAGGGCAAGGCTCCTGATTATGATGTCTGACATCACTCATCATAAGTATTGCTTTGGCTTCAGGGAGAAAAGGAAGGGACATATCTTAACTGCCACTGTGATGAAAAAACTAGTCACCACAAATGGGGAGCTTGCTTTCTTTCTCTCCTACTTTCCTTTTTTTTTGAAAATCAGCATGGCATGCCTGTGAGCATGCAAGACCTACCAGGAAAACTCTCAGAAGAATATTGGGACTGATGTTATCATGAGGAGGAGGCTTGTCTCCTCCGGGCCATAACAGTGGAAGAAAAGTCAGACACCACTGGAAGACCTGGCCTGTAGGCCTGATCCTCCTTGAAGAGTTCAGTCAAAACATAGGCATGGGACTTGCTCTGTGGACCAAGCAGAAACTCCACAACCTGTTTGCCTTTGTGAGGCATAAGTATAGACCAAAAAAAGAGATGCTGCATAAATGGGAAAATGTATGTTTTAAAACAAATGACTGTGCTAAATACACATTATTTGCACATTTATACCAAGAGTTCATGAAGTCCAGGATGGTGTGGAATTGTTTTTCTATTTTTGCCTGAGTCCTAACTCTGAAAATCACCTGGTGTAGGAGAAGGCTGTGGTGAGCTCATCTCTGGAACATCACAAGTATTGAAAATACAGTGACGTATGTTTCCTTTCTAGACCATGTTTGTCATTTCTTTTGAAATCACTTTTAAAAAATATGATTCATTAAATTATAGTCATTGTTTCCCAAACTTTGATCACTTGAGTACTACATGTGCTATTAATATAACAGTTATATCTTAAATTTTAAAGTAGTTGAAAAAGCAATGACTCATACCCCACATGGAAAACCAGTATCAGTTTGCCATGTATAGAAGGAAACTACAGAATAAATAAAATTAACACAAAAAATTATTCAGTTCTAGGTAGATACGAATGCCTGCCAAGGCTCTGAATCTTAAAGGTTTTGTTGTTGTTGTTGTTGTTGTTTTGTGGCAGAGAGAGAGAGATTACCCAGCAGTAAAATGAGGTTGTCTCTGTGGAATAATCAGAGGATAAAAGAAAATTGTAAAGGGAATGACATTCTCACTGTGATTCAGCGTTATTTAACTCTGCATTGTGCGCCACTTAAAACCATCTTGTGCGGTTTTAAATAAAACCGCACCAGTGGTACGGTCCTGCACTATGGAAATATTGGACGGTACTAATCAGAATCAGAATCAGCATCAGTACTTCCCTAGCACCTCTTGCTATTTCATTGCTTTGGGATGAGGAGTGAACAGCTAGTATCTGGGAGAACTTAGGTACTTTCTAATATCATTTTTCAAGCTGTTGTGAATTAATATAGGAAGCCCAGATTGATTCTGTTAGCAAAATCTGTAACTGTTTTAGTAGTCATCTTCATGAGTGATTAAATTTTCTTTTGTTTTTAAAGAAAAGATTGCAGACAAGGAATTGATAGGGTACTGAAATTTCAGATCATCCCCCAAAACAGTGGACTCCAGTCATGTAATTCATGTTACTGGGTATATTTATTAGGTAGAAGAAATAGTCCAGAGGGTAAAGTCGTTGAATGCTTTATTTGCCTGAACCAGTGTATGTGGATTTGACTGGAACTGTGAGATCTTAACTAGCACCTTTGCCCCTTCCTTTAAGGAGAATGAGATAAAAGGATGACAATAAGCTTATGGTGTCAGGGATTTATTTAAAACAAGAAACTCCAATTCACTCCAGTTTGCTGCCTGTAACAAGACTGCACAGAAATTATGTATATTCTGAGAGAGATGCCCCAAGGCATTAAACGATCCTAAATCGTCAAAACAACATTGAATTATGTTTGGCATGTTGTACTTGCTGAGCCAAGAAAGTAAAGTGGTTCAGTTTAGAAAGGATTTCCAAACTAATGGTTGAAACAAAGAGTTTTCTTGTAAATGGTCAATTAAGCAGGAAGTTGGAACGTCCTGGTTAATTGTGATTCTGCTATGTATTGGTATTTTGTAGCTCTCTTTTAGGAGCTATCTCCTTACTATGGAATTGATAACTTATATAATATTTGGTATTTGGACCTTTCAGTAAGGACACTTGAAAACTCCTCACCAGCTATTTTTAAAGGCTTAATTTGTTTTTGTTTTTGTTTTTCACCAGCTATTTTGGATAAGAGGATGTTTATATCTTAATGTAAAAAAAAAAATTGAAAGTTATAAATAATGTTTTATGTATACAAGTGCTTTCTTTCATTATTTGGTGCCTGCATCTCTGAGTGGTTACAGAGCTTCCCTGCCTGCGTCATGTTGCTGCCAAAGAAACTATGAGTTTGGAAGGAAATATTTTGGCCATGGATTTTAAAGAACTTCTTAGGCTCATGAGAAAGAATCTCTTCAGCCTCTAAGGTGTGTGAGATCAATATCGGACATTTATATTGCACTTTGTCTTCCAAAAACGAGTCTGGGTTTATTTCATCAGGGTGAGTTTTGTAGTGCAGGGGAAGTAGTAGCTGCCCTCACATTGAGCAGGAGGAGCTAAGGTGAGCAGATTCTACTGACTGACCCATGTCACACAGCTGAGCACATAATTCTGATCTCCTAATGTAAGGCTCTTTCCACTAGTGTGGGGATGATGAAAGTGATCAGGATTATATTTAGGGAATATGTTGGTTCTTGATAAAATCAAGGAATTGAAGGCTTCTTTTGTGAGGGCAGGGGGGTACCAGATATTGAAGTCAGGGGCACTCAACCACTGAGCCACATCCCCAGCCCTATTTAGTATTTTATTTAGAGACAAGGTCTCACTGAATTGCTTAGCACCTCACTTTTGCTGAGGCTGGCTTTGAACTTGCAATCCTCCTGCCTTGGCCTCCCAAGCCACTGGGATTACAGGTGTGTGCCTCCACACCCAGCAATTGAAGGCTTTGGAAATCAGTGCATTCAGTCCTACTGCTGATGTGTTTTAGTTTAATTTCGGTGATTCTGAAATACTGCTTGTGCCATGAGAGCAAAAATACTCTTTTATGTACTAAAGTAATTGCAATATTTGCCTGTTTTTTGGGTCTGGATTTGAAATGTGTTTATACCTGGCCTAATTCCCAAAATAATTTGAACATAATATGCCAAGAAAAGACATAAAAAAATGATGTTAATAAAATATGAACTGAAAGGGGAGAAAAATAAGATCAATGCAAATGGAAATAAGGGTAAAAATGTTGCTATTACAGTGTATAAAATGTGACTCTGGAACTTCCTGAAAGTTAAGGCTAGAAGAAGGGAATAGGTTATGCCTCATTCTATCAGCATATTCAGATCATATCAGTTCCTTAGGTGGGACTCTATCCTGATGAATTCTGGTAAAAGTATTCTCACTTTGGGGTCCTAAGAAGTGCTAAAATGAACAAAATTCTTGATTATTTCATGTTTGCTTATTATCATTGTGCCTTGGATCCTCAACTTGTACCTGTTTTCCAAAACAGGTGTGTGTGTGTGTGTGTTTAAAAGAGGATTTTGTTCCCATAAGCAAGAATTCTTGCCATACATTAGAAACAAGTATCTGTTAACCCTTGGAAATACATTTGAGACAAATGCCTTGAATCATGGAGAAACTTTACCCAGCTTTGTAGTTTAATAATTTATATCAAGTGAATATGCTGTTCTTGAATTAACACATTTATTTTGCAATAAATGTGAGTTTTTCACAGTGGAATCTAGTCTGGAAAAGTGCATGGCTCCATTTCTGTTAGGCCATGTCTGGAATCCCATTAGGCTGCTGCTCTGTCAAGATCCACAGGGACCTTGGGCTGGGGCTGTAGCTCAGTGGTAGAGCGCTTGCCTAGCATGCGTGAGGCACTGGGTTCGATCCTCAGCACCACATATAAATAATAAATGAATAAAATAAAGATCTATCAACAACTAAAAAAAAAAATTAAAAAAAAAAAAAAGATCCACAGGGACCAGAGCTTTGCCATGTGAGACTTGACCACCATGTTACAGAACCGGCAACTCCATTGTGCTCCTAAGCTTGGCTGCCCTCCAAACATGAAGTTGCTTGGAGTTGTAAAGGATTTACTAAGGAACCCAAGAATACACTCTGAGCTGCTGTTTCCAGTGGAGCACAACCAGGGTGTGTGCATTTCCCATTCTTGTTCCTACTTTAACAGACTTTTGGTTCAAGAGTTAAAGCTACTACACAGAGGTAGTACAAGAACAAATAAATTACTTCAAAAGTGTCCACCACTTGGAACAAATTGAACCCTTAGCCTTACCACAAATTATTGGTTACTCTTCAGGGCTGCATTCTTTGTCTATGGTCAAAACTTCTTAGTACTTTTTCTGGCATTATCTCTAAGGAAAGGGAGTCTTCCTACCTAGAAATGCTGTGGTAAAATAAAACCTGATCTTTTGTTTAAATTTAAAATTTTTAAAAGTTTTAAATATCTGAAAATCTTCTGTTTAATAAATATCCCTTGCTAAAAGCGAGCAAGAGAAACCCCTGCAGCTGCAAGGGTTGTGGCTGGCTTTGTGGGTAGGGTGGAGGCAGCTGCAATACCAGCAGCAAGGGCCCTGCTGTTGTCACTTACACACACACACACACACACACACACACACACACACGCTAAGAATTTTCTTTCTGAGATGCACTGTGGTATAGAAAGCTGAGCACCAACTTTTAAATCATTGAGCTGGAATCCCAGGTTTGACAGCCACACCTACCACTGATTAATGTGCTGCCATACAAAGGACAAGTTCCTGAGCCAAGTCTTAGTTTCCTGCAGTGAAAACGAGGTAGTGCCCCCTTGCACCCTAGGCTGCCATAGGATCAACTATATAGGAACACCTAGCACTGGCCCACAAAAGGCACTAATGAACTTCCTTATCATTAGCGCTAGGCACTGGAGGGACTCAAGAGTACAGAGCTGGGATGGTCACCTTTAGGCAAGGTCTTTACAACCTAGCCTCAAAGTAAAGCATTGGCACCAAGGCAGAGCAGGAAACAGAATGCCAGGACCAAATGGGAAATGGAATGCGTGAGTCCTGTTCTCTGTTGTCAGATGGAGCTTGAATGTGCTCCATCGCTGCGCTGTGGGACACAGGAGAAAAGGGCAAATGTGAACTGTGGGTGAGGTTGGGCTGAAAATAAGGTTTGTTGCCAAGGAAACGGGGAAGGATTAGTGATGGTAGGGTGCTGATTTCAGGAACTCAGAGAGCCTGTTCTCTCCGAGTTTCCTCCAGTCCCCAATTGTACTGAGATGATTGATTACACACCAGCACTGCCAACGCACAGGACACCAGTGTGTCCACGTGTCAACACCACACACTGTTAACAAGCAGGAGGTTGCAAACCACGTGGCTTCCAACCACGCAGGGCTGTGGATGTTTCCTGTGATTTCATCTGCTAAATAAAGGAACCTAGAAAGCTTGGCTGCTTGATGCTGCAAGAGCGGCAGAAGCAGGTACTGCTTCTCTTTGAAAAAGCCAGTTCTTAAGCAGGAGGTTGTAATCCACCAGCCAGTGAGGAGGATTCCACAACCCCACCTCAGTGAAGAGCGCAGGCGCAAGCTAAACAGGCGCCCTGGGTGTAGGGCACGTTGTCACTTTGAAGGCATTCGTGAAGGCTCTCTCTTTTACACATGAGCCACCTGAGCCCAAAGACGTTGAGCAGCCTCACCTTAGTCACAGTCTAACCCATATGGTAGCACCAGATTTTAACTCAGAACTCATGCACTTAGCCACCATGTAACTTTAAGCTATAGAACATGGAAATCTGTTGAAATAAATACACAAGTAATATTACTTTTTTTTTTTTTTTTCTTTTTTGGTATTGGAGATTTTTTGGTATTGGCTACATCCCCAGCCTTTGTGGTTTTTTTTTTTTTTTTGTACCTGGGATTGAACTCAGGGGCACTTGACTACTAAGCCACATGCCCAGCCCTATTTTGTATTTTATTTAGACACAGGGTCTCACTGAGTTGCTTAGCACCTCACTTTTGCTGAGGCTGGCTTTGAACTCACGATCCTCCTGCCGCAGCCTCCTGAGCCACTGGGACTATGGGCATGTGCCACCATGTTCAGTGCCCAGCCCTTTTTATTTTCTATTTTGAGACAGGGTCTTGCTAAGTTACTGAGGCGGGTCTCAAACTTGGAATACTCTTCCTTCAGCCTCCCAAGTCACTGGATTACAGGTCTGTACCACCACGCCCAGCTTACATTACATTTTTAATAAAAGAGATCAGGTTAGTGCCAACATTGGCAGTGTAGATGACCTAGGTGAATAAAATAGTTTGCTCAAATTTCTACATCTATACTTGTTACAGGACAGATGGCTACAGGAGTTATGGGAAATCCTATAACTTAGATGTTAGGGCAAGGAAGTATACATTGTAGCATTTGCAGTGAAACTTTTTTTTTTTTTTTGATAGTAGGGATTGCACTCAGTAGTGCTTGACCACTGAGCCACATCCCCATCCCTTTTTGGTATTTTATTGACAGACAAGGGCTCATTGAGTTGCTTAGGGCCTCACTAAGTTGCTGTGCCTGGCTTTGAACTCGCGATCCTTCTGCCTCAGCCTCCTGAGCCGCTGGGATTACAGGCATGCGCCACCGCACCAGGCAATACTAACTCTTGATCCAAGCATCATTGGTGATTTGTGTGTTACAAACCTTTTCTTAGTGGAGTACAACACTACGTTGGTTCTTTGGCTTGAAGTAATTTCATGGGACCTCTGCTTGAATTTGTCCCTAAAGCTGAAAACATTAACCAAAGAATAAGAGGTAACTTTTTGCAGCATAAACTGGTGATTAAAAGTTTGGGTTCAGACTCTTTTGCTCTCCCTTCCACTAGCGTTGGGCCTCAGCAAATCATTTAGCCTTTCTGCCTCAGTTTCTTTCTGTGTAAAGTGGGGTGCTTGTGAGGATCCAGTGAGTCCATCTGCGTGAAGCACTGAGAACAGAGCCTGGCACAGCAAGTATGAGGAAAGCAACTGCTGTCAAACCTGGGATTCAGGTAGCCTTGCTGCTGCTGCTGTTTCTTTAAAGGTATTATGAATTTTTGTAGATGTCCCCAAATATGATAAATCATCTACAGAGCTCTTCAGAAGCCAACACTCAAGTGAGGGTCCACTTTGCTTTGAACATACTAATCCAATTTACCAGGCACTTTTGGATGACAGTAGCCTTAGTGCCCTCAGTAAGGGTCCCCATGGCCGTGTGTATTATGACAGGAAGGCAAGGGGTAGGAGTGGGCAGCCAGCAGCCTTCAACCTGCAAGTACTGTACAGATGCTGGAGAGGGGAGAGCTGAAAGGCACCTTTAAAATGCACAAGTGCAACATGCTATGAAAAGATTCATCCGAAGGAAGATGCACCCCTCCAAATCACATCCTGCATGGGCCGGATTGGGGCGTGGGGGGTAGACGGAAGCGCCACTGTGGTTAACTGACGAAGTAGGGGAGTGAGTTCCGCAAAACTGGAGAACTAGTGAGTGAAAACAGATGCTGCCAAAACTATTCTAGCCAGATCTAAATTAGAAATTGGCCAATGGAAAAAATGGTGAGGGACCCCCTAATGGATTCCAGTGGGAATTCTTTCAATTCATGGGCCTGATGAACCAGCAACATGAAAGTGGCCCTGGGGATAAGTAGGCTCTGGCCATGTGGAGTGGGGATGGGAGGCAGCAGGGAGACTCTGCTTACTAGAAACATGGCGGCTGAGGTATGGGACTGGAAATCCAGTGGGGACAGGAGGCTGCACCTTTGATCGCCTTTGCTCTTTCCCTTGTCTCTCTGGAGCCTCTGCTTGCTCTGTGAATCTAGATTGCTCTTCACCCTTCCCTGCCCAGCCCCCTGGGTTGGAGACCCTGATGACAAGCTCCTGGCAGTGCTACTATCATGTGCTGCTGCTGCTGCTGCTGGATGGGTGTCTGGAGGAGCACAAAGCAAGGGCTATGTTCAACTTTGGTTTAGAGGCTATTGTCCTACAGATCCCCTTGGCATGAGGCTTTTCCCTCACTTGTGTCTGTGCCTTTGCCTCTAAAATCTTAGTCTTAATTAGGCTGTGTTTACATTTGTGCCATACATGTGGTCTGGCTCTTGATGATCGGATAAAGAGTTACACAAATATTTAGAACCAAAGACTGCCAGAGAGGAAGAACCCTGGAGGCCAGCCATGGCGATGCCCTCATTTGGCTTTGTTCTTGTGTTGTGAAGCAGGGACCTTGCAGATGGGCAGGAAAGACAGGCAAGAGGACAGCAAATATATTTTCCTTCCTAAGATGGGAGAAAAAAAACCCTAGCGGGCTTTTGGAAAATCTGGAAGGATAAGAAAAGCATCTGTTATTAATTGGATCTCACGTCACTACTGTTGACCTTGAGGAGTGGTGAGCGCCCTGTTCCTGCCAAGCCCAGCAGTTCCCAGCCAGATGAGCACACTGGACAGAAGCACCCTGGGACAAATGCCAAAGCCGCTTGTCACTGAGCATCTGAGCAGCCTTGGGGGATGCACCAACCCTCCCTTGAACTGTTTCCAGGCCCCAGAGAGGCCGAAGTGAGAAAATGTGTTATACACTGTGAAGTTCATCCAGACAGGTGAGTAAATAATGCCACGTTCATAAACAACATCAGCCTTTCCACTCTACGGGTGCTTGTCCTAAGGGGTGGTGGCATTGTGCAGAACAAACCATGGCCAGCATGGCCCAGCCTAGCCAGTTCCCTTTGTTTTGAAGGTGAGCTATGTACACAGTTGATTCTCTTCAGTGTTGTTTTGGTTTGTACAAATTCAAAAGCTGTGGGTTTTGAGTTGTGTTTTCCTGCCTCTGCCATTCTCTTGGCCAGGGGCAGTGAGAATCTGCTCAGTGCTACTTCTAAACTATCCATCCCCATGTCTGCGAGTGCTCCATGCCCTGTGGTGATGGGCTCAGCGTCTCTTTCAGGATCAGGATCTTTCAGGATCTGACCAGAAGCTCAGGTGCTGCTGATTAACAATGTATGACTCTGGTAGTATTGTGAAAAACGCCTGTTTACCATGTGAACACTACAGCTCTCAGCAACCATTAACTCCATGCCACTCGGGTTGGTACTTGCTTTTAGAAAAGTTTATAAGGGTGTTTGTAACTTTGAAAGTCTAAAGGTCACATGGCTCCCTGATAATATTTCACCTTCAGCCTCCTCAGTGCCCCAAGATTCACTCTGCCTTCTCACTCATTCGTCACTAACTTTATACTACAGTCTCATGGTCAGGTTGGCTGATATCTGGTGTTTGCTATCAGTAGGCACAGAGGTTTTCAAAACCAATGCCCATCTCCATGGCATTTTTCCTAATAAGTTTCGTGAGTTTTCTAGGTGTGGAAATGCTTTTGGAAAACAAGTGAAAACTTTTTAGGAAGCAACATACATTCTCTGGGATCTGCTCAATGGAGACGAGAACAGAAAGGATTTACGAAGGTTTTGAGTCACCTCCTTTTGGTGTTCTGGTATACACTGTGTACATGTGTGGTTTCAGGGGCTGTTGCAGGCCAGGGTCTACCTGTCACAGCAAGTGGGAGTTTTGTTTGTTTGTTTTTGGTACCAGGAATTGAACTCACTGAGCCACATCCCCAGCCCTTTTTTGTATTTTATTTAGAGACAGGGTCTCATTGAGTTGCTTAGGGCCTCACTACATTGCTGAGGCTGGCTTTGAACTTGTGATCTCCTGCCTCAGCCTCCCGAGTTGCTGGGAAGGTGGGAGTTCTTTAGAGCTGAAGTTCCCACTTAGGTCAATTGCTCCCTCAAGTTTGAACTTCCTTTATTATTTGATCTTCTTTTCAAATTGACATGCTGTGGCCTGAAATTTTCTCAGTTAAACTCCTGCCTTTACAAAATATATCTTTCCCTGTGTATATCTGAAGCCCTAATAATGTCTATTTTCTTCAGAGCAGGACTGCTACCTCTGTGTTTCCCTGTGTCCATTCACTAGTGAGGCCAGTGGAGTCCTTGTCACTGGGGCTTTCTCATTTACATCCACATTAAACTTAATTTGCCCACACTCTTCTGGATTTATGTTCTGAACCCAAACATAACCCTGAATTTGACAGAAGCAGCAGGCAAAACTGCCGGAAAGGGGCCCCGCATGGGCTTCGACTGTAGACAAGCCTGTTCTCCAACTCCTCTCAATTACGAGCCATGGGGCCTTAAGCAAGTAGTGAAAACTTTCTATGCCTCTGTTTCTTCATCAATGAAATGAGGTGGCCAGGAGGATTCAGTGAGATGACATTTACCTGGTGCTCATCCCAGGGTGGCACAGAGAGAGAGCCATCGTTAGCTCTACAGGCAAATCAGTTCACCTGTGGCCTGTGGCCCAGGCCTCCCTGCTCCTCGGGTCCTTTCAGGGGTCTGTGTTCTCCTCCTCTGTTTCCACCTTTCCTTCCCTTGGCATACAAACAAATTTGGCTCACCTGGTTTAAAACATCCTTCCCTGGCCCCTGGCCCAAGCCACAAATCAGACCAGGACACATTACCAGTCAAAGTGTTTAATAGTTAAATTATTTAAATAGACTTTTCAATTTCCATGGGAAATCATAATCGTATCCGTTTTTGCAAGAGCAGGAATAAAAAGAGTGCACACCCCTTAGAGGGAACAAAGAGCTAGCACTGCACGCTGTCACCCGTCACTGCTGGGATGGGGGCCCCATGAGGCCGAGACCAACGGTGGGAACACGGGATGAACTCGGCACGCACACTTTACTCTGGCTGGAAGCAAAACGAAAACCCAGCAGCACTGGCAGGCCACGTGGAGGACGGGACTCGAGAACGACGCTGCGGGAGAGCAGCCCTGCGCCAGGGGCTGGAGGAGTGATGCAGAACTCAGAGGTGGAGCTGCAGGGGCTTGGGACACACTCAGGCTTGGCAGTTTGGGGCCCATATGCTTTGCTTCGCAGCTGCATTCAAACTGGGGTGGAGGTGGAGTATAGGAGGGGAGGGTGGTGCGGTGGACATAAAGGAAGGTTTCAGTAGCCAGCCAATAGCTGCCGTCCAGTCTCCTTCCAGTCTTGCGTCCAGGGAGAATAATTCTGCCCTGAGAAGCAATGAAAAGATCTGGAAACAGGCCCAAAGGATGCTGCTTAAATACAACTCTGTGCTAGTACATCATTTTCCAAATGCCTCCCTCAGAAGCTATAAAAAATAGTTTTTCTCCCCTTCATGTATTGAATTGCTCCCTCCCCACCCCCAAAATAAAAACTAAACAAAATGAAACTTCTGCTGCTTTTCCCGTAAAGACTTCAAGACTGGGCTCTACTTATTCCTCTGTCTGGATTGCAGGTAGAGGGCATGGCCACACCCTTTCCCTGAACCGGAGGCCTACACATTACGTCCCTAGGTCACAGCGATGGTGTCCAGGGAGAGCTACCTGCCCCTAGGCCAGCTAAGCAGACCAGGCAGGCTAGACTTCCTCCCAGCCCTGGGCCATCCCTAAGCTCCCAGGAATCCCTAGGTGCTGCCTCTGTACAGGCAGCAAACATCTGACATCCCAGGGAGCAGAAGAGCAGGCAGGGGCCATGCTACCTACACAGACTGAGCCCGCTGCTCTTGCTTCCCACACCGCCTGGGATGGGAAAGAAGCATCTGCTTTCTTATCATTCCCATCTGCGTTTTACTCAGTGGAAGTGGGTTGTGTGTTTGTGTGTGTGAGAGAAAGAGTCATGTGTCCCTGCATCTTCCTCCTTGATTTGGATGTAGGGTACCCCCAAAGGACACACTGCTCCTGGGAAAACCAAAACTGCCAAGACTGAGGTGAGGAAGGTTCCTGCAGGGCAGCCACATGGCATGAACACACGCACATGTGCACCAGGACACACACCGACATACGTACAGTACAAGTGAGCACAAACGCCCCCTGTGCACAGCTATTTTCTAATATAGAGAATTTACAAAATATAGAATTTGGTATATCTGTTAGATCTCCAAGGCTTTCAATAATACAAAATAAAAAATACAAAAAAGACAACTTGGGATCCCCACCCTCCCTCCCCAGTGGCATCTTCTTTTGCTTGTGTCTCTTACACGCATACAACTAGCATAGTCTAAAGAAGGGCACAGAAAACTTGTTTTGTTTTATTTAATAAATATTTTCGTTTTCTCAGAGCCACCACTGCTTGCTTGGCGGCCTCTTGCCTCCCCCTCCTTGTGAGTCCTGTTTCCCTCACAGGGCGCAGTCTGTGTGCGTGGACGTACGGGCAGAGGGCGGCAGCGAAGGCCACGGCTCCTACAGACCCAGCTCTTCTGCCTCAGAGCACCGCCAGGAAGCAGGGGCTGCAGCCTCAGTCTGAAGTTTAAAGGCTCATGTGGAAAATCAGACCCCTGGGGGACCCTGGGCACCCCCAGGTGGCGTCGAGTCCACCTACCCACCCACCTAGGCCGAGGCCTTTCCACGGGCCTGCCGCCGGGCGCTGGGCTGAGAAAGCTCCAGCAGCGCCCTCCACCTTTCAGCGGCAGCACCTGTCAGAAAACTCGTGGTTTAGCTCAAGCCTAGCGGAGTCTTCTTCAGAGGGAAACATCTTTGGTCAGCTTGGTGCTCGCAGGACGCTGGCCCCCAGGGCCTGGGCCGGAGGCCACGCCCACCAGCAAAGGCAGAGGCTGCTTCCAAGTCAAAGTGGGAAATCTCACCAGCGCGACCACGTGGCTGGAGCGCAGGCTCCCCATCTGCCCACGCGGCACACAGAGAAGCCGGTTCTGTTCCTCTGGAGACCAGGCTGCTGGCACCACTGCTGGCAGCTGCTAACTTAGCGGGGGCCCGCCATTGAGGAAGTAGGTCATCATCTCGCCTTTCCCCTTAACCTTGACCACACCGCGGCACTCCAGCTGGTATGTGTTGGCAGCCAACACCTGGTACATGTCCGTGGTGACCTGGGGAAGCAAGGCAGGAGAGAGGACAGGCCATTGATGACCTTAGCCATGACCTGCAGTGGGGACAGAGCCACCCCTGACTGCCCATACTCTGATGATGCCCCTCCACAGAGAGGATCTTGGGGACTGGCAGGGACTTGTCCATAGAAGTGGCCCTTAGAATTGAGAATGGAGGCCACTGTGGTTCTCAACACTCACTCGGCCAGACGCTGTGACCAGCACCTCACATGTGCTACTTCGGGGCTACTCAAAAGTGTGGCCTGTGGCCGCTAACAGCTTGGATGCAGTCCGGAGAATCCAGAGGCAGAGAGCAGTGCTTCAGAATATTCAGAGTAATGTGACATTGCTGCAACCAACAACCAAGTGTGTGACCAGGGTCTTTCACAGAAGTATCACTCCGTGACAGATTAGAAAGGTTTTTTAAAAACTGGTTTTCACTACAGATGTTTGAGAACAACTGCTTATCTCATTTTGTCTTTATATGAAGTAATATTATTGTCATCCTCAGCATCAGAAAATCTGTCACTTGCCTGAGGTTACACAGTTAATAAGTGGCAGAGACTGGACTGGGTTCCGGTCTCTTTGTGCGTATCTTTGTGTTGGTTTTGGGGGCAAAAAGAACTCACCAGGGCTTTGCCAGTTACACCGTGCTGGGCTAGGTGAGGAGGGAAGCAGGAGCGACAGGAGCCGGGAGTGGCAGGATGGCCAAATGCCTCACAGGATGATGCAGGTGCCATTTCTGAACCTGGCCAGGGCTCCCACCAGCCACCACATAGTTGCCCAGCCTGGCTGCAAGGGGCTGGGGCAGGGACATTGCTGGGGGGCTGCTGGGAGGGAACCTGCTCTCATTAACTGTGGTGTCTGCATGGTGAGGCCCCAGTGAAGGTGCCGTGCTGGTTAATGTGGTGGCTGCTGGCAGAGGCCCTCACACCTGTCACCAGGTAGGTTAGAAGCTCTGCAGACAACTCCGCTCAGGGCCCCAATCCCCACCCAGCCATCCTTTCTCTCCTTGGCACAGGAGTGGAGCTGAGGAGAGGCCACATGGCCTGGCCCCTCAGCATCCAGGTCAGCTAGACCTGGCCAGGGCTGTGCTTGGGGTCAAGCTCCTTGTTCAGATGCCCTACAGAACAGAAAAGTGGGGGAACATTTAAGTAGTGTCAACGTGGGCAAAATGACTTAAAAATGGCACAGTTAACACTTGAGAAAATTGAGGCCCGGGAAGCTGACTTCCTGCAGCCTTGCAGGGAACTGGGCAAAAGGTCCGCACAGGACGAGAGCACAGTCAGGGCCATTTTGTCAGACTGGAGCAATCATGGAAATCCTGAGGGGAAAAATGGAAAGCAGCTCAAGACTGGCAGGCCTGGGAATCACAAGTGCCAGCTTGCAAAGACAGAAAGGAGAAAGTCTCTGGGCCCCTGGCCAAGCTCCCTGGCTGCTACAGCTGGTGGAGGCACCATCCCAGGGCCCAGCAGCCTTCTCTGTTTCTCCTGAACAGGGCCCTAAGCACAAGCCCCACAGGTGAGACTCTGCTCCCTGCAGGTGTCTTGGTGTACTCTCTGTGTGCTTGGCTGGGGAGGTGCCCGGGCTCCCCATTAGCACTCTCAGCTTGCCATCAGCAGCCACTGCCCTGCTTCTGCCCACCCGATTCCTTCTATGCCCAGCAGAGGGCTCTGCACAACCCTGAAGATCTG
>PVHX01001069.1:50797-125592 GCA_004024805.1 Geosciurus inauris
AGTGGTAGCGTGCTCGCCTAGCATGCGTGAGGCACTGGGTTCGATCCTCAGCACCACAAAAAAATAAAATAAAGATATTCTGTCTGCCTACAACTAAAAAATAAATATTAAAAAAAAAAAAAAGAAAAGAAATTAAGACTGGGAACTGTGGGTAACCTGCCCTGAAGACCTTTTAGCATCAGACAGAGGCCTCCTCATGGGTGACCTGGGCAGTGGATGCTCTCACACTCACCTGGATGCGGTCAGGCACTCCAGTGCTGTCCATGCGGCTGGCCACGTTCACTGTATTGCCCCAGATGTCGTACTGAGGCTTGCGAGCCCCAATCACCCCAGCCACCACAGGGCCGATGTTGAGCCCTGCAGGGGACATCAGCCACATTCATCAGGTTAAGGCTGACACTTGCTTTGCTTGTCCTCACTAGTGTCCCTCTCTGCACACTGCAGGTTCTCCCTCTGCCTCCTGGCCTGACGCCAGGCGTCCCCCTGCAGTCTCCCCCTTCTCTACTCTAGCAAATGCTTGCTAATCCACGACCATAGGAACCTGGGCACACATCCAGGGCTCCTGTGTCCTCACCACCAGGTGGTGCTCAGCTTCTGCAAGTCCACTGCAGTGCCCTCTTCAGGGTCTCCAGTGACCTTTTGCACAATCCAACTACCTTTTCTTAATCTTCCCTCTCTGGGTGGCTTTGAAGTTTTTACCACCAACTCACACTCAACAGACAGAATGTGCCCTTCCTTCTTCCTCACTCCTATTGCTCTCCCTCTGTTGTCATTCTTTTTTTTTTTTTTTTAATATTTTTTAGATATACATGGACACAGTGACTTTATTTTTGTTGTACTTATTTGTATGTGGTGCTGAGGATCGAACCCAGTGCCTCACACATGCGAGGCAGGCGCTCTGCCACTGAGCCACAACCTCAGCCCCTCTGTTGTCATTCTTAAGACCTGGCTCCTAGGGCTGGGATTGTAGCTCAATGGTAGAGCACTCGCCTCGCATGCGTGAGGTACTGGGTCGATCCTCAGCACACATAAAAATAAACAAAATAAAGATATTATGTTCATCTACAACTAAAAAATATTAAAAAAAAAAAAAAAAAAAGACCTGGCTCCTAACCCCTCTCCCTGCCTGCGTCTCCTCTCTCCACATCCTGTCACGGCCACATGAAGCTTTCTATCTTGCGTGCTGTTACCAGGTTTGACTGTCCACCTCATGGATCACACAGATCTCTGGATGGCTTCTATTTCCCAAGGTCACGCCCACCAACTAAGGTGTCCCTGAGGTCCTATGAATGGATCTACTCCTCAAGGCTCCTTAGCTATCGCTTGATTGGTGCTATCACTCAATCCCCAGTTTACAAAAATACACACCAGGAGAAAAATACAAAACCTTAGGTGGATAAGATAGTGAGAGGAAAATGAGAACAGCAACATTATATGAAACCAAGACTAACATTAATACAAAAACAAACACAGGCCACACGTTAGTTAAAGCAGACCCTCAGCTGGCTCTGTCTGAGCTTTCTAGCAGCCAAAGCAAAATGAAACCTGGTCAAGTCACAAAGCACTGTGCCCACAGGACAGAACAAGCAGCTCCCTCAGGAACAGCCCAATTCCTGACACTAAGGCCAGAACAAAGGTCTCCTGAGGACGCTAATGGTCATAATATTGGTTTTCAGTAAACTAATGTTTCAGTTTAACGTGCTAATTTTGGGAATTGAAATGCCAGTGTTTTCTTTGGTGAATTACTTCTACTTTTTTAAAAATTTGAACTCTGAATCATTTATGGTGTGAGACATTCCCAGGGAGTTGATAATGCATGAAAACTTTGAATAGAACTGAGGTCTGCTCTTTGAGAAAACATTTCCTGCCTCCACAAATCTCAAGAGGAGGAAGAGGGCAACACTTGACGAAGTCTCTATTGCACAAATAACTTGCACTCTACTCTGTCAGACTGTACACCCTTGGTAAGATGCACTCTCAGAGCTCGATGGGAGTGCACACATGTAATTCCTCCTAACCGGGAGCCTGAGGCAGAAGAATGGCAAGTTCAAGGTCATCTTAGTGATACCTGTCTCAAAATAAAAGATAAAATGGGCTGGGAATGTAGTTCAGTGGTGGGTGCTGGCCTAGCTTGTGCAAAGCCCTGGGTTCAATTGCCAGTACTGCAAAAATAAAATAAAAATATGCTCTAAGGACAAACAAACTGCAGAAATGCCTTGAGCTTTATGGAACAACTCATCCAGAGTTATAATTTGGAAATCACTTTGTGGATGGAGCAGGGCGGAGCTGGGTAGGTATGTGAGATGTACTTGGGTTTTCATTGTACTATTCTTTCAATTCTGAAAGTGGAAAGTTGTCAAAAGGTTGAGGTAATAAAAACAAAATTAGATATAAAAAATAAAAAACAAAATTAAATATCAAAAAGAAAAATATCCTGGTTTTGGTTCAAATATTTTCTGAACAAGTAGAATATGGTCCCATTTTGAAGCTGACCCAGGGCTTCTCTGCTCTGAACCCCCGACCATCCTCTGCAGAGTCCCTATCACTGCCTCTGCACACCATCCAGGTGTCTGTGAAGCTCCCTCAAAACATCCCACAAGGCCAGCCATCAGCCAAGGACAAGTGCAGGGAAAACACAGGGCTGCTCATCACACGCCCTCACCATGACTGCTAGTCGTGTGGAGTGCAAAAGCTTTGACACCTTGACCTATAAAAGATTGCTTCACTGCCTGAAACTCAACACTAACCTACTGACCCAGGTTTTTTTTAAGATTTCGTTTTTTTTAAAGCTGAAATAGAATTGTTTCATTGTCAATATTACATGATTTTTTTCATGTTTCTGTTTTTTTGTTTTTTGGTGCTGGGGAATTGAAACCAGAGGAACTTTACCACTGAGCTATATCCCCAGTTCTTTTTATTTTTTATTTTGAGACAGGGCCTAAGTTGCTGAGGCTGGTCTCAAATTTACAATCCTCCTGCCTCAGCCTCCGGAGTCACTGGGATTATAAGTGTGTACACTTCACTTATTTTATTTTGCTAAAATATGTTCAACACTTTCATAAATTTGCTAATGTAATAACTGATAACTTATGTTTGTACATTTTATATTTAAAATGTATCAAGTATTTGATCTTACTAGTTTTCATTTTTACTCAAGGAATTCGGAATACTTTTTAAATAAAACACTACTGTTGATTACATCAGTATTTCTGGAAATAAATGGCACTGCCATCTGCCCAAAGCTACCACCAGGCCCTAGGCCCCCCAGAAGACAGCATTCCCACAAAGCCTTTGGGCAGGCACAACCTGGGTCCAATCATGCCTTCCCAATGTATGGGTGAGGTGGGAACTCAGAAGGTGGGTGTCCTGCCTCATTGTACACATATGAGGGGCCGCCAGGCCCAGGCAGCTTCACGGAGCGATCAGCTCCCCACCCCTGGCCACCCCTCTTTGGGCAGAGAGAGACACTAGTATGCTGCCTCTGCTGCCTGTCACCTTCTACCACTGGATTGTGACAGATGCGGAATTCAGGGAGGAAGCCCTCGCAAGCCCTCTTTGCTCACCGATCTTCATCTGGAAGTTGTTGAAGGAGTGCTCGTTGATGTACTTCATTTGGTCCATCAGCTTCATGGCGAAGTCGGCCAGGGCTTTGATGTGTGTCTTGCCCACCTTGTCGTAGGTAGAGTCGTTGAGGCCTGAGGCAGCCATGTAGGTGCTGCCGATGGTCTTGATCTTTTCCAGCTGCCTGAAACGATCTTCGCTGATAATCTAGATAGAAGGAAACCAACCTTGGGTCAAGTCCAGGGCACTGAGCTCTATAGGGAGGGGCAGAGGAGGACCACAGAAGTATAGCAGCATGGCCCTCATTTGTCCCCTCTTCAGTGAGGGGACAGGCTCAATGGAGGCCCCCCGTGCTCCATAACAGACCCAAACCTCCCTCCTCTACTCAAACACTGTCCTGACTGTGACCTACCCTCCCAACTCCACACCAAGATTCCCTGAGGACAAGGGCACTGGTCACTGCTGGGTCTCATGCCCCCAGCAGGATGGATGGCTGAGGCCCCTTCAGAGGCTCACACTCCCTCACTTAGGGAGCTGTCCTCATCTCTGACTAGCGAGACATCCTTTCTCCATGACCAGCTCTGCTGGAAGCCTCCCCAGAGCCCTTCATCCAGTCCAGCTGCACCACTGCCCAGGGCTCTTGTGGGCTTCTTCCAACACTGCCAGGACCCAGCTCCTCCTATGCCCCGTGCATCCTCCAGGCCCAGTATCCCTGCTGCACTGTGCCTCCCAGACTCCCGACAGGATCCAGGCTGCCTTAGTGGTCCGCGGTGGACGCTCACCAAGCATGAAAAGTGAGAAACAAAGGAAGCTACGTCTTGCTGCCGCCTCCCCCGCCCCAGCCTTGTGGCTTCGCCCCGCCTTCTCCCTTCACCCAGTGACACCTCCTGCCTCTGATTCTCTGGACGCTCTGGGCCGTCCTAGGCGCTGGGTCCCTGAAGGTTCCAGTTCAAATAGCCTGGGCTGAAACCCCAGTCCTGGCCCTTATAGGCCTTGACCTTAGGCGAGACCCACAAGGTCTGTGGGTCTGTTTTCTCATCTGGAACTTATGACAAGGTGCCTGGGATACAGCAGCGCTGGGACACCTTCAGGCTCTTGCCATCAGGGCTCCTGTCAGCACCGCTCACACCCCCATGGAGGAGAAAGCCCCAGGGACCCACGGGACTCCCAGGAGCACCTCGTCAAAATCAGCAATGATCTCGTTGAGCAGCCGCAGGCACTCAACGCCCTCGTTGTTGGCTTCCAGCTCCACGTAGAACTCAGAGAAGTTGGCGATGGAGGCGAACATGACGGCCACGCACTCGCAGGACTGGTAGTAGAGCTCGTCATTGCGTCGTTCACGGGCCAGGAAGTGGGCGGCCACATCCTTGGGCAGGATGTTGTGCAGCAGCCTCCGGTTGTAGGCCTGCAGCTCCTCCATCTCCTCCTTCTCCTCTGTGGCCTGGGAACAGAGGACTCTGTTAGGGGGTAGGGGAGGAGCTACAGGCCTACTTAGAATGAGATGAGAATCACACCCAGTCTACTTCTTGGAAAGTGACGCACACCAGGGAGTTGGTCCCAGAGGAGGGAAGCACAGAGCAGATGCTGGTCCAGAGGAGGAGCTGAAAGTCTCCTGTCTGCCCAAGCCTGGCACTAGACTCCAGGGGAAAGAGAGAGTCCCAAATCCACACCCAAAATAGGCTGCTGATTCCCTGAGGCCTCTCTACCTTTCATTTTTCCTCTTAAAACCAGGGAATGCACTCAGACAAGCATGTTGCCAGGGTTACTTCAACCCACTGGTCACAGGGGGAAATGGCCCAGAATCCTTCCATCTCATTCCTATGAGAACAGCCTCCAGAGCCAGATGCAGCCAGGAGGGACAGGTGCCACCAGGTGCCAATGGGGGCAGGAAGGAGGCATCATCTTAAACTTTGGTTTCCCCTCAGTTTTGGTCCTGGGTCTGCACAGTTGGAGTTTGTGGTCACTCACTCTCAAGGCAAAGGGACATTGCAGCGTCCTTGGGTCAAGAAGCCAGTAGTGGTCACAAAGAGCTGAAGCAGAGAAGTAGTTATACATCAAAATGTGGGTGGGAACCCTCCAACCAGAGTGGTCACAGGATGTGGGATTACAGGGTGGAGTCATCTGGCTTTCTCACTCTTGATAGCAGACAATACAGCCCCCTCCAGCTGGGACTGACCTGTTGGTGAAGCAGGCTGGGAAGATCACTAGCAGGGCTGTAGACGCCCTTTCTGCTCAGCTGCAACTGGATTCCCGACAGAGCGAGGGCTGCTTTTCTCTGGTTTTCCCTATGCAGCAGCTGTCCACGGGCTAGGAGCTAGCACATCTTCCCAAGTCTATAGACCTGGGTCCAGCGGGGAGAGAGCCCAAGGACAGAAAGATCTGAGACCAAGGCTCAGCTGCCCAGGTGTGAAGATGTCCTGATTGTCCTGTCCACAGCCTGGTGGACTCCCAGAGCCACTGGCAATGTGACTCTAAAAATCAGCATCGTGCCTAATGACCTAAGGGGCCCCAGCCTCCACCTACTACCCTCAGATGCCAGGTGAGCGCAACTGTTGGGTTCCATCTTCCTGTCCAGCCTGCCAGACAGGTGACCTGTGCTGTGCACTCTTCCCAGGCTCTTCTTTATGAACAAAGGCCAATTGCTCCTACTCTGTAGCAGGTTGCCTGAGGGGGTGGGAGTCCATCTACCTCCCCTTGTGGGCTGACCACATAGGACCCCAGGCAATCGTCCATCTGCTTCTGCGAATGCACAGAGCACTTGCTGTCCTGCCTCTATCTGCTCAGGCCCTGTCCCTGGGGCCCTGAGTACTCCAGTTCCTTCTATCCACCCAACAGGCAGCAGAAGTGGGACATGCACTTCCCTTAGAGAGCATCTGCCCAAAGCGTCAGAGTGGAGTGGAGGCTGTGGGGCATGGCTGCTGCTGGGGACAGAGGATAATCCCCCAGATGGGCTGGGCATTCCTGCCACGTCTGGGGAACTCCACTCCAACACAGGCTGGGCAGCTGCCAACATGGGCAACAGCTTCTTTTTTTTTTTTTTTTTTAATATTTTTTAGTTGTAGATGAATGCAATGTCTTTATTTTATTTATTTATTTGTATGTGGTGCTGAGGATTGAACCCAGTGACTCACGCATGCGAGGCAAGCGCTCTACCACTGAGCCACAGCCCCAGCCCCATCCACAGCCTCTTGATAGTCCTAATGAGACCAATGCTAGAGGAGGGGTAAGGGGGGGGACCAAACCCAATGGTTAGGCCAGGAGGGGGCGCTGTGTGCAAGGGTGTGTTCCGACACAGCCCCCTCCTCCATCAGCACCCGCTCACAGGTCCAACAGCAAAGGGGCTGCTGGGCGAGCCTGGGGAAGAGGTGGCGACAATTATCCCCCCTTCCTAAGGCCTGCTTTCAGGTTTCTGTTTACTCCTGTATGTTGTCCTCCAAGTTCTGAAAAGTCCAGGAGAAGGATGGGAGCTGGAGGGACCTGCCAGTTGGACACAGGCTAGTGACAGGCTGAGTCAGTGGCTTCCCTCCCAGCACAGAGTCCTCAGTGCCTAGGAAAGCAAAGTGACAGAGGGATGGGACCCAGTGCACAAGGAAGCAAAGAGGCCAAGAAGGGAAGGGGAGGGGCAGAGAAGGGCTGGGGCATTAGGAGACCAGGGCCACTGAGTGAATAGATCAGTCTAGGAGAGTGATTTAGGTGGGTTTCGCCCTGGCACAGGACTCTAATAGGAAGAACTGGCATGAGTGATGGTTTTTAAAAATCTATGTACACACATAGATGCTGGGGTGGTACGTACGTGTGCACATCTGCATTTCTGCATGTTTACATCAACTACACGTATTTCCTAGCTTTGTCCCTGGAGACGACCCTGTTATAGTTTGGATCTGAAATCCTCACCAAGGGATCATGTGTTGAAGGCTTGGTCCCCAGGTGGTGGTGCTTCTGGGAGATGGTGGAAACTTTGGGAGGCAGGGCCTAATGGGAGTAAGTAGGTCACTGGGGGTGTGTCCTTGAAGGGCTGTCTTGTCCCCAGGCTCTTCTTTTTCTCTGCTCCCTGGTTGCCACCAGGTGAGCAGCTCTGCTTTCCCACGTGCCCCCGGCCATGAGGTTCTGCCTCACCACAGGCCCAAAGCAATGGAGCAAGGACCATGGACTAAAATTTCTGCAACCACGAGTCCAAATATTTCTTCCTTTAAGTTGACTTTCTGAGAGATTTTGCCACAGCAACAGAAAACACAAATCTGGAAGCAGCAAGCCCACCAAGTACTTAGCTCTTGATTTCTAAATACCACTCTCCACTAAGAGCTAGGGCTCTTTGAAGAAACTGCTGATTCCTGGGCTGGAACAGGAAAAATGTCAGGTAAGCTTGAGATATCTCACTGTGCCAAGAAGGCAGGAGATTCCCAAAGAATGCTGGAGACACGTCAAATGACAAGGAAGCCAGCTTGATGAAATGCACACTAGCCACCCTAGGGCAGTATGAGCATTAGAATAAACAGAGTGGCAGATTATAACCCACTGGACTGAACAGGGGTCTGTTAGTCAGCACTGACATAAATAAGCAAGTGAATAGGCCAATGAATAGGTCTCCCTAAGGACAGAGGAAAGGCGGCCACAGCATCATCGGCCGGCACCTCCATGGTCATTATGTGACCATGGCAGGAGTCATTAGTGGATGCAAAGGCTGCTTGATGGAGCTTTGATGAGGATCAGAAGATTGTTGTAATATCCAGAGTATTTTTCCACAAAATGCCAAGCATATATGAAGAAGAGAAAGGGAGCTCGGAAAGAAAGAAAGGGAGGGAGGGAGGAAGGAAGAAGGCTTGATGGTGGAGAAATGTGGCCAGCAGCAACTAGAGCTGCGATCAGGGTCAGCACCATCAGTGGTGGGACAGGTCAGTGTGGGGAGCCCCCAGTGTGATGGCCCAGAAGCACCCAGCACCACTGCCCTGGGGCTCCTTCAGGAAAGTGTGGGTCTGAAGGACACAGAGTACAAGCCCTCTGAGACTGGCAAGGACTGGGAAGCAAGTGAAGAATGAAGAGAACGAAATACAGAATACTCCTGGAGAGGATTCTGGGCCAGACTCGGGACAGCGTACCAGGTAGGTGGGACCTGTTCCCACTGCTGACGTCCTGATGGGGAGGTCGGGGGGGGGAGGGAGATGGAGGCAGTATTCTCATTCTTGGAAGAAAGACATTTGAAGCATTAGATATCATGTCAGGAAGAAAAAGAAAAAACATGCTTACCTATAGGGGGCGGGTGGGGGCAATAAAATAAAAACGGTGAAGGGACTGTGGAAGGTCTTTATGTTGTTCTTACATTCTTTCTGCAGGTTTAAAATCATTTTTTTAACTTACCAAAAAAAAAAAAAGATAGAGGAGGTGAGGAGCTCGGGGCCCAAGGAGGACAGTCAGGAGGACAGGTATGCAAGTGGAAGTCAGAGGTTTCTGTGGCCAGGCTAACACAAGCGCCCCTGGGCTGAGGCCTGGCACTCTGGAGCGGGGCCTGAGGGCATGGGGATGGAAGGAAGTGTTCATGTCCCCTGTGCAGCCCTTTCAGCTGCTCCAGCCTAGTGGGTCAGAACTGGGCTGAGAGCTGGCAGGCTCTTCCAGTTGCCAGCCTCCACGCGCTGGCAGGGGCTGAGACAACAACTGCGGCTGGGCACAAGGGAGAACCAGGTGTGGGTGCAGCCTGGTTGATCCCTGTACTCAGGGGTTAGACAGAGACACTCCAGGGTGTGGTTGAAGGGCCTGAGGACCCAGCAGGGCCAGGTGGTAGGCTTGCTCTTCCTGAGGTCTGTGCAAAACAACTGTGAGGCACAGGAGCAACCATCTTGGGTAGAGTTGCGGGGAGGGTTGCTGTGATCATAGAAGAGAAGGGACATTGGTTTTAGGCCCCACTGAGCCTGATCAGCCCTCAGGAGAGTGCTGGAGCCTCCTTGGGACTTCCCCAAAGAGGAGGGGTATGAGAGAAGGGAGACGCGTGAGAAGGGCAGACACACAAAGCTATTCCTGGAGGTTGTTGCCAGCCTGGGGCTTCAGGAGGGACATTCCACATGGGACACTTGTGGCATTATTCCTGGGTACCTCAGCCTCAGGGCACCTCACTACATACCTTTGAGCTAAAAGCTACGCTGCATGCAGCATACCCAACAGAAGGGGCAATCACATGCTCCATCTACACCTGGCACCCAACCAAAAGCCTCCTGCCCCCAGCCAAAGACTTCAATCTCTATGATGGTGAGAAGTCTGGGATGGTAGAGTTCTAAGCGAGCCTTGGATGAGCTGATGTGGTCTGGAGATGGGTCAGACCTTGCCAGGGGTGAGATTCAAAGGGCCCACCAAGAAGCTGGCATTGTTTTGTGAGTGCCCTTGAGCACCCTCTCCTGGCTCTTCTGGGGTGACTCATCAGGGAACAGAGGCTAAGACTGTGGCTCCCAAGAGCATCACCTCTGGCTGGACCATGGGTATCCTTTCCTGCAGGTGGACACTGTCCTCAGGGTGTAGGGACACAGCCTGGAAATTCAAGTGCTGGTTACAATTCTGCCTCCAGTGCACCCAACATAGGTACCACCTCTGTCCCTGAGTCCAGCTGGGCTTCCTGTTGATTCCTTTGTTTCTCCTCTGGAGGAGTCTTCATGCCCAGCTGTGGTCACATCAAGCCTTCACAGAAGCCTCTGGTGGCAGCTCCCCACACCAGCCCAGGATCCTGCCAGCTCCTACCCTACTTGCTTCCTACCCCTTGTCCTCCCATGCCTGGACACCTTGCTGCTCCCACTACAAGCTGGGATGCCCTGCCTTCAGTGTCCCTGCTATAGACATGCACAGGAACTGCTCTGGTAGTTTCTGCTGACTCCAGAGCATACCTCCTGGGCTCACAGTCCCTGTACTGTTGGGGTGGGTTTGTCTGGAATATGATCCAGGACTTTGCCTCTCAGCCTTGGAAAGCAGGCAGCAGATCCTGGGATGTGGGGCAGTGGTCCTTTGGGATGAGACCTGAGAGGACACCTTGTCAGTGCAGGACTAAGGTCCAGGCCAGCCCAGTGAGTGCTGTGAGGTCCAGCTGCCTTCCCACCTAGCTGTAACCCCAGGGTCACCCACCTGCAGCTTCCAGAGAAAGTCAAGGCGGGCAGTGGACTCCACCTGCTGGGCGTGCAGGTACAGGGCCAGCACAAAGACTGAAATGATGATGGGCGTCACCACTTTCAGCGCCACCTTGGTTGCATGCTCAGGGCTGCAAAAGTGAGATAAATAGGCCTGAGGCCACCCTGGCACTCAGGCAGGCTCCAAAGACCCCCTCAGGACTTTTTCTTCCTCCCAGTACAGCGGCCACTAAAACTCTGTCTGAAGTGAATCTCCTCTGGGAAGCCTTCCTGCAGCTCAGGTAGCTGTTACCCCTCTCCTAGCACCTTATGCCCCCATCACTCAGGTGGCCCCTGGTCACCTGAGGAGATGAACTCAGGCCTTCCAGAAGGCAGCACAGACTCCAGGTCTGTCTCAGAGGACAAGGCGGGACAGTGTGCACAGGAACAGGGAGCCAGGCAGCACCTACTGACCCTGTTTCTGGGCTACCTTGGGCCAGACTCTTCTGTAACATGGGACAGGAACACCCACACCACAAGGTTGTAGGAAGGACTGAAGATTCTCTACAGGAGGTGCTCAGCGCAGCACCCAACAAACTGGGCATCGCCAAGCTGGTGGCTACTGTTTCTAATAATATTTCTGTTAAGATTGACAAATAAACCAAATAAAAGCTGCCATTGCAAACCCCGCTTCTTGCACCAGCGCAGAACCAGAGGCCGAATGCTATCCAGAGCCATCCCCTAGCAGCCACGTGCAGACCTCGCCTTTGCTCTGCGCAGAGGCAAGCGGGCCCCATTCCTGCTGTCTGGGGGCCTCAGGTGTGCTCCTGGGGAAGATCTGGAGGCTGAGGCCCTGATAACCCTGGCCACTGAGGCTATGGGTCACTAGGATGGTGAGTAAAGAAGGGTATCTATCCCAGCTGGGCCCCTTGCTCCCCCCAGGGACCTCCCTGCTCACTCCAGCCTCCTCCGTCACCACCTTGTTGCCAAGGTCCCTCCTGCCTGGGTCCCAGTTGCCTTCTCTGCTGCTCTGTACCAAGGGCAGGGAGGGTGTCAACTCACCATTGGGAGGTCCCATTGTTGCTGACGTCTCTGTGAAGGGAAGTCAGGGGAGACTGTTCAGATCTGCTCTTTGGTGTAAAGCAGCCTCCAGGCCTGTCCTCCCATGGCCCACTCTGCTGCCCAGTGCCCATCTCTGTCCCCCAGTCTGCTCTGCTGCCCTTAAAAATGCTGCTCCTTTGTCCCTGACCCCAGCACCCAAAGGCATTCCAGCTGGGAGGCTTATGCAAAGGCTAGCCCCAACCAGCATCTGGTCACTGTGACCACAAATCACCTGGCTCTTACCCTGTCAGCTCACCCCCTCCCTGCCTATCCACTTGAGCACGCCTGTCCACCTGTCTGCCCCAGCCCTGTGCTGACATCCAGAGGGAGTAGGGGGGAAATCCTATACCTGCACTATCCCGTGTGGCAGCTCTGGCCACTGTGTCTACAGAGCCTTGAAACGGGACTAGCACAAGTCAAAACGTACTGTAAATGAAAACATACATCAGGTTGTGAATAGCGTGGGAAGAAAGGTGAAGTAGTGTCTAATACTTTTTAACTGATTACATGTTAAAATGATCACATTTTGGGTTTATTGGCTAAATAAAGTGCTTTTAAATTGTACTTTTTGCCTTTTTAATACAGCTACTAGAAAATTTTAAATTACATTTGTGGCTTGCATTATTTGTCTATTGAACAGAGCTGCCCTAGAGCCAAACTAGGGTCTCCCAACAGAGAAATGATCTCCAGTCTCTGCTGCCAACCCTCAGCAGTGGGAGAGGACAGGCTGGGAGTGGAGGAGCAGGAAAAAAAAGAGGCCAAGAGAGCCAGCTCTAGTCCTGACCCAAGGGCAGAAAGGGTCTGCACTCCCTCCCTTCTTCAAGGCCTGCAGCCTGCACGGTTCCTGATGGCATAGCATCTTCCTGTCATCTGCCCATAGCCCCACACAACCACAAGGAAGCTCTTACTTGAATCTGACTTAGATCCTTCACTACAACTTCATTTTCTCAGGGGTCTCCTTTCACAAAAAGGGGCACTTCTGTGGGGTTCTTGGTCCCATCCTAATTGTACCTCCACTGCCTGGCTCAGTGCCTCACCCGGTAGGCCCTCAATGCACATTTCCAGATGAACAAATGGGTGAGCAGATGGATGAACGTCTGGCTGGACCCCTTCCTCTTAGAGAAAGTGCAGTGTGCTGTGTTTCCTCAGGAGACAGACTTGTCACTTACCTTTTTTCACTACTTGCTGTGTGTGCAGAGGTGGTGATGGGAGGCAAAGTTTAGGACATACCAGGCACTTTGCAGATATTTTGCTACTATGGATATTCTTCCCATTTTACTGGGGAAAAAATGCATTTCAGGAAAATAACCAAATGTGTATCTGATGGTAAGATCCAAACTCAGTTCAACCCAGAGCCAGAGGTCTTTCCCTTCATGGAGTCTACTCCCTTGGAAATCTGACATCTGTCACTGGATGACCAGGCGGTGGGCCAGCCTGGGACAGCTGTGCTCAGCAGCTAGATACTCTCCTTGCTGTGTCCCTGAGGTGCCAGCCCCCAGCTCCCTGCACTTCCTGCCTCCCTGCGGGGGCCCTGGACACTGTGAGCGGTAAAGGAGGTGCCACATACATGGCGTTGGCGGTGACCAGCAGGTCGGCATTGTCAAAGAGTGTGACACCGGGCACCTCGACGACGAGCACATAGATGAGCTCGATGGCCAGCATGAGCGCCAGCTTGCCGATGCAGCTGATCTGCAGGAACACGGAGCAGGCCAGCAGGCTGAGCAGCACGCTGTAGGTGAAGTACTGCGGAGAGAGGGCGGGCATCAGCTCGCGGCCGCGCCCGCTCCAGCGTGCCTCCCACCTGAGCCCGCGTTTTGGAAACCTTCTACCGACCTGGCTGGGACCCAGTAAGGGCGATACACGCCGTGTTAGAGCAGGGCTCCAGACTCAGGCTCACATGGGCTCATCCCTGATCCATTACGGACTGGCTGAGTACCTAGGACCATGTAATCGACCCTACTAACCCTGTTTCCCCATCTGCAGAACTTTCTATATTGGGACTCCCAGTGCCTGGTGAGATGAAGCCCCTTGGGGCTGTGTCCGGGGTCTTTAATAACTGCGAGGAGCACAGGTTCCCAGCAGCTCTGAGATCCACAGCAGGAAAAAGGGAAGTGTTTCACATCCTGGATGGCAACACCTAGACTCGCCTGATTTGCTGGCAAAACTAAACCTAATTAATGCAGTGCCAATCACCATCCGCATCCAGCTTCCTGTGGCTGTTCACACGTTTGTCTGCTGAAGTATGGCTGTGTTCCACCATCAGGGTCTGCCCCAGACTCCTGGTCACGGGTGGCAGCCTTTTTAAATCTGAAAAATTTTGCAGTCTAAAATATATTGGCCCTTGGGCTGGGATTGTAGCTCAGCGGTAGAGCGCTTGCCTCGCATGCGTGAGGCCCTGGGTTCGATCCTCAGCACCACATACAAAGCAATAAAATAAAGACATTATGTCCATCTAGAATTTAAAAAAAAAAATAATAATAAATAAAATAAAATAAAATAAAATATATTGGCCCTAAAGATCTGAGATGCGGCATTGTGCCCTGTACTATTTACCTTGCCAAAGTCCCTCCTTGTCTTTGAGCTGAATTCCTTCTTAAACTACCAAGGGGCAAAACAGCGGATGTCAGCAGCCCCATTCTGCTATGTCCCCCGACGCCACTCCTAGCCATGTCAGCATCTATTCTTCTGTTCTTTCTTTTAAATTTAGCACTTTTATTTCTGAGTCGGGCTTTCAGCTTCTTCCTATTTCCACACTACTTCTGCCTTGGGCTGGGGCCAGATGGGAGTGGCTGGCAGTGGGGGAAGCCCAGGCTGGACTCTCTGCCTCCCCAGGCTTTCAGGAGCTAAATGAGGTGCTGCTGAGGGTCCCCTGGTGATAGACTGGGACAGGGGTAGACTCAAGTCACCACCAAGAACTAGGCAGAGGAGAGAGTAGGAGAGCAAGCCCCGATAATTCAGCCTAGCATTCCAGCTTGGGGGAGGAAAATCGGGCCCCCTCCAGCTGGCCTCAATTCCCATTCTGAAGCTGGGTCCTGGGCACCAGGAGGCCAAGATGTAATGCTGCCCCCATGTCCACCCTGAAGGGCCTGGAGTCTGTGAGCAGGAACACTGACTCAGGAACATTGGTGAGGTGTAGGCCACAGGCCTGAACAGACCAAGCTGGAGAGGGCTGAAGGCTTGGACCAACCATCTCCAATAAGGAGCTGGGACACCATTTCCCCCACCCTCATTCTCAGCTTCTCTGACCACCTAGTGGCAAACAGGCAAATGTAGCCTCTGCTCCTCAGGAAGCACAAGTGCTGCTTTCCTGGGCTCCTGGCCAGACAAGAGGGAATGGAGCACGGGAGGGGAGGCCTGGCTGCCTGCCCAGCATGGCTGCAGAAGGGAGGGAGAGCTGGTCTGGGGCCCAGGACGGGAAGAAGTGCCCGTCTGGGTGGCTATCAGCTGAGCCCTGCTCCTCACTGGACTTTCCTTGACTCAACAGTGCACAAGGTGATGGTTAGTTTCCTTAGGCCAGCATTGTGATAGCCCCTGTGCCCCTCCGCTGAAGTTCTGGGCCCTTTGGGAATTGGATGAAAGCAGAAGAGCAAGATCTTTGTCATTGCCTTACAGGTTTCCTGTGAGCGCCCTGTAGGGAGCTGGAAGATGGCAGCGGCCACTGCACAGAACAAAAGCTTCCAGACAGGCAGGAAGCCTGGCCCTGCTGCTTGCGGGAAAGCGCTTGCAGAGAAGCGCAGAGAAGCCATGGAGCCCCATGTGTGCCTCGGTGCTTAGCGCATGCCATCCTCTCAGTAAGATTCTTGGCATTGTTTTTAAATCCAGATGCCTGTAGGTACAAAATTTCTCCTGGGGGTGGTGAAAGTGTTCCCAAGGAGGATGGCTACACCCATATTTGTGAATGCACTGAAAATTGCTGCTGCTCACTCCAAACAGTGGTTTATGGTAGTGGCTTGGGATTGGGTTCCCTTTGCTCCCCTTCACGCTTGCTGACCTAGCAGCTAGGGGTTGGGGTAGACTCACCTGAGGAAGGGTCAGGTCTGCCACATAGGCAGAGGGTCCAGAAAGTTTTACTCTCAGGAGCATGAACTCCAGCATCAGAAAACTTGTATGAGAGCTCTGACTCTGCTGCCTATTAACTGGCTGTTCCTGGGCAAGTAACTTAACCTCTCTGTGCATCAGGTTCTTTGTCTCTACAAAAGAGCTAATACAGGGGACTGGGGTGTGGCTCAGTGGTAGAGCGCTTGCCTAGGATGCGTGAGGCACTGGGTTCGATTCTCAGCACCACATATAAATAAATAAAATAAAGGTCCATTGACAACTAAAAAATATTTTTTAAAAAAAAGAGCTAATACAGTACCTAAGTCATAGGGTTGTGAAGATTTACTGAGCAGATGTATGTAAAGCACTTAACACAGCACCTGGCCCATACTATAAACAATAGCTAAGTTAGTACAGCTGCGATTGTACTGAGGAGTTCACCAGTGTTGGGCACATGGGTGTTGATGACATGGGGGTGGGGGGACAGTCTCCAGAATGTCAGTGAGCTGGTGGACCCTAACCTTCCCTCAGACTATCCAGGGCTGCCCTGGGGTAGGGCAGGAGCAGCTGCAGCCCAGCCCTGCAGGCCCAGTACCTCGGGGAAGTTGCAGTTGGGCCACTGGCTGCCACAGAAGCCGTGCTCATCACCCAGGCTGTAGTTGAAGGCAGACTCCAGCACGTGGCACGCGTTGACCTGGCTCTCACTGATGTTGTGCTCCTCCGCCAGGCAGCCCACCAGGTCCTTGGAGTTACACATGAACTGGACGGGTAGAAGGTAGTGAGGAGTGGTCAGCCCCGGGGCCAAGGGCCACTCTCCACCCTTGGTCCCAGGTGCAGCCTCCCTCAGACTGGGGACAAAGCAGGAACCTAGAAGAGGCCAAGGACCTGGCAGATTGGTCCAGCACTCTGGCTAGGAGGGCGTGGCCAGTGTGCCTTCCTGAGGTGGGGCTCTAAGCCTGCTTGGAGACATTCCCTGTGCTCTTCAACCTTGACAGCAAGGAACTAAAAGCCTGTGTGAGAGCTAACTTAAGAGCCAAATCTGATCCTAGACCTGGAGAGAGACTTGAATGGGGATTTCTGGGTGAATGCTCTCCCAGGTCATGCTGTAGGGCATAGGGCTGCACTGGGTTTGACCCTACGGGGTTGGGGAGGCACTGGGAGGATGTGGAGCTACCCACCAGGTTGACAAAAGCTGATAGGAACACCAGGGTGATGGTGAACACACCAACTAGGGTGCTGTTCATCTTGGACCGCACGATCTTCCTGGAGAGGATCTGCAGCGGGGTGGGGAAGAGCTGGGCGAAGGAGAGACAGAAGAGTGTTCAGCAAGGATCCTGACACAATGGCCATGCAGAAGCCCAGTGGACCCACCCGTTTCCAGTGTAGCCCTCTCAGCCTTTCTGAACCCCTCCTGGCCTGCGAGGCTGCAGCCTCATGCCACTGTCCCCCTGCTTCCAGGCCAACAGCAGCACAGACTCTGGGCTGGCCAGGAGTGAGTGTGCCTGAGGAGCCTGTAGGTGAGAGGCCAGATGAAAGAAGTGATACCATCTTGACCCAACAAGGAGAGCTGACAGAGCCCATTTACCCAGAGAGTGAGTTCTGGACTTGAGGAGTTCTAGTCAGGGGCAGTAGGGGGAAGGGGAGGACGCCTGGAGGGGCCCTGACTTCTCTGGGGAGGGTTGGGAAGGCTTCTTGGAAGAAGCAGGGACTTGGAAAGCACCTGGTGTCTGGAGTTAGGGGCTGGGCAAAGCAGCATGGGAACAAGAGGGCGAGGCCTGGACACGGACATTGAGCCAGCTTTTCTTCGGCATGAAACGTCACAGACCTGCAGTTCCCTTCACCCAACCCTTCCTATATATTCTTCAACTAGATACACCGTAGGTCCACTCTAAGACCAACTGCGGCTTTGGTGATTAAATGATCAACCTCCTAAATTTTTTTTCTGCCACCGAATCTGACACATGTGGCCTCGTACACCTTGTCCTCCTCCTACACAACCTAGGCTGACAAAGAGGTTGACAGAGAAGCAGAGCTGTGGATACAGGCTCCTCCACCGCTGCCTGCCCTTGGTGAGTCCTGTCTGCTGCCAACATTCCATGTGTCCTAAGAAGCCTCCAAAGACAGGGTGGTGGGAAAAGTGCCAGGCCAGGAGGTGGGAAGCCTGGGTTCTAGATGTGGCTTTTCCTGTATGGCCCTGAGCAAGCCACATCTCCTGTCTGAAGATTCCTATCTGTAGGTGCACCCTGACTTTTGTGATAAGTGAAGCAGGCAATCATCTTGACTCTGATCATGGCCCCTAACCATCCCTGCATATACTTGCTGAGTGTGCCAGACCACAAGGCCCATCCCTCCCCTGATACTGAAAGTTCCTATAGTAGGTCACACAGATGACTAAGTAGGTCAAGGATCCATAGCATCACCACCATATTGGTGCTCACTGCCAATGGAGAGGTGGTAAGGGGGACTCACTGTGTGCTACAGTGTTTGCTGCTAGTTCAAAAAGTGCTGGGACATTGATGGGATGTTCCCCCACCACAAGCCAACCCATCTACATGTACAGCATCCCTGTGGACCCTTCACATTGTCACTTGGGACTTCAGGGGTAAAGGCAACTAACACAAATGTGCTAACATCCATGCTGTTGTCTATGCCAGGAGTAATAAACAGTCTTTTATCTTTGATCTAGGAGTCTCATGTCTTCGGCAAGCATCCATGAAACACTAACAAGCTAACTTATCAGTTTGTATGTCAGGGAAAATCAGACCTCAGACCCTTCACAGTTCTTGATAAAGAAGGGCCCTGCTCACTCCTGGTCTCGTGCTTTGGGCTGGCTTGTGTGTGCAGGGAAGTGATATGGTTCCCACTTCAGAATCCTCTACCTTCCAGCAAGACCACGTCCAATTCAGCAGAGGGAAAGAGGGGACCACAGAGAAGGGCAGATCACAGGAAGGTCTGTAGCACAGGTCTAGCAGACAGGCTATAGGTTGAGAGATAAAGACATTGGCTTCCATATCCCTTGCAAGGGAACCTCCCAATGTTTTCAAAGATCATTGAACCTGTGGCATTGTTCTGATAAACACTTCCTACAGGACACATTCTGACTGAGCCCCCTCCTGGGGCAGAAGGAAAGATAAGTGTGATGTGAAGAGTATAAATTTGGATTAAAGTCCTGCCTAACAAACATGGAGATAAATCACACAGAGTGAGAGTCCAGAAATCAACCCTTACATTTATGGCCAATTGATTTTGATGACAGTGCCAAGACAATTCAATGAGAAATAGTCTTTTCGACCAATGGTGCTGGGTCAAATGGATATTCACATGCAAAATAATGCAGTTCAGTCCCTACCTCACACCATATACAAAAATTAACTCAAAATAGACCAGAGGCCTAAATATAAGTACTAAAACTATAAAATTCTCAGAAAAAAAGTATGCAAGTCGACAATAACTTTGGATTAAGCAATGGTTTTTGGAAATGGCATCAGGGACACAGGCAAAAAGAAAAAAAAGATAGATAAATTGAACTTCACCAAAATTTAAAAATTTGCACAACAGAATAACACCAAGAAAGTGAAAAAAATATTGCTAAGGATGTGGAGAAATTGGAACCTTTGTGCATTGCTGGTGGGAATGTGAAATAAAGCAGCTACTGGGGAAGACGGTATGATGGTTTCTTAAAATATTAAAGATAGAATTATCATAAGACCCCACGATCCCACCTTCTGGGTATATAGCCCAAATAACTGAAGGCAGAGATATGCACAAATGTTTATATACCTATGTTTATAGCAGCATTATTCATAATAGCCTGAAAATGGAAACTCATATGTCCATCAATTGATAAAGAGATAAACAAAATGTGGCATAGCCATACAACAAAATATTATTGAGCCATAAAGAAATGAAGGGCCATTACATGATAAAATATGGACAAATCTTGAAATTATTGTGCTAAGTGAAAGAAGCCAGTCTCAAAAGGTCACATATGATATGATTCCACTGATATACATGGAGCATATGCAAATTCACAGAGACAGAAAGTAGATTAGAGGTTGTCCTGGGCTGTGGTGAGCAGGGAACAAGGAAAGACTACTAATGAGTATGGGGTTGTTTTGGGCACTCTTCTGAAATTAGTGGTAACAATTGTACAACTTTGTGAATATGCTGAAAACTAGTGAATTACAAGTTCACCACCTTTACAAAGGTGAATTTTATGGTATGTGCATTTATATCTCCATAAATCTTCTTTTTTTAAATTCTGCTCAGATTGGTACAACCACTCTGGAAAGCAGTGTGGAGATTCCTCAAAAGACTGGGAATGAGGGGCTGGGATTATGGCGCAGTGGTAGCGTACTCGCCTAGCACGCATAAGGCACTGGGTTCAATCCTCAGCACCACATAAAAATCAAAAATAAAGATATTCTGTCACCTACAATTAAAAAATAAACATTTAAAAAAAAAAAAAAGACTGGGAATGAAGCCACCATATGACCCAGCTGTCCCACTCTTTAGTATTTATCCAAAAGGACTAAAATCAGCATGCTATAGGAATACAGCCACATGGATGTTTATAGCAGCACAATTCACAATAGCCAAATTACAGAACCAGCCCAGGTGTCCCTCAATAGAGGACTGGGTAAAGAAAATGTAGTATATATACACAGTGGAGTTCTATTCAGCCATAAAGAAGAATGAAATTATGACATTTGTCGGTAAATGGACAGTACTGTAGAGCACCATGTTGAAGGAAATAAGCCAAACTCATACAGCCAAAGGTTGAATGTTCTCTCTCATATGTGGAATCTAGAGAGAAATAAGGAATTTGAAAGGTGGGGGGCAGGGAATCTCATTAAAGTGGAAGGGAAAACAATGGAATAGAGGAAGGGGACTTCAAGGGAGGGAGGAGGGATGGGAAACAGGAGGAAGAGCAGAATGGAACTGGCCAAACTGTATGTGCATGTATGAATGTATCACAATGAATTTCATTTGTATGTATAACTTTAATGCCCCTATTTAAAATCAATCAATCAATCAATCAATCCAATCCTGCTCAGCCTATTACTAGCTGTGTGGTCCTGAGGATATTATGAATTGCTCTGAGCCTCAGTTTCCTTATCAGTAAGAGGGAATATTTATCTCCCATAGTGGTTATGGGAGATAACCAGTAAAGACTCAGTAAAGTGCTACATTTGAAAATGCTCTGTATGCTGTTAAATGCAATAGAAAATTAAATATTTGTCTTTTTTCTTCTTCTTCTTTTGGTGGGGTTGGTGCTGGGGATGAGCCCAGGGCTTATACCACTGAGCCACATTCCCAGACCAGTATTTGCATTTTTTAAAGCTATGTTGCCTAACAGAAAGTTCTTGTTTTCCATTAAAGGAATTCCAGGTGATGGAGAAAGTGTTTTGGCACTAGGTGAAGATATTACTCTGAAAGGGAATGACAGATTGTTTCCAATCTTTGGTTGCTTAACATGTTGCCATTTCATTTCCCACCCCACCCCCATCCCATGTAGCTTAAACTATTTCAGTTCTGGTTACCCCAAAGGCTTCCTTCATGATTCACACCACAAGTGTAATGGATGACTTAAGTGAAGGTTGTTGGTAAATGCCAGAACTTTCTTGATAAAAGTTGGTTGGGGAAGAGGACAGGTACACCTGATTCCTGATGTACCCATGAGGACCAGGAGCCCCACAAAGGCCACCCAGAGGACAGGCGAAGGATCACAGTCTATTTTTTTTAAAGCAGCTAAGATGGGCACTGTGGCCCATGCCCGTAATCTCAGTGACTCAGAGGCTGAGGCTGGAGGGTTTCAAGTTCAAACTTGGCTTAGGCAACTTAGCAAGACCCTGTTTCCAAGTAAAAAATAAAAAGATGAGGAATGTGGTTCAGAGGTAGAGCACCCCTGGGTTCAGTCCTCAGTGGGGTTTCGGGGAGCAGCGCATGAATGGCTGAGTTTGCCGTGTGCCTCGGCTTGCTGCGAACCAACTTCCCTTGGTGCCCTGCAAAAAGACCTGCCCTAGATTAGTAGGAACCCAAGGACTAAAGTCTAGAGAAGATGTGACATCCTGTCCCAGCACTGGTTCACAAAGTCTCATCTGCAATTGGAAGATTCATCTGTTTGTGAACCCCAAATCCCAATTTTCTAACCCTAGTGTGCATCTTAAGATCCTTTAGTGTTCAGAGCCTCTTCATAGGGATCACCACGGCTGCAGTCAGATCCTGGGCTGCATTGTTACAGCAGGTGACTGTGTCTGTACAAACCACATAATGCCTGCTTGCAACTGGAGCTCAGAAAAAGGAGCACATTTTTATAGTAAGTTTATAATCAGTCTATTCAAATTATTCACCATGAACAGTGGGAATGGAGACATAATTAATAAACCATGACTGAGGTAAGGGACAGTTTAGACACTGGCTTCTCTGAGTGTCCCTAGGAAAACTGACCTTGCTGGGCCTTGTGATATGAGGCCAGTGGATTACAGAGATGAAAGAAGATGATGAAACTGGGTAGCAAAATGTTTAAGAAAATAGCTTCTTTGATAAGGAGCTAACAAAAAGGCAGTAGTTCTTACTTTGGGAAAAAAATTTTAAAAGATATGAAAACTTCAAAGGCCAAACAAGCAGGTGGAGGGCTGCACACCATTGTTCTCATCACCTGGCCTTTCAGGAGTCAAATGGACATATTTTCCAAGGCAGTGTCCTGGAGGAGAAAGATCATGGGCTCTGAGGTCAAGAACTACCTGGGTTTATGAGGCTGGAGATGTGGCTCGGGCGGTAGAGCATTACCTAGCATGAGTGAGGCCCTGGGCTCCAACCCCAGCATCACACACACACACACACACACACACACACACACACGGTTGTATAGCTGAGTGCCCCTACCAGGTTCCATGTCCTGCTGGAAAGATAGGCTGACCTTCTGCGTAAGGATGTGCTAATGAGCCACAGTGAAAGCATGAGGCCCGGACCAGAGTGTGGGGAGAGGAGCAAGCTGCCCTCTCTGCACTGGGCAGGTATAGGCCTGGACTCCTTTGTAGGTGATGAGGCAGAAACTACAATGAAGATCAGTGGAGCAACTGGAGCTGGGCAAGGAAGGAAGGGGCTGCACAGGGAGACATGAGTGAGCCCACTGTCCCTGGAGGTGATCAAGCACAGGTTGACTCATGCCCTGGAAAGTTAAGGGATTGCAGTTTCAGATAGGTGGTTTGGCTCCTTTACTGCTCAGGCTTCTTCTGATCTGAGATTGAGTCTGTGGACACACATGATGGTGAGGAAGGATTTGGCCTGGTTTCCTCCCAGAAAGGTGGTTCTGGGGCTGTGGTCAGCACAGACGTGGAGGGAGGGGAAGAGAGCCTTAATGCAGACATGCCACTTGCCCTCCACGACTGCGTCAATGAAAGGATGGACTCCAGGTTCCAATGCTTTAGCCAAGGCATCCTAGAGACAGTAGGGTTCCAAAGGCATACAGTGAGATGAGAAGTGAGGACAGGACTGGGGACAAGGTGAAGATCAGGGCATGGGATCACCGAGAATTCGAGGGGTGCATGAGAACTGCATCAGTTCAGGTCAGGAGAAGTTCCACAGGCCCAAGATGGAAGGCCCCTCAAGTACTAGTGAGGAGAAGGGAGAACCTCAAAAAGGACCTACTCCTCCCACACAGGGAAGACTGGGTTCATACTGTCTTCACGCATATCTCTGTGAAAAGGTCAAAATATGGACAACTTAAGGAAGCAAGTTTGAGTTGTTCAGGGAAAATGGAAAAGCAAATGAGACAGCAAAAGAAACTGTGCCTGACAACTGTATGGCTGTGGATGAGCAGAGCCCGTGCCTGCAGCAGCTGAGGAATTACACATCTCATCGGCGTGCCCCGGATCCTCAGAGACTGTGGAAATAGGACAGAGAACATCTGCATTCTGGCAAAGGGCAAATGTTTTTCAAAGGAAATACAGCGTGACATTGAACACCGCAGCCTGGTGGCTATGTCAATACCTGTCAAGGTGTTACAATAAACATTTAGTCCATCCACCTTCATGCATTCGGCATGAGATGGTGCCCAGGGACAGACTGGTCCTGCATCCTGCAAAGGGCAGGTTAATAACCTGCTGCATACAAGTTGAAAGGCAGAATGGTCCCTTTCATGTCTTTATGTACATACAGTTCAGCCCACAAAAGAAGGAAGGAAGAATAATGAAGTGGAAAAGCAGTTCACATTACAAACAACTCTTCAGATCAGGTTCTGCTTTCCAGGAGGTGGACAAATGCTGAGAAGATGGCTAATCAGGGGCTAGTGGCAAGGACGTGAGGGTGGGGCTAGTGTCTGTTTGACATGCCAATTGCTAACCTGGAGACTTGATAAGTGGAGAGCACTTTCTAAACACCTCCTTACTGAAGCCCTCCATCTACAAGACAGAGGAAGCAGCCCCCTGGAAGATGGGTGTGTAGGGGACAGTGTTTCTGTGGACAGGCAGCGGGAGGTAAATGGGTAGCCTCTTCAGAACAGTCAGAAAATTCACTGGGCCCAATAAAGGAATCAAGAACAAGCTTACTGAATTGGGTGTTGGAAACAAAATAGGGAGATTCACAGTGCAAAACGAAGCAGGGATGATTTCCGTAAACCATCTTGAACAGTGGGAGAAAGAATTCATTAGACCAAAGTATTAACTCAAAGGGGCTGGAACGTCAGGAAGGGAAAGGGCCTCCTCCCTCCTCACCCAAAGACACACGCAGATCAGGGAACACTCAGGGAATGGGATCAGGATGGACTCAGGTTTTCCATGGCCACCAAAGAGGAAAGAGAGGAAATTTAGGTTCTAATTAAAAATTGGTGGGCTACCTATAGCTTTGATTCTGATTTGAGTAGACCAATTAAATGTCTTAAACAAACAAATGACTTTGTCTCAGTTCGTAACTTAATTTTAAAAAGAAATATTCCTCTCAGGATTCTGGGGGAAAAAACTTTTAAGAGGCCATTTTAGCGATGGTATGCTTTTTTTTTTTTTTTTTTTACAGTTACTCTGTGGGGGATGGGGCTGTAGCTCAGTGGTAGAGTGCTTGCCTCACACATGTGAGGCACTGGGTTCGATCCTCAGCACCACATAAAAATAAATAAATAAAGTTTGTGTCCATCTACAACTAAAAAAGTATTTTAAAAAAAGGTTACTGTGACTTTTTTATTGTGGTAAAAAATATATATATAACATAAAATTTGCCAATTTAGCTTCAGTGGCATTAGTTACATTGACAAAATTGTCAACATTGTTGTCTATTTCAAAAACCTTTTATCACTTCTAGTAGAAATTCTGTACCCATTAAGCAATAAGTTCCCTTTCTCCCTTCCACCAGCTGCTAGTCACCTCTAATCTACTTTCTGTGTCTGTGAATTTGTCTGTTCTAGGTATTTTATATTAGTGGAATCATACAACATGTGACCTTGTGCTGGGCTAATGTTCTCAAGGTCATCTGTTCTGTAGCATGTAACAGCTCATCATTCTTTTTTGTGGCTACAGACCCCACATTGCCTATCCATTCACCTGCTGATGGACACTTGGGCTGCTTTTGCCTTTTGTGACTACATGGTATCCTTTTATAGGCATGAGATGAAGAAAGTACAACTGTCCACTAGCGAGAAAGCAGGCTGGGGGCCTTGACAGCAGCAAGACCAAAGGCAGGAGGTGACTGAGCACAGAGTGGGGGGAGGCCGCAGAACTGAGGAAGAGGGGGTGGAGGGTCACCCCTACGATGCAGCCAGCTACTTGCCGGGCTTCTATCACAGATGTGCTGACTGACTCTGGCTGCCCAGCCTCTCCCTGGGCTTCTACCTCCATACCTGACAGGGGGAAAATTCCTAAGGTCCCCTCCAGTTCTGACCATCAGTCCATCAAGGCCTTGACCATGAGGTGGCTAGGCAGTTAACAGACTAATGAAAGACCCTGTTTGGAGGGTGGAGAGAAAAAGAAGACTTTGGAGGGGACAAAGATCCAGTTCCTCCAGGAGAGCATGGCGCTTACTTCAGAGTGTGCAGTGAAGGCTAGTCCTGATGCCAGCAGCCCTGAAGGGCTTAGCTCCTGGTTAGTGTCAGGGCAAGTGAGTGTCATGTCAGGGTACAGCAGAGTCCTGGCAGGCGCTGGAAAGGGCACGTCTCTGCTGTTAGAGAGAGAGCTTCTTTACCTCCCGGTAAAGAAACAGGGGAAAGGCTGGGTGGGCTAGGTAAACAGGGACCTGAATGATTCTAGAACAAAATACAATGGCCTGGGGTCAATCCCACTGAAGGACACAGCCTGCAGAGGGGACATGATATGCCCAAAAGAAATAATTATGGAAGAAGGGAGCTAGGTCCCAGGTTCCAACCTCATATTGCTGACTGAGCTAGCTGTGTGGCCTGTCTGGAACTCTGAGCCTTTCTGCGGCCATGCGCTGCATCTGCATGATGGGCCCCAATCCCTCATCTCTGAGATCCTCCCCAGGGCAAACCAGAGCACCAGGGAACTGAAGGCGGTGTAAAAGCTACAGTATCCAGGATGTATCCAGGAAGGTCTCTTCCAGCAAGTGCTTACTGACCATTACTCCATACCAGGCTTTGTGTGAGGTGCCCTCTCATCACCCCCTCTGATCCCAAGAAGTGGCCACAATAGCATCATCTTGTTGCAAAGATTCACAAGGTCTGAGCCTGCCAATAAGAATGAGGCTCACCTCCAGCCTAGCTCGCCACCAATGCCAGTCAGGAGTGGTGGCCCAGCACTATACCTTCCCACCCCATGCCAAGCACATTACTCAGCCACAGCCCCTGGCAGTGGCTGGGAGGAGCGAGAAGAAGGTGCTGGCCCAGGTGTCGGCTGGACTCACCTTCACGCAGGAGTAGATCACAGACACAAATACCACCAAGGTCAGCAGCAGGAAACAGGTCAGGTAGAAACTCAGCATGAACACGGAGCTGGGGAAGAAAGGGGTGAGGGGGAAGCCACGTCCAAGTGCTGGGCCTGAGCCTCCCTGGGGCCTGCCTGGCACATAGGCCACAGGTCCCTAGGGCCTGTCCTCACAGCTCCAGGGCCCAATGGTCTGAAAGCTGAGAGTCTGAAGTTGCTTCATTTCCCCAAAGTCCCCTGCTCTTCCCCCCCCACCACCACCCCCAAGGAGGCTCACACAACCTGGAGGCCCCCTCAGTGCCCTGGCCTATGACATTCTGGCTCCTGCCTTTCTGTCCCACCTGCTGTCCCCTTCCTGGGAGCAGGAGAACAGCAGCCCACAGGGAACTGGATGGAAAGCCAGGTGCCACTTGACCAATTCTGTGTCCAATTCTTAGCAGTTCACGGAGTGCTCCACTCAGCTTGGGAGAACCCACTTTAAAAAAAATCACCTGGTTATTCCCTCCACATTGTCACTGGTGGCTTTGTAAATAACCGCAAGGACTGAAAGTGGATTTGACAAATGGCCTTTGTTTATATAAATGCATGTGTCAGCAGCCCAGCCAGCCACTCTGAGAAATAGGGCTGATACATACATTCAGAATGACAGTCCCTAAGCCCTGTCCCTTCCCACTGCCCAGTGCCGGTGCCCCCCCCCCCAAGTCCAGCTCAGTTTCTGCCCCTGCCCCCACCATTCCCAACCAGCTCAACAAGAAGAGTGCACAAGTGTCCCTGCCCCTCCTTTCCCAGGCAGATCACAGGCCACCTTCGGTGGAAATCCTCAGACAAATGAGCCGCAAGGCACTTTCCTTCCATTGCCTCCTGGGGCTGGGGCTGGCCAGGGGTTGCACACACTGCTGTGCCACCAGGAGCCCTTCAAAGGAGGAGAGTGGCCTGGAGATGCCAGGTGTTGGTGGGTTACAGGCCAGTGAGGCCGGAGAAGGAGATGGCCCTGAAGGACTTAGACAGCATCTTTGTTCAGGCTTCCACATGAGTGGCACTTAGTGACCTCCACGAATGGAACAAGGGAGAAGAAAAATCTTTAAAGTGGCTTTTAAGGTTTCCCTAGAGAGGGAGTGGCCAGAGACAATCTCTGTCAATGCTTTAGCCACTTGGAGCTATGGCCAGAGGAGGGAACGAAGCCACTGCAGACAAAACAGGCATTGGGGTGGCCCAGCCCCCAGGCTACACTGCAGAGAAAGAAAAGTGGCAAAGAGGCAGGATTATGCACTCAGCTCAGGGACTGCCAACTGCAATAGGACAAAAGTCCTAGCTTGCTTGTTGATACCTGTGGCTCTATTTCAATACAGAAAAATGGAGTTCTGTGCCAATATGGACCCACAACCCCACCAGTCCTGCACATCCTCGGCGCCCATGGAGTGGGTTTAGCTGCACAACCAGGTGGAGCCCATGCCAGCATGTTTGTTACCTGGGTTTTCCTGATAGCATCACAGTACATACAAATGTATGGGGCATCTTTTCAACAATAAGTGTCATAAAAACAAAAGGTGTTAAGTAAGAAGGCATGTCGATGTCATGTGCTTCCTGACACCATGCACTGAAAGGACACATGGTCACTCCCCTAGGAGTCTTATCAAAACACACAGCCCCACTCGGATCAGGAGAGCATTAGACACACCCAAACTGCAATCTTCTACAAATGAACCGTCCAGGACTCATCAACAGTACCACAGCCATGAAAGACAAGCGAAGGCTGAACTATCAGAGTGGAAAGGATGAAGGAGATACGATGACTAAACGCAGGGTGGGATCTCGACCTGGCTGCCGGAATAGGAAGAGGGCCCTGGGGGAAACGATGAGATGAGAACATGGTCTGCGGGCTAGTGAACAGGGTCATTCCCACATGCTTTTCTTGGTTGTGATCGCTGTGCTGTGGCTCTGGAAGTTGTCAAGAGTAGGGGAAACTGGGTAGGAGACACACAGAGGCTCTACATTTCTTCTGCAGCTTCTCAGAAATCTATGATTACTTCAAAATGAAAAATGGAGTGTGTTGGGTGTGGGGACTTTTTAGATAAAGCAAGTCTTACAAGATATGGCCACTTGCAACCAGTGGATTTCAAGTAGATCCCAGATAGGGAAAAATTAAGAGTAGAAGACCCTTAGGGGGACTATTTTAGACACTGAAACATGAACTGCATGCAGGGTTGGTAGAGAATCAATGTTAATTTTAAGGAAGAAAAAGGCTTTTAAATGGAATCATTGAGGATTTTAGGGGCAAAATGTTCTTTACTTTTTTTTAAATGATGAACCTTTATTTTATTCATTTATTTATATGCAGTGCTAAGAATCAAACCCAGTGCCTCACACATGCTAGGCAAGCGCTCTACCACTGAGCCATGACCCTAGCCTCCTTTAATTTACTTTTAAAAATCAGGCAAAGGCAAGCGCAGTGGCCCTCACTTGTAATCCCAGTGACTCAGGAGCTGAGACAGGAGGATGGCAAGTTCAAGGATAGCCTCAGTGAATTAGTGAGACCTTAAGACCTGTCTCAAAATAAAAAATAGAAAAGGGCTGGGAATGTAGCTCAGTGGTAAAGTGCCCCTGGGTTCCATGGCCAGTACTGCACCCCAAAATATCAGGAAAAATAATCAAAAGAAATATTCCAAAATATTAACATAGCTAGGGGATGAGTGTGGGTTGTATTACTTTTCTGTATGTTTAAATGATTTTACATAGATAAGCTGTAAAAACATGTATACATACATACATGTACACACCCATGTACCTATGTATATACACACACACATTCATACAGATTTCTTTCCTAGGCATGACTCCATGTGAAAGATAATCTACAAACTTCATTCCTGAAAGCCCACTGCCTACTTCAAAGTGGTTCCTGCAGAAGCCACAGGCTCTCACGGTGATACAAAGAGTCCTCAGAAAAGTTCAGGAGTGCCTCTTTGTGACAAACCTTCACAACCTGAATTTTTCCATTCTTTGAAATACTTACACTAGTAAGAAACCTTTGTCTTTTGAAGATGTACTGAATTTTTTTCCCCAAGATCCAAAGGTCACATAGGAGCCAGCCTGGTAGATACTTTGGGAGATTCAGCTGGGTAGCAGAGGTGTGTGCTAAATGGCATGAGAAAAGTGGTGGACAGGGGTCTCTCCTGCAGCTGAGCGGTGCCCAGTGAGAAGTCTTCCACCCAGGCATGACACTCACCCAGGCTTCCTTGTCCACCAAGGACGTGGAGAAACCTCTCCCTGCCTTAGCAGGTTCAGCCCAGGCTCCTTAAGCTCCTTACTCTGTTCTAAATGACCAGCTCTCCTACCCTGCAGCCAGAGGAGGGAGCCCAGGAGGGATGAGGATACTTACTGGGGCACAATGGCGATCTGGACGAAGCAGATGAAGAGGAAGACGAGCGAGGCACAGGCCACATAGGCACCAAATCGATCATCCACCTGCTTGGAGTACTGAGAGGAGACACACAGGGTGAGGGGCGGAGGACCTCCCACCCCAGCCAGGTCCATCCCGGAGAGCCTAGGGAGGCCTGAGACCCAGAGCTAGGCTTAGATCCAAGAAATCAGTGCAAATCCCTGCAAGATGGTGCCCGGAGGAGGGCAGTTGAGAGAGACTTAGAATTAAATCAGACAGAAACTTTATGTAGGCTAGGTCACTGCCAGTCGTTGTTCACGATGATCACAACTGTCAATCCCTGGGCACCATCTGCATCACCGTCGGTCATGTTCACAATAGCCCCAGAAGCACGCCCACAAGTTATTACTGTTATTACTGCTGTTATTGCTGTTATTACTACTTCTGAGGTGAGCATGCCGGAGCTCAGAGAGCTTCCATGACTTGCCCAAGGTCACTCTGAGGTCCCAACCCACAGCCCCAGCTTCTCCCATGACACCACCCAGCTGCATTCCTGGAGGTTATTGCTGCATGGTCACCCAGAGCAGGCAATGCATAAGTCAGGTCCACTTGCTTCCCCTTGCAGAAAACAGTTTTTCTCTGCTAACCAGGTTTCCTCATTTAATGCTGATGAGAGTTCACCCATGCCCGTGTGAACTGAACACTGGGAGACCCTGCAGTGTAGTACAAAGAGATCTGCCTGGCCTGGGGTCCAGCTGTGGCTCTAGAACTACTTCACTGGGTGGCCCAGAGCTTTCTCATTCAGAGCCCAAGAAGATGGGACAGAGGGATTTTGACTGTCCCTTCCAACTTTTGGGCCTGTAGGCTCCAGTGTGCCTCAAGCTGAATGGCCAAATGTTTACTGAACATCCTCGAGGTGGCAGTTATTATTTTATGTGTTTTACACAAAGAGAACTCATTTAATTCTCGTTCTGTTCCTGAGGTAGATATGTTAATATCTGTTTCTAGATGAGGAAACTGAGATGCAGTAAGATTAAGGTTTATTCCTTCTAACCAAGGAAGTCTCTAGAAGTCTCTGGGCAGCACAGTGTCACATATGAGGAAACTGAGGTGACAAGAAGCTGCTTCTTCCACGATGTTGGAGACAGGAGGAAGTGTCTGTTGCCTCCCGGGTTCTGGCTCTGCACCCCACCTGGGTGCCATACCTTCTTCTCTAAATCAGGCTCCCTGAAGGTCAAGAGGAACTTCCGGACGTGCTCAGATCGCAGCCTGTCGATGCTCCTGGCGTCAATGGCCCGGCCCAGAAACTCATCCACTTCATCCTCAGGATTTGCACTTTCCTGGGCATTCCTGGGGAGCAGGAGGTACAGACCCAGACGGGATGACCATCAGGGGCACCCTTAGAGGGTTGGCTCTGCACGTCCCTCTGGAATAACCAGAGAGGCCTGGCAGTTGCCATGGTCAGCCTTGAACAGGACAGGGACACAGGGACTGAGGCCGGGGGGCTCACAAATGCACATGCAGGGGGCGCTGCCTGAGCCTCAGGCCTGCTGCTGGAGGGCCTCACTGGCAAGATGACACAGTATGTAACAATACTGCACATTATTACAGAAGATTTTGTTGTTTTCCCTGCAGGCAACACTCTCTGCTCTTTACCCTCCACCTGTCTCCTCGTGCTGAAACAGAGGCTGAGATGGGAAGGCGGGACTCCTGCCACAGGGACCGTGGTCCACCTGGTCCCTTTAACTGGACTCAGGACCCTCTCGTGAAGCAGGCTTCATGGTCTCTGAGTGCTGAATTTAAAAACCCTGTTTCTCAGGGTGAAGTCTGGTCCTTGAGTGGAACCCCTGACAGTCCTGAGAATTTGGAATTGGAAGAGTGCAAGGAGGGTGTTCCCTCAGGATGCTGGGTGTGGTCAAGCCCTGCTGAGCATGTACACACACACACACACACACACACGTATACTTGTGTGTATATACACGTGTATATGCACTTGTGTGTGTGTGCACGTATGTGTGTGTGCAGGTGCAGCAGAAATGAAATAGGCCACACTGAGACCCAGCCCTCTGCCAGGTGGGCTGGTCTCAGGGCTGCCCTAGCCTGTGTGGGGCTGCTACTGACCATCTGTGTGTTACAGTGGGCTCCTCTCACTCTCAGCTAACGCTGCCTGTGGGACCATGTTCCATGAGGGTGGGGAACAAAGTGAGAAGGCAGATTCAGAGCTATTTCTCAGATGGTGGTTTCAGGAATGAAGAAGGGCTTATATTACTCACTTGTCCTTTGGGTCTTCAAAGCCCTAAAAGAGGAGAGAGAGAGAGAGAAGCGTGAGAACAGAGAGCACTGAGGACATGCGGGGAGCCAGCTGGGCCTGTGAGGAGGTGTCCAGTCCCTGCTCACTGCAGTCTCTCAAAGCACTAGACACAGAAGTCTGTACTTTCCCTCCCACCATCCCTCCCTCCCTCTGGTTGGTGAACATAGTGGGGTTCTTCTGAGGCACGGGTCCATGCTAGATGCTGGGGAAACTGATTCCATTCCATCCACTGCACAATCCCTGTGTCTATGCTCTTCTGAACCCCCACTGGATTCCTTCCCTTATCCCCAAGCCTCTGCCCCTCCTCACACACACTCTCCCCACATATGTAAGGCACAAAGACCACACAAAAACCCACAGGGAGCCACAAGTTCTTCACTTAAAAATTTCAACTACAATTACTTGCAACAAATTTTTTTTCTTGGTACAAAGGATTGAACTCAGGGGCACTCAACCACTGAGCCACATCCCCAGCCCTATTTTGCATTTTATTTAGAAACAGGGTCTCACTGAGTTGCTTAGCACCTTACTGTTGCTGAGGCTGGCTTTGAACTCGTGATCCTCCTGCCTTAGCCTCCTGAACCACTGGGATTACAGGTGTGTGCCATAGCACCCAGCTGCAACAAACTTTTTTTGGTATCTAAGAACCAATGTATTCCTGCCAGGCTGGAGTTGTTGGGCACTCTGGAGGTAAGGAACACCTGCATGGGTTTGACTGCTATTCTGTGCATTTCTGCAGGGTCAGGGAAGGAGGGCCTTTGCTGATCACCAAACTCAAAGCCCTATTTAACTGATAAATTCTCCAAAAACATGTCAAGGTCTAACCCAGCTGTGGTTAGACCTTGTGGTTAGAATGTAGGGTCCCTATAGTGGGAAGGGGGCAGAATCCAGAAGGTAGTGGAGGTGATGAAAAGCCCCCAGACTTGAAGTTCCACTAAGGCTCACGCTGCCAGGACAAGGACCCAGAATGTCCTCTTGTCTCTGTGGCCCAGTGTAGAGCACTACTGCACAAAAAGGGAGTTCAGCTAATGCTGGTGAACCAGAAATCCAAATGGATCTCGCTTCCTCCCCCTGAAGATATGGTGTGGGAATACAAGAAGAGGGACAAACTGTTCTCCATGTGCCAGAGCTGCCAGGCGCTGAAACAGATTTGGTGTCTGTGCACCCTCAAGGTGCTGCGCCTTCTATTCTATCCCCAGCCAATGGCTCCCTGAGCCTCAGCAGCTCCAGCGGGCACATTCAAATGACCAACTATTTCCAGTGCTCTGAGCTGCTCCTAGCTCAGCCCAGGATGGCCTGCCAGTTGTCTTCCAGGCAAGGAGGACCCTTCTCCTCGTCCTCCTTGCTGCAAGACCTGTCCTACTTTGCCCTTCCAGCCCTGGCTATCATTCAGATGGGTGCTCTGACTGGGGACAGACCCATCCCTGAAGTGCCCAGGACCCCTTGGAGCACAGCATGACCAGCAAAGAGGGCTGGACAGGACAGCACCCTATAGATTACTGCCCCGAGGTGCTAATGCACTAGCTTCCATTCCACGAGTGGCAACAAGTTTACTAAGCAACCGAGAACAATGGAACTCTATTATATACGTGCCCACCTCTACAGATCAAAAATATCCTGAAGTGTTCTATTTATTTATTTGTTTTTAATTTGTTCTAATTAGTTATACTGAAGTATTTTTAATAAACATGTTTCTGACTTTCTCCAATGTCCCTTTGGTCATCTGCTGAGGCAGGTGTTGGGCACACAGGGTGCCATGTTGGCCTGGACAGTTCAGCATCTGGTGGGGTGGTGTATTGATAATAGGGCAGAAATTCTTTTGGTTCATAAACCGCAGCAGTAGGATCACAGAAAACATAGATCTGGGCTCAGTGGTAGAGCACTTCTCTAGTATGTGTGAGGCTCTAGGTTCAATTCCCAGCATCACACACACACACGCACACACACACACACACACACACACACACACAAGTCAAAACACAGTCTACCAGATTAGGTGCAAATCCAGACACTCCCCCACCGCCATCTCATTGGTGCTTGATAAGAGTCACTTCACTTCTCCCAGCCTGCTGGCCCCATGGGAAGTGCAGAGCTTTCCTGGGGTTGGTTACTTGAGCTCAGTCCACAGGCTTCCCAACATCAGTCTTTATTTAATAAATAATATTAAGAGGATGTTATGACAGGTGTGCCTGCGCATAGACCTGTACAATTCCTCATGGCATTTCAAAAGCCAACAAAAGTTGGATAAAGATTTCAAAAACCCACTGGGTGTGGTGGCGCACACCTGTAATCCCAGCTGCTCAAGAGGCTAAGGTAGGAAGATTGTGAGATCAAAGCCAGTCTCAGCAATTCAGCAAGACCCTGTCTCTAAATAAAATATTAAAAAGGGCTGGGGATGGGCTGAGGCTGTGGCTCAGTGGTAGAGCGCTTGCCTCGCATGCGTGAGTCACTGGGTTCGATCCTCAGCACCACATACAAATAAATAAATAAAATAAAGATATTGCATTCATCTACATCTAAAAAAAATTAAAAAAAAAAAAAAAGGGCTGGGGATATGGCCCAGTGGTTAAGTGACCCCGTGTTCAATCCCCAGTACCAAAAAATAAATAAAATAAAATAAAATACAAAATAGGGCTAGGGATGTGGCTCAATGGTTGAGTGTCCCTGAATTCAATTCCCGGTACCCTCCACCCCCGCCAAAAAAAGATTTCAAAAAACCAATTTGCCGATCACAAGTTAGTACTAACTGCTCTTATTTATGGTTTTGTGGAATCCCCACCCCTCCATCTTTGGTGGGCTATTTCTTAAAAAATCTCCCCTGCATACTGGAATTCAATGTAGAAGCTCTTCTTTTATGCGTCTTTCTCCAAAGATTTCTGGCAAGTTTAACTCCAAAAGCACATGGCCTATTCAGTTGCTGTAGAAACTGTCTCTGTCCCTAGCTTATAAATTCCCATTGGGCAGACTGAGATGGGGCTAGAAGGGGATGGATAATCAAGGGACACTGTGCCCAGCCAGGTTGAAGAACCTCTCCCACCACGGGCAGCAGGGAGGCTGGGCCTCACTTCTCCTGCACACTTTCCTTGCCCTGCTGGGTGAAGCAATTCACACTGGGAAGAGCCTTCCCCTCTCCCCAGAGTTCCTTCCCCAGTTACAGCCCTTCCTGCTAATTTTTCCAAGATTTCTTATCCTAACAATGATGAATCTGTCTGCCAAACAGGTGCTGATAGTCCAAACAGGCTCTTTTAGGACTGAAATGACTAAAGATACAGCTTATACCAAGTGTCACTAAAAAATAACTTTCCTAGGATTTTAAACAGAGACCATGATTTGCTACCAGGCCCCTTTCCCCCTCACTGGCCGCTCCCTGCTTCCTCTCCACCTCTCTGCCTCCCTTTCCTCACCCTCTCTCCTCCCCACTCTTTATCTCCAGTGCCCCTTCTACCTCCTTCTTTCCTCCTTCCTCCTTCTACCCCTCCCTCCCTTCCTATCCAGCCCGGTCATGTGGGTACAGTCTGCAGGACTCAGGTGACAATAGTTGTCACTGCTCTTTGCTTTGTGAAGGGTCACTGGGGCAAGGGAGAGTGGTGGCCAGAGCCTGTGGCACTGACCAGGTCTGCGCATGTCCAAGTTCAAAGCCCTGGGGGAACCCAGGCCTCGCCCATGTGCTCTCTGGTCACACCAGGGTCCCTCGACCAACTCATCCACCAATAGAATGTTAGGCAGAGGTCTGATCACTTTTTCCTTCTGCACACTTCCTTTAAACCTGTGTCATCTGCTGCTGTTGACTAGAAAGGAGAGGTGACTGGGTGCCCAGCTTGTCCCCTCCTTCAGGCTGCTGGCTCCCCTCTGCTGGATCCCCATGTTGTGCGTCTCTCATTCCTTCAGCTCCATCTAGACTCAATCTGATCCACAGACCCCAATTTGAACGATTGTTCTGCCAGTGGCCATTCACAGTCATCAAAACTACCCTTCCCAACCCTCCCAAGTCTAGGTGGCTCTCACCTGGGGACAGGTGCCCTTGAGCTGAGCTGGGGGCTTGAGAGGTGGTGGCCACACTCTCAGCACGAAGAAATGCTGCTGCTGTATCTTGGCTGCCTGTCATCTCCCTCTCCTACTCTCTCCCGATTCTATCTTTCTGTCATTTCTGCAAGAGCCCAGCAGTGTCCTGAATTAGCCTGTCCCTGGTGTGCACAGTGATGGCTGGGGCATCTGTGCCCTGAGGCAGGCAGGGTGCCTTGTGGTGGAGATGTCAGTCCTATGTGCCCAGCTGGAAGGCTGGAGTCAGTGGGAAAGGGATGTTTCTCAGCACAGAGGGCAAAGGGATCATCACCCAACCCCTGAAGAAAGCCTTGGTATGGTTTCTGAGCAACTGAATCAAAAGATGTGACTTCAAGCTGTGCGTGATAGTGCACGCCTGTAATCCCAGCAGCTCAGGAGGCTGAGACAGGAGGATTGCGAGTTCAAATCCAGCCTCAGCAAAAAGTGAACCACTAAGCAACTCAATGACACCCTGTCTCTCAATTAAAAAAAAAAACAAAATAGGGCTGGGGATGTGGCTCAGTGGTTGAGTGACACTCAGTTCAATCCCTGGTACCCCCCCCCAAATAAAAGGCGTGACTTCATTTGCCTGGGCAATGCTGTAGGTGCTGGAAGGGGATCTAGCAGGCCACTGTCCACCTAGCTCCCCAGGGCTTCACTAGATAGTGCCAAGACACAGCCAGAGGCCCCGACAAGACCACGAGCCTGGCTGGAAGGGCATCTCCCAGCCTGCACCAGCAATTTCTGCAAGGAGGGAGGAAAGGACACTGAAGCTCTGTTCTCACACCATACTCAGCATCCACAAGGTGTTAGGACTCATGGGAGTGCCCAGGCCAGAGTCAGGTGTGCCAGCTCCTTGTCCAAAGTTGGGGTGACCCCACTACCACTTCCTTCTATGGCTCCCCAAACTTCCCAAGGCAACGAAGGGCTTGGGCAGGTTCTCATACTCCTGGAAAACTCTGGCCCTGGACCACATTACCTGCACGCCCTTCCGCCAGCTACTCACCATTCGCTTCATCTCCTTGGACACCTGGTTGCCGCCCAGGTGGTTGTAGAATGGGCGTTCGGCCCCCCAGTGTGGTGGGTTGTGCCCAATGGAATTGGTTCTCTGGCGGTTCATCTTGGCAATCATGGCCTTCTCTTCTTTCTGGAGAGCAACACAGACACATCAACCTGTGGGCAAGGCCAGAGAAGGAGCCCATGTGGGGAGCTCCTCGTTCCTCCTAGGAACACAGTATCTGGACAGACAACGGGTGAGGCAGCACACCTGCCTCTGCACAGCCCCAGAGCCCAGAGGTCTGCCAAGATCCCAGAGCCCCCAAGCTCCCCAAACCTGGCTGACCCCAGGGGGGTGGCAGAAGGAAATGAGCGCTGGTCTTGTGAGAAAGCAAATGGCATGGCACGTCTGTCATTTGCAAGGAGTTCCCCCTACAAGTTTGGTCACAAGATTCTACCCTGGTGTCTCTCAAAACCAATGCCATGTCCTTCCCACTGGGTTTCCTAAGCTCCCCAAGGCCTGAACCATATACTGCTGGCTGCCTGTGCTCCTTCCCACTGCCTCTGGGGCATTCGGAGGGTAGGTTAGGTGGGGAAGGAGCCAAGCCTCATCCCTGGTCTCCCAGGCAGCTAGGCTGGCACAAGTCTGGGCCTTGCACCCTGCAAGCTACAGAATCATAGCAGACTCTGCTGGTTGGGCTGCATGGATGAGAGCCAGTGCAGGGCAGGGCTCTCAGCCTACTGCCTCACGACTGGGCCGAGCTGGTGCTAAAGGTGCCTAGGGGCTGATGCGGGGCGAGGGGATCTGGGACTCCAATCTCCAGCTTCTCCCAAATAGGCATGTTCTAGCAGAGAGGGCAGTAGGACAGGCCCTTGCTGCCCAGAAGGCTGCTTCCAAAGAGGTCTGGGTCACCGAAATGAGGAGAATAGAGGGCTGACAAAATTGTACAAATACACAAAAGGAGACGAGGTCTCCCAGCACCTCTTGTCTGTTCACCTGTCTATCCTTCCAATTGGGCTCCAGGGGTGGAGGACTGGGGATGCCTGAGGCACCCCCCCAACTCCCTCCCTCCTTAGAGGTGGGGCTTCAGCTGACACTGAGGGGATGGGGGATGTCCCTCTCTCTGTCGCTCTGTCTCTATTTCATCCCTCTCTGGGCCACTTGTCAACTGGAAAACCAAGGCCCAGGGAACTCCGGGCAGGAAGGTGGGCTGGAGCCCTGCGAACCAGGGACCCAGAGGAAGGATGTGAAAAAAGGGCCCACAAGGATTTCAGCTCATTTATACTCTGGCCAAAGAACCGGCAAACTGTGCAGGTTAAGCCACAGGGAGCTCTCTTCAGAGTGCCGAGTCCTCCCATCCCTCTTCCTGCTGTCTGCAGAGGGGAATCAATGCAGCTCCCTGCAAGGGCACTGCAGCAGGATCCTGCTCCTGGGGGATACCAGGGAACATGCCCCTCTGATGTCCCTCCAAGGGTGGGCACCTGCCCTAACTGCCCCACCTCCGTTTAAAAACCTAATACTGCTGTCACCCAAGACTTTCTCTGAGCTGTCCTCACAGCTACTTTGTGTGTAGTCTCATCTCTCAGGAAAAGAAACAGGGAAGCTTTTCTCTACCAAAGGGCACCGACCAACAGATAAACTCAATGGAAAGACTCAGAAGTCAAAGGTATTTTAATTTAGGGAGAACTATAAAATGGTCTCTTCATTTGCTTTAAAAATTAAAAACATGGAGCATGTCACTATTAAAAATAGAACACCAAAGTCAGCTAATAATTCCATTTTAGACTCTGGCAAGTTTGAGCTAAGACAAAAGGGAAGAATAAAGAGGCTATAAAGTGAAAAGGGGAAAGACAGAGGTTCAAGAAAAACATGTATAGATATAGGTGGAACTGAGCGCCCATATCCATGGAGAGGGCGTTCCATCTGGTAAAAGGCAGAAGAGGCGAGGCAGATAGGATATGCGGTATGTGCACATCCTTGCTGCTTGGGCGCCATCCAGTGGCCTTCTGAGGCACTGTTGCTGGCTGATTTGAGGCCTGTTGAATTTTTGCAACAGAAGCAGAAACCAAACATTCCCTCTTTGCCATCATCCTTGGCAGGGCCTCCCTCACTTTCTAGTCTTTTCTAAGATGCAGAAGCCACAACTGCATAAGGAATTCATGACTTTGCTCAAGAGAAAAAGGAGAAGAGAAGAAAGCAGCAGGCCATGAAAATGCTCCTCTCCAAAGGAACAGAGCCCCCAGCCCATGCCCCCAGCCCCGGCCCACAGACCCGCTTCTGGGTGCAGCGCAGGATGAGGAAAGTCTCAATGCTGTGCTCCTTGAGGTAGGCGTTGCGCTCGCCCCCACAGCCGGGCTCCACCTCATAGTCCCCGTTCAGGTAGTTGAGTGTGGCCTTGGTGATGTGGATTCGTCTATGGGTGGAGAGGGGATCAGGATGGGAAGGGCAGAAAATGCAAGCTCAGAACTAACTTTGCCATGCAAAACCAAACTGCAACCCTGACTCAACCACGATTCAAAGCCCAGTGCCCCAAACTCTGGCTCAGATGCCCATCCATCCCATATTATCAAGCTGGCCCTTGGAGGCCAGTTTCCAGAAGGCTCACACCCACTGCACCCACACCATCTCATACCTCACCTTCTTGCACCGGCCTCTGTCATCCTCAGTCTTTAAAACATTTCCCTCCTGCTCAGAACTCTACCTATCATCGAATTTTGTGTAACCCCTGGGCAAAGGGAGATTAAGATGTTCTCTACAACTTGACCACACTGTGATTTAAATAAGTCAAGGAATTTCTACTTCAATTCTGCCAGCCAGATGGACCTCCCCTCCCTTCCTCCCAGCCCTGCCTGTTCAGGATAGTCCCCCTGGGTGGACTTGAACAGGAAGCAAAGGCTGGGCCCTCACTCACCCTGCCTTGCCACCAGCCTCCATGTGGTTGGCCAGCGTGACGTCGTTAGACCAGACGTCGAACTGCCACTTCCTGAGACCAAGGACACCGCAGTGTACTCGCCCACTGTGAATTCCCACGCGCATGTTCACGTTCACCCCAGTCACCTCCCGGACCAACCTGGGGATGGAGTAGGGGTAAGGCTGGGGGAGGGTCAAAGGCCAAGCACACAGGTAGGGGTGGGGCTGGAAGGCAGGGCTGGGGGAGAGCATTGGAAGGCACAGGAGTCAAAAGGCACTTCTCTCTGGTCCAGACTAAATAGAATCTAGAATGTTCAACCTGAAAGGGACTGGGGGTAGGTGCTGCAGGTGCTTGGTCCTGGTGCTCAGGGGCACTAACCTGAGGCACTATTCCTGACTTGGCCACAAGGTGGCGTAATGCTTCACACTATAACCCAGGGTCCCAGGGCCTCCCCTCCAGAGGGCACCCAGGGCCATTGCTACCTTTAGTCAATTAGATTGTATTCAGAGAAATGTAAATGTACTTTAGTGTCAACTAGAACCCAATAGGGAAGTTATAGCCACTCCAAACCTCAATCATAATGCTCTATGGGTAAGACAGAAATGGCTTTTGGATTATGTTTATTGGATTCATCCACATTGCTGCTTCCCTGACATTAGCAGGATGATGGAGAAAAGTGATTAACTGGGTTTCAAGGGAGCACATATTCCCTACTCAGGAGATAAAAGAAATCTGGGAAAGTGCAGGGGTCTAGGAGTGTTTCATGTAATATGGGACATCCCCAGGCCCTGACCGCATACTCAGGCGTTCCCAGAAAACCAGGTGGGCCCTCCACTTATAACCTCCTATGCTGGGGGCGGGGGGCAGAGTGGGAAGAGGCTACATGTCGGTGTCTGGCATTCTCAGGCCTCCCACAGTCTGCAGAAGAGGGTGCAGGTGGCAGGGATGGGATGTACTCATTTTGTACTTTTGAGATACTGGGAACCTCTCTGATACTCCAGGGATGCCCACTCAGCCAACCATGCATGGGACAAGTTGTCTGATGTGGCTTAGTGGGTGGGACCACCCCTTGGACTCTGGGTCTCTCACTTCACCTGACCCCATTAGGGAGAGGGAAGATTGCAAGGAAGATCTGTCATCCATCATTTCTCTTGTCCTGGGATCAACTTGGTCAGTCCCTTCTGCACACGATGCAGAAGGACACTTGCTTAGGAGCTTTGTACTTTCGTATTTTCTCCAGGGCTGCCTCCTTGGTGAAGCCTCTTTGAACCCCCTGAGTGGAACCAACTGCCCCCTCCTCATATAGTTTGCCTCTCTTACCTTGTAGGGTCCACATGAAATATTTGGTATCTGAGCAATGGGAGTCCTGGCCTGTACTCCTTAACACACTCTGCACTGCTAGGTAGGGGACTATCTAGCCCAGGCATGAAGAGGACACTTGGTGAATGGAACTGTGCCAAATCAACAGACTTGGCCACCTTCCTAGCCAACCACTCTGACCTCTGACTTAGGTGTCTGTTTTTTCCTATCCACACTATTTCTTTTTTTTTTTTTTCTCTATTTGTTTTGGTTATAGATGGACACAATATCTTTATTTTATTTATTTATTTTTATGTGGTGCTGAGGATTGAACCTAGTGACTCATGCATGAGAGGCAAGCACTCTACCACTGAGCCCCAGCCCCAGCCCCTGTCCACACTTTCTAAAGTCCAAAGTTATTGAACCTGGACACAATCTCTGACCTGCTCCTCTGACTGATATGCAAGCTTGGACTTTCCACATTTTGAAAAATCCAGGGTTCTTTCAGTGGCTAATGATGACCAAGAACTGGCCCAAGAGCCTTTTTTCTATTGCCCACAAGAAGGGTGGATTATCTGAAATGGAATCTCCTGTGTTTGAATCTACCCACTAGGATTAGGCCCTGTGGAGCTATTTAACCCTTGTGAGCCCAGCTGTCCCACCTGGGAGGAAGTGGAGTCAGCGGGTTCTACCCTGGCTGGGAGTTTATGAGAAGACACAGGAGTGTAAGGCCCACACAGGGCATGGCCATGACTGCCAGCTTCTCCCCCAGCCTGGAGTCTGCAGAGTCCTCCTCCCCCTGGTGCCTCTTCTGGGTGAAACACCCCTATTGTGGGTGGTAAGGAGCCCTGGAGAAGCCACTAAGTCTGGAGGTGCAGATCTGCCTTCCATTCAGCCTGAGGTCTCTGGAAGATGGCTCCGCCCCATGGTTGCCCTGCTTCCACCAGTCCAGTCGGCCAGGCAGGCATTACTTGGGCTGTGGATGGTCTCCCTGGAGTGGGGAACTTACGAGATGGCCTCGATCATGTCCATGCCCATCTCCACGCAGCAGTGGGCATGGTCAGCTCTGGCTTCAGGCAGCCCCGAGACACAGTAGTAACAATCCCCCAGGATCTTAATACGTAAACAGTGATTCTCCTGGAAAGCAAGTTGATTTTAAAAAATTAAAAATAGCGAGAAAGAGGAGTGGGAGAAAAAGAAATGGGAAGCAAATAGATTCACCCCATGCCTGGAATAACTTGCCTTTTAGGGTGGCGAGCACAGACCCTATGCCAGAACTCTGCCTAGTCCTAGACCAGGCTTATCAGGAGCATGGGGGAAGAAGGTATGGGGGTCAGGGGATGAATTGAACTGCTCTGAGAGAGGCATTCCAGTTCCCCAGGCCTGGAGCTGTAGCCCACCATGGCTCAGGAACAAGGGCAGCCTTGTCAGCTCAGGCCAAGTCCCACGCCTGGGTGCAAGAATCTCTGATTCCACTCCAAGTCCCAGGAGCACACTCTGACTCCTGACTCAAGATTCTAGCAACAGTTTTGATACTTCTTCTTCTTCCTTTTTTTTTTTTTTTTTGGTACTGGAGATTGAACTGAGGGGCACTTGACCACTGAGCCACATCCCCAGCCCTATTTTGTGTTTTATGTAGAGACAGGGTCTCACTGAGTTGCTTAGCACCTCGCCATTGCTGAGGCTGGCTTTGAACTCACAATCCTCCTGTCTCAGCCTCCCAAAGTGCTGGGATTACAGGCGTGTGCCACCGCACCCAGCTTTTCTTTTTTAAAAATATTTTTTTAGTTGTTGATGGATCTTTATTTTATTCATTTATTATTTATACGTGGTGCTGAGGATTGAACCCAGTGCCTCATGCATGCTAGGCAAGCGCTCTACCACTGAGCTACAGTCCCAGCCCCCAGCTTTTTTCTTATATAAAAAAAGACTTTAGCAGCAAAGTGAACTTGAACAAAACCCTTGCCTGACCCTCAGCCTGTTCGAATCATCTATCAAAGAGTTCTGCTAAATCAGTAAGCGCAGAAGGGCCACAGAGCCGAGGCACTTGACACTGCTGCTGCTGAGTGACAGGTGCTGCAGACCACAGTTGATCTGTAATTAGGAGGGAGATGAATTGTCATTAATCATCAAACTTGGCTCCCAAAGGTTACTCCATGAAGTTGGGACCTTGGGACTCAAGTGCTCATGTGGCCTAGAGTCCTGAGGTCCATCCAGTGCCCAGGCACTTAGCATGCCCCTTCACTTTGTCCAAGCTCAGTGATGGAGGCCACCATCTAGTGCCCTCAGAGACCCAGGACAGGCCCTGACCAGCACCTGCTTTTTATCCACAAACAGGTCTGGCATCCATGTGGCAATGGGGGACATTTCCATGTGTCAGTGGACATTGTGTTAAGTGGCCACTTACATGGAACAACTCTACAAAGGCCTCAGGTACCACCTACAGTCACGGGCTGGGAAAGGACGACAGTGTGTAAATTGGGATCTAATGGAGGAGCGTGTTCACCACCCCCTGAAATGGGATCTCCTGTGTTTGAATCTACCCACTAGGGGTGTTACTTCCAATTTGCCCAAATGTTGGAGAATCTTCTTTCTGGAGGTGGCATGTGGCTGCCGACAGGCCAGGTGGGGATTCAGGCTTGTTCTCTTACTATCCTGGCCAACTTCATTAGCAAAGTCGTACAGCATCCAATTGCCTCAAACAGAAAGACTTGCAGGCTTGCCACCCCTTCCACAGACGGGCATGGAGAGCACCTGGCTCACTCCCTCAAGGCCAGTGAAGCACTTCCAGCTGTGTGATGTCTGGGCTGACAGAGGGCGTGAGGACACAGCCACTGCCTGAGCAGTCCTTCTGCCATCGCTGGTTTCTAGCAGCAGGCTCTCCCAGCAGGGCACAGCCTGGCACATGCCCAACCTGGGGGTCAGCAAGGTCTTGACCACAGGGCCCTTGACAGCCCAGACCAGGCCACCGTCTGGCCAAGGTCCAGGGTGACTCACCGCAGCCAGCTTGTCAAAGCGGGCGAAGAGCTCGTTGAGGGTCATGACAAGTTCCTGGGCAGTGCACTGGGAGGCCAGGCTGGTGAAGCCCTCGATGTCAGCAAACAGGATGCTGGGGAGACAGGGGAGGAGGAGACCCTGCTATAGAGTGAATGCTCGCGTCCCCTGAAATTCCTATGTTATCTTATGCCCAATGTGAAGGTGCTGGAGGTGGGTCTTTGGGAGGTGGTCAGGCTGCGATGGTGGAGCCCTTGTGAATGGGATTTGGGCCCTTATGATAGACAAGAGAGCTTGCTTCCTCACACTCTGCTCTCTACCCTGTGTGGATATGCTGAGATGGCCATCTGAAACCCAGAAGGCCCTCACCAGAACTCAGTCATGCTGGCCCTCTGACCTCAGACTTCCAGCCTCCAGAACTGTTAGAACTAAATTTCTGTTGTTTATAAGCCACTTGGTCTGGTATTCTGATCCAGCAGCCTGAACCAACTAAGGCAGTCCTCAGTGAGGAAGGAGAGGCTGGTGCTGCAGCCAGGACCCAGCAGGGGTACCTCAGGGCTTAAGAAGACTGGCCAGCGAGAGTCCTGGGGGCTCCAGATGGCTGCCGGGTAGGACTCAGAGCTGCCCTAGGGTAGGATGCTGCCCTCTCTAGCTGACTGGGAGCCCTGTTTCTGTTCTCCTTTCTGAACTCTCACCACACCCTCAGTTCCAACCAAGAGGACAGGAGGGCTGAGTGGCATGAGGCCTGGGGTGTGTGCCTTATGGGGCATTAGACAGAGAGGTTACCTCTTAGGCCTGCCCCTGTTTGCGCTTGGAGCAGCCTCCTTGAGGTGATCAGGAAACACCTGCTCTGGAAAGTGTTTTAGGCCGGAATGGTACACTACCAAGATCTCATTTCCCCATCTCCTACAGAAGGGAACACACAACTCCAAGCAACCAAACCCTCCATCCCAAGGGAGTCCTCTGGAAGGGAGAGACTAACAGAGGCCCAGGGAAGAAAGAGGAAGACACAAGCAGGGAGTCTCTGGAAGCCAGCTCTTTCCAGGCACACTGTCAAATGCTCCATCTGATTATGAATTTTACATTCACTTCTGGGGCTCATGTCCCTTAGGTTGAAAATGTTTTCCTTTTCCTTTGAAACAGACTACCAGAGAGAAGTCCCCAGGACCAGAATGTGTAAAGGCCCCTAGTAGGTTTTTTTTCCTTATAAGGGACACAAAAATGTAATAACTCATGCACTGAGCTGTTCCTGGTGGCCAGGCACCAAGCTGTGAGCTTCTAACGGGTCCTCTTTCCAAGTCCTCCAAACAGCCCTGCAAGTGAGGGGCTGGCGTCCCCCTGTCACAGAGCAGAAGCTAAGCACAGGGGAGAAGCAGGAGACGGCAGCACGGGCCTGTTCCTCCAAGGCCTGTGCTCTTCCCACTACACCTTCCTGAGACTTCACCACTTACATCATGAATATAGAACTAAATACCTGTTGTCATTTTACCCCCAAAATGTGTGTCAGTATCTTAAGCATATCTTTTTATTTTTATTGAATCTGAACAAATTAGGATTGTATATATTTAAGGGGCCCAGAGTGATATTATTCATACACAGTCTAAGGGAATGGAATCAAGCTAATTAACATACCTATTATTATATCACAAATACCTCCCATTTAGTCCTCTTGTCTAAATGAAACTGTACCCTTGATGAAGAATGTCTTTTTACTCTGATGACATCTGAGGTCTCCCAGACTCCCATAGTTGTCAGGCCTAGACAATTCCCTGAGACAGCAAACAACCTGCCTTGGTGTAGGCCTTTCATATGCAAACCAACCAATGGCCACCAGGCCACCAGGCCATTGTCCCTCTGCCCTAATCATCCCAGAGACAGGCACTGGGCAACTTGGGACAGCTCCCACACCCCAGAGTCCCATAAAATTATTCAAAGTGGCTGTTCATAAACCTTCTTACCCAACCTAGCCAGGTCCTTCCCATGGAAAGCACAGTGAAGCCGCAGCCTGTGACTTCTCCCCTCCTTCTGCCTCCTGGCAGCCCTGGTCTGCCTATATGGCTCCATGTGGCATGTCCCCTTCCTCTTGGGAACTGTAACAATCTTTTCAAGAGCAATTGTCTTCTGGTCTGCTGGCCTTACCATACCTAAATCACAATAAAACTTACATTCTAAAATACACTGTTTAAACCTGCATAAGTACACACACTCGTTTAAGCCTGACCACCCCATGAGGTTAGTATGCTCATTTCACTGGCAAGAAAACTGAGGCTCAGAAATGTGGAGTCACCAGCTCAAGGCCACACAGGCAACCTGGCTCCACATTCCAGGAGTAAAACAAACAGCATGCTGTCAGCCCCACAATCGTCTATGTGAATAAAAGCATAATTCAATGCCCCGGCACTGAATCAGGGGAGGCAGAGAACAGGTGTGAGTGGCCATAGGTGGGCTTGTACTGGGCTGCTGTGGCCCTTGGGGCAGGAACAGGACTCCACCAAAAGGGGCCATTCTAAGCAGCTGCTCGTCAGACACAAGGCAAACCACCAGGGAATGAGTCCCAGGCTTCAGCCAGCCTGTCCTCCCAGAAAAAGCACAAGAGGGCAGCTCCCAGGCCCGTGCTCAGAGCCATCCCCAGTATCCATGCCTCCTCCAGCCCCATCCTGGAACAGCAGAGGCAACTGCAGGAGGGTTGGAAAGTGTGAGAAGTAGGACAGTAAGACAAGAGATGTGACAAATGAGAGGACAATAAGGACAGGCGAGGAGAGACATCGACATCTTAGGTCACAGGACTCAGGACACCTGTAGGCTGCTCCAGAGCAGGGATTGGGGGGGGTACAGATCCTCCTACTTTGATGAGGCAGCTGCCTGGCAGATGAGTTTACCACACCACCCAGAGGGTGTCTGAGTGACAGCACACAGATCCCCATCCTCCTCCCCGTCTCTCAGGAGGCCGTCCCACTCCACCCACTAGGACAAGTTCTCTCCCAGTCTCTGTAAAACCGCTTGTCACATGGTCGTCCTAGAAATTCTTCTTTATCTCTCAAGACATCGAAACCAAGGGAAGCTGGGGTCACGATCTGCATGTGAGACAAGGAACATGTTCAGCCACTGTCCCCTTGGCCCACTCCAATGTTTCCAACCAAGGCCACAGACCATGCTCACTGGCTGGTCCTCCCTAGGTCTGAAGCTACACAGCAAAAGCCTGGCTTTGGGGGCTATGAGACCCCTTGGGTAGGAAAAGAAAAGTCCTCCAACCTAGCAGAGCTAGGACAGCATGTCACTGAGAGGCAAGCCTGGGAGGCCCAGGGCCTGGCGCCCGATGGCTCCAGCAATATTCACAGAACCAGTGGTTGCATAGTTACCAAGAACACGTGCCAGGAGACAAGAGAACAGCACGGGTGTATGAGGGGCCACATACATCCTGACTTCCTTCCAGGATCCTGGGCATCTACCACCCCCCCGCCCCCTGGCCCTTCCTGAGGCTTCCACCAGCTACTAAGGGATTTAGGAGGGCAGGTCAGCCACCACCAGCCAGGAATGAGGGCGCTGGGAACACAGCTTGGCTTCTAGCCTGGAAACTCACATGGGGTCCTTGAGGTCCTGACTCTGAACTCCCCACAGCCTCTCCTACACACTTATGGAAACCGCCGCCTCCACATTCCTCACACCTCCTGTCAGAAGCCGAGCCCTATCTCTCTGCAGCTTCTGGGAGTATTCTGCTTGGCGACTGTCACCTCTGGAGGCTCCTCTGTTTTCTGAGACTATCTGTTCTGCTGGCCCAGGTTTGCTGACCTGCTCCTCAGTGACTCTAGGCCCCATTTCACAAGCCAGCTCAGGGCTCAGGCAAGCAGGTAGGCACTAATTGATTAGCTCCCACTTGAGAGCTCATCTTGGCCACAGGACCAGGCACTCATGGCGGGTGCCCAGACGCTGGGGCAGGGCCCACCCTGGCAGTGTGCCTCCTTAATTGCCTGCCATCCGTCACTACGTTCTCTTGCCTCCCACTCCAAGAGGCAGGAGCATGAGGCTTTTCATCCCAATTACTGCACAGGCCCCTCCGCCTTCCATGCAGCTTCAGCTTACCTGTCCATAGGCATTTTTGGGGATGCACCTTTCCTCATGGCTCATCCCTCTTGCTGCCAAGAGGCCCTGTGACTTTATGAAGTTGTCAGCCTCTGGCTCTGCTCCTGCACACAGACACATGCTGCAGCATTGCTGGACACCCTGGAGCTGACCCTCCTAGCCAGTAGATACAGCTGACAAACAGCCCCTCTGCTTCCCTGCAGTCCTGAGCATTGCTGGGGCACTCACCCCACATCCCACATAGGGCCAGGGGTCAGGGTTGAGAAGGGAGTATGGCAGGGTCTCAGCTCACCTCCTAGGGATGTTAGGCCCTGTGGGAGCTGGTGGTGCTGAGGGAATGGGCCTCAGAAGCCCTCGGTGTATGGGGAGAGGCTGGAGTGGCTGGGCCTCTGCATCAGCCATCCATCTCTTTGTGACCAACAGGGCTGTCCCCTGCAGCATGCCTCCCTCCCTGCCCCAAATCATCCAGCCTGGAGAGTCACTTGAGGTCATGCCCCTGGGAAGGTAAGAAGGAGCACTGAGTCATTACATCTATTAGTTGAGTTAGCACCACCAGGTGTGAACAGATAGCAGCAGGCTGTTTTCCAAGGGGTGGTAGAAAAAAAGATTAGAGAGGGGCATATGAGCTGGCAGCAGCCGCAGAGCCATCTCAGGGCACAGGCTGGAAAGGAAAAGAGGGAATGGCCAAGGAGGAGGTACTGAACATAAGTGTCTACACAAAGCCCACCACAGGGAGACTCTGCCCTAGGACAGACAGCTGCACCCTCTCACTTTCCCAGGGAAGGGGAAACTTCCTCCAGCAAGTAGAGTCCCAGAAAAGAAGCCCTGGGGACCTGGGGTCAGGGCAAGTCCTGCAATCCACTTTGCTAGCCTCAGGGCCTCCTGCAGACCCCATTTCCTCCCCACAATCATACCCTGACCCATCTATGCAGTGAAACATGCCACAGCACCAGTAGACTATGCAGTGAAACATGCCACAGCACCAGTAGACACTTCGGTTACATAGTCCTGCAAGACCTGGGGAAATGCTTCTTAAAGAGGACACACAAAAGAAGGAAGGAACTGTACCAAACCCCACACAATAGTTAATGAGACTCTGGGTGCTTTTATTTTCCTTTCTATATTGCCCTTATTTTCTAATTTTTCTACAAAGAATACTAATCTTGTTTTTTTTTTTTTTTGGTACTGGAGATTGAACTCAGGGACACCCGACCACGGAGCCACATCCCCAGCCCTATTTTGAGTTTTATGTAGAGACAGGGTCTCACTGAGGTGCTTAGCGCCTTGCCCTTGCTGAGGCTGGCTTTGAACTCGTGATTCTCCTGTCTCAGCCTCCCTAAGTGCTGGGATTACAGGCATGCGCCACTGTGCCTGGCTAAGAATACACATCTTTTGTATAATAAAAATATTTACTTTTTAAAGATTTTAAAGAAATCATATTTTTCATTTAGGAACTGATTCTAACCTGTCCATCTTCCTGGTGTCTTGACTTTCCCCTGTCCAGAATAATCCTTCCTATGTCTGAATTCTCAGTAGAATCAAAATCACCAATCACAGCTCACTCCAGCTGTGCCACAGATACAGCCAGCCCATCAGTGCCCCTCTGCTCTGCCCCTTCTCCCCCACCAGGGTCCAGGGTTTTGAGTGCAGAGAGCTAAAATAATAAGTCCTTGCTGGCTGCCACCTCCAATCCCCATTGTGTGGCAGACAGAATGGATGTAGCCATGGTTGCTCAGCAATGTGAAGTTCCTTTTTTTTTTTTTTGGTACCAGAGACTGAACTCAGGGGCACTGGACCACTGAGCCGCAACCCCAGCCCTCTTTTGTATTTTATTGACAGACTCAGGCCTTCTGTCCATCCCAGGGGAGGACAGGGAGAGAGTGCGAGGCTGTGCACTGCTGGCTAAAACGTCAAATGGAGGAAGACAGAATGCAGGCTCCTCAAAGCACTGGACTCAGAACTACCACTGGATCCAGCAATCCCACTTTCAGGTCCATGCCCTAAAGAAAAGGCAAAGACAGGAACAGACACTTGCACAGCCATGCAGACCACAGCCTTCACCACAGCAGAAACGCAGAAGCAGCCCAAGGTGCATCCCCAGACGAATGGATCGGCAAAATGTGGGACGTCGAACAATGGGTACCATTCAGCATTGAAAAGGAAGGGAATCCCGACGCATTCTATTAACATGGGTGCAGTTTGAAGACATTATGTCTTCATTATTTTACTCAACAAGCCTAGCACAAAAAGTAAAATAAGCCTAGCACCAAAAGCACACAATCTTTAAGATTCCACTCATATGAGGTATCTCGAGTAGTCAGATTCGTAGAGGTAGAAAGGGAAGTGGTGGTTTCTGGGAGCTGGGGAGTTTTGTTTAATGGGTACAGTTTTAGTTTCACAAGGATAAAAGAGTGTTGGAGATGGATGGGGCAATGGTTGCACAGAAATGTGAAGTTCTTTTTTTTTTTGTTACCAGAGACTGAACTCAGGGGCACTGGACAACTGAGCCACATCCCCAGCCCTGTTTTGCATTTTATTTAGAGACAGGGTCTCACTGAGTTGCTTAGCGCCTCGCTTTTGCTAAGGCTGGCTTTGAGGACTCGCAATCTTCCTGCATCAGCCTCCTGAGCTGCGGGGATTACAGGCATGCACCACCGCGCCTGGCTAACAATGGGAAGTTCTTAATGCCACTGAGCTATACCCTTAAAAAGCACAAATTTTATGCTATGTATATTTTACTACAACTGTATTTAAAAAGACCCAACCCCAGGCTGGGGATATAGCTCAGTTGGTAGAGTGCCTGCCTTGCATGCACAAGGCCTTGGGTTCAATCCCCAGCAACATAAACAAACAAAAACCCAACTCCAGTGGCTCCCTTACAGGGACCAGTTGGGTCGTCAAGCTGCTGTTTCCATGGCACTCCACTCAGCCTTTATCTCACTGTGGTGGTTGGATATTCTTTTTCATAGTGGCAGCCTGGCACATAGTAGCAGCTTAGTAAATGTTTGTGAAATGAATAATGTTCATAACATAAAGCCCACGTGGAGCTGTGGATTTAACTCAGTGGTACAGCATTTGCCTAGCATGCAAATCCTCAACAGCACTACAAAAATATATATGTTTGCCAGGTTTGGTGGCACATGCTTGTAATCCCAGCTACCAGGGAGGTTGTTGCAGGAGGATCTCAAGTTCAAGCCCAGTCTGGGCAACATAATAAGACCTCCATCCCAAAAGAAAAAAAAAAAGGGAGCAAAAGGCCATTTGTATCAATGACTGGAATGGGAGTGGAGGTTGGCCTGCTTTCCTGAGCACCTCCTGGGGTTGGCTGGAGGGGAGTATTTTCCACCCTATGCCCACAGGGGGCACAATCCACCCATGGGTATCTGAGCATCTCAGACATTGTGGTGTGGTCATTATAATTCAGAACCACACCATGGCTGAGCCAGACGCCAGATCAACCTGGGGAATGCAGCCAAGTCCTTGAAGGAGAGAGAGGAGATAATAACCTTAAAAGGGGGAGGTGTTAGGGAGAAGTTGGGGAGAGAAGGGACCAGTGGAGGAAGAAAGCAAAGCAGGACATCCCTTCCCAGACCCTAGGCATCTCTATACGTGGGGAGGGGTCTGGTTATCTCAGTAGCCCCTCTACAAGAACCCTGGCTGCAGCCCCCAGTGCTTCTGGTGCCTTCAAACTCAAGTCTGATTCAAGCTAATGAAGGAAGACCACTCGCTCCAGGAGGCCTCCCCCATCCTGAAAGAAGCGGGGGCGGGGGAGATGAAGCCCTGGAAGAATTGTTTCTTTGGCAGGGGGCCAGTGCCCCTAGAAGAGGCAGGCTTCCTCTCTTCCCATAAAGAATCTGGAATGTTCTGTTGCCTACCCCATTACATCTGCTACCTTATAAACTAAGGGGCTCCAGTGTGGGACAGGCTGGTCAGGTGCAAAGAGACCCTCATTCAGAAGGACCTGTGGCAGGAGTGGAGAATCCTGGTGTTCCCTTTGGCAGGTTTACCACTGTAACCATGATGGTGACCTCCACTGTTTAACATCTGAACACTGCGAACTCCAGTGTTTCCTGGGTAGCTCCCTACTCCTTGCAGGGTGCCTCACCCGAGGCAAGCGCATGGTGGCAGTTTACCAATTACTTGTTTAATATGTGTCTTTTCCAACAGAGGGGAGCTTCACCATGTCAGAGATGGCGTGTACCTTAAATTCAAGTCAAGTCCTGGAGCATGTCCTCTAGTGTGTCCTGGAGCATGGTTGTCCCCACTGACTAGGGCAGAGGTAAAAGATGAATTGAATGGATGAATGAATGGACAGGTCTATCCCGGGTTTGGGTAAGAAAGTGAGGCTCAGACCAGGTGACATGCCCACAGGTCCCCAGCAGCAGAGCTGGGGTGTGCACCAGTCTGCTTAAGATGGACACTTGTCTTGCTCCACTATACAATGTGGCTGCTTGGCGAGGGTGACCTGGCAGCACCTGGGTCTGTGTCTACTTTTTTTTTTAATGACATTATTATCTCTACTTTTTTTAATATACGTTTTTTATTCTAATTAGGTTTACATGATAGCAGAATGCATTTTGACTCATTGTACACAAACGAAACACAACTTTTCACTTCTCTGGTTGTACATAATATCAAGTTACACCATATGTGCAGTCATACATGAACCTAGGGCATTGTTGTCCATCACATTCCACCATCTTTCCTGCCCCCATGTCCCATCCCTTCCCTCCTCTCCCCTTTGACCAAAGTTCCTCCATTCTTCCCATTCCTCCTCCCCCATTATGGATCAGCACCCACTTATCAGAGAGAATATTTGGCCTTTGTTTTTTGGGATTGGCTTACTTCACTTAGCACAATGTTCTCTAACTCCATCCATTTACCTGCAAATGCCATAATTTCATTCTCTTTCAATGCTGAGTAATATTCCATTGTGTATATATACCACAGTTTCTTTATCCATTCATCTATTGAAGGGCACCTAGGTTGGTTCCACAGTTTAGCTATTGTGAATTGAGCTGCTATAAATGTGTCCACTTTTACTATGACCGTGTGGTGTGGTGCCTCCTCTGGTCTGCCTCTAGCCCCTTTTGATCTCCCTCTCCCCCCTCCCTCCACCCCGGCGGAGATTCTGGAGCCCTCCTGTCCTCACAGTAGCCTCTGCCAGCATGGCCTAAAGGCCCTCACCTCCCAGAAGTGGAGATGACACAGCCCTCACCTGACTGGGCACTGCTAGCTGCATGGGGCACAGGTATATGGGGCAGGGAGAGGAAGGCTTACAAACCACAGGCCCAGGGTGTAAGGTAAAAAACAGCCCTTTTGTAATTTTCACATCCCCTCTCTAAAAGCCCAAGGCAATTCCTGCCCCAGGGGGTTCCTCTCCCGAATCTTCCACCTGGGAAACAAAGCCTAACTGCTCAGGTTAGCACATTAAAAGAAGACCGACTGCTTATCTGTCCCGCGGATTTTAAAGTGACCAATCCCTGGCTCGCCACGGGGTTTTGTAGTGGGCTCTATAAAATCCCTCCCGCGCGTCCCCTCTCTCTCCTTTTCCTCTTTCCTTCACCTGGGCGCCCACTCCCCTGAATAAAGAATCTCCTGGCTGTACAGAGGTGTCTGTGTCTGGCTGGCCGATACCCTAACACAGGGGTCCCATCCCCAGTGGGCTGCTCAGCCAGAGGGGTGACAGAGTCCATCTGTCACCACAATCAGGAGAGGCATTTGGGGTCTTGGAGGTGGGGCCTCCAGGGGTTCCTTGGCTTCTGGCCTGCTCTTTCCATAGCCAGTGCTGGCTAGCACCAGAACGTTCTACAGGCTCCTCAGCCAGCCCCCGCTGGTACCCAGGAACTGTATGCTGTGAATTCTTCTCTGTGTCAGAGGACAGTGAGGGGTGCTAGCCCCTCTCTATCCCCCTTTCCTACCAGGATAAACCCTTCTCCCAGAGACCCCATCAGTCCTTATCCAGGCCCCTCTGTCACACTGTGGAGTTGCTTTACCCTGGTGGCCTTGCTCTTGGTGGGACTGGAGAACAGCATGTCATCTATATACCACAACTCCATGGAGAATGGATGAATGTGACTTGTCACCCTCTTGTTCTAAGCTAGAGAATCCCAGGCCATGCCTTTCTCTGCTGATAGGAGTGCAATAATAACCACAAAGATGCCAATAACAATCATCAATTATTGAACACTTATGTACCACAAACTGTGCTCAGCAGTTTCCCTATGTTCTTTCATGCACTCTTTACAGCCCTATTAAATGGTACAAGCACTGTACCATTAAGTGACACCTCTAGCCCCCAAATGATTTTTAAAATTTTTATACCCCCCCCCCATTACTATTCAACAACCAACCCAAGCCAAAGTCCAACCCTGAAACAAACCAGAGCAAGCACTGTGATTCCATCCAGCGCTGCCCAGGGCCGCTAACCACACAGGGAAAGCAGCCCCAGCAGGATATTTGCATATGATTGCAGGTGGCTGGCCTCTGAAGTGCACCAGCCACCTTTCTCCCTCATGGTTTGAGTTCTGTCCCCATGAAAATTATGGCATCTTGGTTTTTCTGTCCTTTCATCTTTCTTGATTGCTGTCATTGATCCTGACCTGTCCTAGACAGAAATACCCCCACTGGAGTGGGGGACTGATTCTTATGCAAATGCTCAGGCCACTCTGTGATTAGGGCCCTGTCCTTTTATTGACTAAAGTCATTACCTCTGTAAGAGGGGAGGGGAGGGGTCACCCAGAGGGTGGGCCATTCCTTGAGGTCATCCTTATGAAAGAGGCCTAAGTCCCTCTGACCAAACCCCCCTTGCTAGAGGGCTGAGGACCTGAGAGTCAACAACTATGGGACTTCAGGAAGTAGGCTGATACTCACCTTGTGGGCGAGGGGGCAGGAGGAGAGGGAAGGGACTGGGCAGAGACACAGAGGCAGCCAGATGTGCTAGAGGTGATGGCCAAGCCAGGCTGAGGACCTGTGCCTTAAGTGCCAGGCTATTTCTGAGCAGCAAATGTTCTGTATTTCTTTTGTGCATATTGTAGTGAAAGTTGTGGCAATCTCTGCTGAGCTATGAGCAATCAAGGAAAACACCTTTTGTCCACACTCTGCTGGGAACAATGCCATCCATGGCCAGTGAGAAAATTCCAGAAGGGGAAACTTGGGCTCAGCTGGTATGTGTTAGGGCTGCATTTGAATCACCCCTTCCCACTTGAAACTTGAGCTTCTGGGATTTGTCTTAATAGGGAAGGCTGTTTCTTTACACGTCCCTGGGAGATAGGCCTACTGCTCCTCAATCACGCAGACATGTGTGTCCACATGTGTGTGTGTATGCACGCACACACACACACACACACACACACACACACACTGGAAGCCAAACCCCTCTCCTCCCTCTCCTCTGAGCTAGGCCCCAAGCCACTTTCCCACAGAGTCCTTTCCCAAACTCCCTCTTTGGGCTATCTAAACCTGTGTCCAGGAGTCAGGCTAGATACAAACTCTGAAATCAGAAAGCTTTCTGGGAGCATTTCTCCTACCTAGCCACCTATGGAATCTTGGACAGATTTAAACCTCTGTGCCTCAGTTTCCTCACCTGTAAATTAGGGATGATAAGAGTGCTAGCCCCTGACACTTTTTGCAGGGACTAAGTAAATATATGAAAACACTCTGGGCAGTGTCCAGGAAAGCACACTCTCCAGAAGTGCCCACTAGGATCATGAGCAACTGTTCCTCACAGAGTATGGGGTGGCATAAGAGGCGGCAGCAGGGGAGCCAGCACAGTGCGCTACCCATCGGGCTTACGCCCTTGAGTCAAGCCTCCCCCAACTCCACTGCCCTCTCTGGGTTTAGGCCCCTCAGGATGCCTTTTAGTCACAGAGATTTGGCTGGGGTGGCCTTCCTCCTGGTAGAGGCCACTGCTAGCTATGCTGGCCCTGCCTGACAGAGGAGTATGGTAGGCTGTGGGATTGGCGGGAGCTGAGAGCCCCTCAAAACTGAGCATGAATGTGCTGTGCAGCTACATTTTCCTCCTGAAGCCTCAGCCTCAGTTTTAAGAAACAGGTGGAGGACACAAATGCAGAATCAACAGTCTCAGATCCCAGGGCACACTTGGAGACTGGGCAATTCTGCTTGTTCTGCATGTAAAAAAAACAGGTCTCCAGGCCAGGGTGTAGCTTGGTGGTAGAAGACTTGCCTAGCATGTGTGGGCACCGGGTTCAATACCCAGTACTGTCAAAAACAAACAAAAACAAGACAAGACAAAAAACCCCACAGCTCTCCCTGGCCCCACTGCTATCAGCCTCACTTTCAGAGTGTGTGTGCACATGCAGGTGTTGTGCGTGTGTGTAACAATTTGCATTCCCTCCCTTTACTGAAAATGCAGCTCAAGCTCCCAGAGGGTTCTCTTTGCAGTAACCTCAGAGGACTCAGGTCTTAGGAAAACTTTTCCAGGGAGAATGTAACTCCAAGCAACCATAGCGGCTCCTTTTCTGGCATATGGGAGGGTTAGGCTCTCCAGGAGCCATGCTGGATGAGGGCCACTGTATCCCTTCATGTCCCTGTGGAACTCATAAGCAGATTTTGCAGTCTATTAGTCTACATCTGCTTGCACGGCCCTGCTATCCGCAGCTTCTGTCTGGGGAGGGAGCAAATATGCTGCGAGAGGAGTGTGGGCTTCAGAGCAGGCTGACTTGGCTGCAGCCTGGCTTGACTCTTGAGCTGGAGGACTGTGGGCAAGGGCCTCAGCCCTGCTGAGCTTGATCTCTAGACTGGGAAGGCTGCTTGTGCCCACCTTGCAGGAATGCTTGTAGGATCCGTGGTAAGGTGGTGAGGCCTGGCTAATGCCTGGCACACAGAGGCCCAGAATGGAAGCGAGCTGCTATGTGGTGATGAAGGCCGTGATGGAGACCCTGGGGTCCCAAACCTATGCTTCTGTCTCCTTTGTTAGGCTAGAAGTTCCCCCAGTAGCTGGCGTTGCTCATTCCTTTTCCCCTTCTTCCTCTATCCTCTTCCGCAGCCTTGCTGCCCGCCCCCCCACCCCTGGCCCCCAAAGGAAGTTAAACAGGGTGCAAAGATAATTTACCCAACAGACCAGAGCGTGGACAACACACGCTCCAAAGCCAGCAGGCCACCCTGTTGGGCTGTGCCCCTGTAAAGGAAAGAAGTGAAGATGGCTCCTTTGGGGTCCACTTCTCCCATCCTGTCCCAAATCCCACCCCAGCCTTACCCGTACCTCACATTGTCGTGTTTTTGAATGTAAATCTTGTGGAACATCATGTCCTCCTGCTTGGCATTGATGTCTGCTTTCATCTCCATGGCAACGTGACGGGGAAGGACAGACAGCAGGAGCCGCTCCTGGGGAGGGGAGCAGATGAGTTAGTCACCACTCCCCCACCTGCCTGGTGAGTCCCCTCTCTCCACACCTGTGCCTCTGGAAGACCCCTCAGGCTCTCCTGAGGCTCAGGGGATGAGCATCTGTATGCATGGGGAGGGCGAGAGCTGGAGTCATGCCCCCAGGGTCCTCTGGCCCCATCTCCCTGGGACACCTCCTAGTCTTATCCCTTGCCTGCCACCATGCTGCACTGGGAAGGGCACTCCTGATGGACCTACAAGAACTGAGCCCTTGGCTGAGAACCCGGATGTGACCAGATACTGTGTATCTTTGGGCAAACTATTCAACTTCTCTGAGCAGAAAGAGATTCCTCATCTGTAAAAGGGATGAGATTACTGACAGCATTACATAAGGTTCACCCAGCTATCGTGTGCCAGGCGTCATCCTCAATGCCAGGAGTCATAACCATGTGCCTATAGCAAGGCCAGGCTCCTCCTCCTCCAAGCTTCCAGTCTCCAGGGTCTGGGCTTACTATGGGGGCACTGGGCAGGGATGCCTGAGCTAGGCTGGGGAGGACTGGTATGATCAGAGAAGCCTTCCTGGAGACCAGAACAATGGGGGGGTGCCTCAAATCCATATGGGGGGACAGTGTCCCAGGAGACAGGGGAAAGCAAGTCAACTTAAATCAAGAGAAGTCAAAACCAGTCCAAGGGGAGGTGGGAGAGAAGCCCGGGGAGGAAGCCAGTCCACCCTGTGGCAGCTCTGGTCAGCTGGCTATAGGGTCTGGATTTTGCTCCCCTCCCAAGTTCTCTTCCAGGGCCTGCCCTGCTGCCATCGTAGAGTCTGGCCGCGGCCATGGCCCTCCTCAGCCCTCTTTCCATGCCGGGCCCCTGACAGGCTCACTCACCCGATTCTCTCCTCCTCAGCCTTCATTCTCGTGGCCTCCAGCCTCGATCTCCTCTCCTTTACTATGCACTAAACTCAGGGTCACCCTCCAGGTTCCCTGAGTCTCTTCTGCTGCTCTGTCTTTTCAGGTTCCTTTCCTTCCTCTGGCACCAAGCGTTCGCTGGTCTCCAGCAACCACCTGGATACCTTGCCACCACCTCCCTAACCAAATGTGCCTTCCCACCTTGTCATTTCCCTGTGACTCTTCTTTCTGAGTCCCCTACCTTTGCCCATGACACCCCCATTCTCCTGCGGCAAGGTCAAGACCCTCCCCATGTAAAGGGCTTTCACTTTTCAGAACTTGACTCAGACTCATTCTTTTCCCCTGAGTCCCAGTGTCCAGCACTGATCAAGTCCTGCCAACCTGGAAACAGCTCTGGTATTTGCCCTTTCACTCCTGTGTCCTCCTCCATTGCCCATGTCCAGTTCTCACCTGTCTCTGGGATTCCAGTGGCATGGCTCCGGCCACACAGCCCTCCCTGCTGCTTATACAGCCCCAATCTCTCCAAGCACTTCCTCCGCCACAGCACTCTCCTGATCACCACCACCACACCACCTATGGATTCTTCTGGACCCACTGAACCCATTCGTCCTTGTTGTGCCCTGCAAGCCCTCGCTGTGATCCACCTCCCCCTCCTGTGTTCTCCCAGGCCTGGCTGCAGTTCTTCTTGATGAAGCACCCTCACCAGCATCCCCACCTCAGCTTCTCGCAGGCCAGGCCACCTTCACGTCCAGACTGAACACCTGGGCAGCCTCTGAGTCAGGTCTGGCTTCCAGGCTTGCTGCCTCTGACCCATGCCCCCCGGTGCAAGCAAGTGAGTGCCTCTGTCTACAACATCCACCAGACCACGTCGCGTTCTCTGCTTCCCGAAGCTTCCAGGATCAGCCCATGCACCCAGCCTGGCCTGGAGGTTTCCACCATCTGGCTTCACCCCAGCGCTCCTAGCACCCATAAACTGAAGTCTGTATTCTGCTCCAGACTGACAGAAACATGGGAAGGTCCCCAAGCTCCTGGGAGCTTTGCTTGCCTTTGTGCACAAGTCCCTTACCTGGACTCAACACCCTCACACGCCGTTCCTCTCCTTCAGGTTCTGCTCCTTCCCAGGAGCAGGTCCAGCTCCAGCTGCCAGAGTCCCACCCTGTCCTGGGCTGCCCTCTATAGAGCCCCTGATTACCCTGGGCATCAATGGCTGTCAGCTGCACCTCCTTTTGTTGAGTGCAAGGAGAGCCCTCCTTGGGGACAGGAGCTGTGTCTTATCCAGTGTCACAGCCCAGGGTCTTATACTTGGATAACTGGTAAATGAGTGAGGGGTACAGCTCTCCACATGACTGTCTGGTGTTCCCAGGCATCAGGAAGTATGGCCACTGAAGGCCATCTCACATTTATTCAACTCTCTGTAAACAGTTCTTGCTGAAAGAAACATGAACTAAAGGACAATTCTGTGACATTGGATGACTGGGACAAAGCATGCTGTAAACTGTTGAGATTCATGAGAGACCTTCCTAGATCTGTAACTACTTTGGGGGCTGAGGGCTGGGTGGCGTGGGCAGGGGCAGCTAGGGGAACAATTCTGAGTCCCCTCATAACATGGCACCCAGGAGCTTTTTCTGCATGGCCTGCTAGCTCTGGCTGGTGGAGAAGGGCCTGTCACAGGAAGCAAGATGCCTTCCCAGTGCCTTGGCCCTGAACATGGTATGACAAAAATATTTTCTCCCCTAAATTCCTGGCTAGGGCCAGAGCAGGTGAACTCTGATGAGCTGTAAAGTGGTAATTATCCTGGAAAAGGGACAGAGCCCCTGATGTGAAAGGGCCACTCCATAAAATGGAAAGGGAAGGAGCGTGTCCAGTTCTCAGGGAAGAGGAGCTGGGGCCTAGTACAGGGATGTGATGGGGGCTCTGGATGAGTGCCAGGGCTTAGGAGGTGAGTGGGGTACAGTGTGACAAAGGCAAGGTAAACTGGTCACCAAAGGCCAGTGGAAGGACTCCAAAGACACTGCTGAGCAAGGGTCCTCAAGAGGCCAGAGCAAGAGCCTAGACAGGGCCAAAGAGTGGGGAGTCAGGCCTCAGACATGGTGGCCACGGAGGCAGTGTGGAAAGATTGGGGACTGAGGATGACTTGCAGACACTGTGGAACTTTGCCCCCTCACCTGGCTGGCTGAGTGTCACTGGAACCACCCAGCATGCATACAGATGGACTGAGACACCTGCACTGCAGTGAAACCACTCTGCACTTGGAGTGGCCACAGTGTGCAGGCCACTGCCCTGTCGGCCGTGTTCTCCCTGTCCTTCCAAGTTTACATCAGCCACGGGGCCTGCATAGCATGCAGCACATACAAGGGCCCCCGGGGTGCTGGCTGAGGGTTTGGGGAGGCAGGTTCCTCTGGTCTGCAGTAACCTTGACTCATAAGAGTTATGCTTAGTCCAAGAGCAGTGGGAGACCCGTGGCCCTGCTGGAGGCCCACTCTGTCCCCTGGGGTTGCTGTACCCCGAGAGCCCCTCCTAGGCTTCCTGTTGGGGAGCCTCTCAGCTCTATACCATCTAGGGTCACCAAGTCTCTATCTGATCCACACACAGGAGAGGATATAGTGGTGACTCAGACTTGAACCCCAAACAGGACCACCCCTCAGAATGGGAACAGCTGGAACTCTGAGGCTGACCTCAGTCCCTTTGCCTAGGGCTTGCTGGGGGAAGCCTGGCCTGAGACTGTGGTCCTCTGAATGGCCTGCTTCCCTGGCCCAGGACAGTCTAGGGAGAGACAGTACTGTCTTCCTTCTCTGAACCAACTACACTCAGAACTGGCCAGAGAAAAGGAGCTGGGTTGGGGCTACCATGGGAACTGCAAGTACTTATCCCTTCCCCTTTTCCTCTTCCCTGCCCTGGGGGAACACCTTAATCCCAGCTGGAAATGCTGACTGCTTCCCCTCTCCAACTCAGGGGAGGCCCAGGAGGGAAGGAGGGAGTAGCCATCTTGCTGTTTAGCTTGTGGGCAAACCACAGGGCTGTGTGAGGAGGTTATAGGCAAGGACAGGGAGGCTGAGAGCATTCCCACAGAGCCAGGAACAGGAATGCTGGGCTCCCTCAGGGGACACACTGCCCCGTGGGCAGAGCCCCTGTCCAGGAAGTGGGCTGAGCCCTGGCTCAGCAACTCAGCGGAGGCTGCCCTCAGCCCTCTCCTCTGCCCTGGGTTGTGCAGGGCAGGAAGCCTCACTCACCTGCTGCTGGTTCTCTCGCTGCGAGTGGAGCCGTGCCTGGATGCACTCCCGGGTCTCCTGGAAGGCCTGTCTCTGGGAGACCTCGGCCGGGTAGTGGGTGCAGACGCCCACAATGTTGGTACAGGAGAAAATGAGGACATTGGAGACAAGCTGCAAAGGGAGAGACAAGCATACCAAACTCAGGCCTGGAGCACTGATCCCTGAGCCCTGACCCCGATCCCTCTGGCTCTGAAGTCTGGAGCCCCCAGCCCAGGTCTTAGCAAACACATGCCAAGGATGCCTGGCACACAGCCGAACACCGGAGTAGCCCAATTTGATCACTTGGGCTTTCTGATGTCCTCAGGGGCCCAAGCTTGGCTGGCCTGTGATGCGCTGTAGCCCCTAAGGACAGGGAATCGTTGAATAATCACACTGAACCGTACCCACAGTACTAAAAATTTAAAAGTCTGCTGGAGGCAGCAGGGGTACTACAAGGAAGTTTCCCTGAGGGCAGCAGGCTTTTCCGTCTGAAAGCGTAATGGAATCCACAACAGCACAAAGGGTTACCCCTCCAGGGAAGTCCTGGCTTATTATCCCAGAGACCAGCTCCCATGAATCCAGGACTTCCTGGCCACACACTGGGCCCCCAGAAATGTGCTAAACCCTCTGGGGAATGAGGATGGGGCAAGGTGACCACCAGTGGGGTCAGTGTCCTGAGCAGGGCTCAACTCCCCCACCCCACGCTTCCACTCTGTCTCTGCACCAGCACCAAAGTTCCCTCAAGCCCCTCACACCAGCTGGCAGGCGTCTGCCATCTCCCCTGCTCCTCAGGGATCCCCTTCTCTGTGCTGACTGAGATGTGTGTGTGTGTGTGGAAAAACACTAGCACCCCTCTGGTCTGCAGAGCCCAGGATGGGATTCTTTTGAAAGTAGTATTTACTGAAAAGCTAAGAGAAAGCAAAACAATACAATGGAACCCACAGAGGCAAGTTTATATCACACATTTCAGAGCCTAGTGAGCCGATGTTTAGTCAAGATGTCTCTGGGCAGGTCAAGTTCCGGGTATCTGAGCACGCTAATCCTGGTCCTGCTCTGGTCTTGGGCCCACATGAGACAAGGCCTGCGAAGATGCTCAGGCCTCCAGGCTGTGAGGACTTTTTGCTGCACTTCAGACCCCTCTTCAGAACTTGATACTTATTCCCAGCCCCAGACGACTAAGCATAGGAAGTCCCCAGAGGACTTCTATTGTGGCCTCTCTATGCTCTGGAAAGCCTGTGTTGGTCCCTAGTCTTGGAGTGAGGAAGGTACTTGTCTATTTGGAGCCCAAAGGGCCTTGCTTTGGGACATTAGCTACCTGGCAGTGACTGAGAGATGACACCCACACTCTTTGCTAAGGACTGCTTTGTCTCTGGAACCTCCAAGTTCTGTCCTCAACTCACATCCACATTCTACCTGAGGACTTTCCTTACCACAGCTCTGACGTGGTCCTGACTCTCACCCAGGTCTTCTGCCAGCCAAGGCCAGGAGGCCACATGAGCTCCATGCTGGCTGTGGTACCATCTTTCCCTAAAGGCATCCTAGAGTGTGTCTGCCCTGGTCCCTGAAGAGAAAGTGATCTTTTCACTCTCCTTTCAAAGTCTGGCCCTATCCCAGCTGATGGATGCGCTGAAGACCCCATACACCTCCTGGATGTGCCTGCAGGGAGAGGGCAAGCTCAGGTGACCAGCTCAACAACTCTGCAGGCTATTGTTACTGCCTTGAAACTCCCACAATCTCTGACCACCCAGAATCCCATCACCATCATTTTAAACACATGGCATAGCAACATCTGATCACAACAGACCCCTGTCTACAGGAATTTTCCTTCCACTTCAATATTATAGGATGCTGATATTTCCTCAGAATTCATGTTAAAATATGAATGCCTAATGGAGGTGGAGCCTATGGGAGGTGATTAGGTCCCCAGGGTGGAGCCATGAGAAAGGGATTAGTACCCTTATAAGAAGGAACTCTAGAGCTTGCTTCCTTGCTCTCAGCTCTCTGCCATGTTAGGATATGTGAAGATAGCAACCTGGAAGAGAGTCCTGGTGGAAGAGAGTCCATGGCTATAACCCAGCCATGCTGGTACTTAGCCTCCAGAACTCTGAAGAATAAATTTCTGTTGTTTACAAGCCACCTAGTCTATGGTACTCTGCTGTAGTGACCCAAACTATCTAAGACAAGGACTTACATGATAAAGACTGAAGGAGACTAGTAATATGGAGTAGAAATAAACATGCCATGCAAAAATGGTGTGCTTAGCTAGGGGAGGAAAGTGGAGGGGTAATGAGGCAGCCCAGGGTGCGCTGGACTCTCCATTAGGGGGATGTGTAGTAAGGCTGGCAGGTATGGGAACACATGTCCTCAGGTTACTCTGTGTCCTTGAATAAATAATCCAGGCTCTCTGGTTCTCTAGAAGTCCATGGTGAGAAGATGTGGATCTGTCTGAGAGAGCCTGGCATAATTCTAAACCATGGGAGTCATTAAAGACTGCTGAACTGAAGGGTGGCAGGATGAGAATCAGGAAGATTCACTGAGGGAAAAAGCAAAGGGAATGGGAGGTGTCACAAAAGCCAGAAGCAAGAGGAAGCAAAGACCTGCCTGAGGTTGGAGGGCAGGAAGGGCAGGGTAGACTCAGAAGGAAGAGCCCCTGAGACCAGGGACAAGAAAGTCTAGGAAAAAAGAGACTGTGGCTTGCAGTGTTAACCAGCGCAGAAAATATTAAGTGAGACCCTGAGAACAGGCCTCTGGGAAGTCACTGGGGACCAATAAGCAGGAGTAAGGAGAGAGAAATAGATGGGGAGGTGAAGGCTGAGGGATGTTCTAGTTAGGGAAATCTGTGTGAAAGGAGAGACGGAGGTGCTGGATGATAAAAACAGGAATGAGGAGAAAAAGGGAAGCAGAAAATGAGGAGCTAGCCTCAAATAGGACACTGCATCATGATAACACAATCTGACCAAGTGGGGTTTATTCCAGGAATGAAGCCTGGTTCAACTTCAAAATGCAATAGATACATTTATCTATATTAATTGACTAATATAGATGTAAGTGTGGTATTTCAATAGTTACAAAATGCAACAAGTACTCATGATTTTAAAAAAATTAACCAAATTAGGATAAAAGGAAAGTCCCTTAATCTGAACAGCATAGACAAAAACCTACAGCTAAGATCATATTTAATGAGGAAAGAATGTTTTCCCTTATGACTGGGAACAAAGCAAGGTTGTTCCCTTCCATTACTCCTATTCAATATCATAGCGGAGGTCCTAGACTATGCAATAAGACAGGAAAGAGAAAGAAAAGACACAGAGATTGGAAAGAAAGAAATAAAACTGCTACTTATTTGCAGATGACATAATTGTCTATGTAGAAAAATGAAAGAATCTACAAAACAACTATCATAATTAATATGTGAGTTTGGAAAATTCATAGTATATGTTATTTATATATGATGTTCATGTATGAGAAACAATGCAAGAAGGTCCAAAGATGAAATGATTATGAGAGCTTTAACCTAATCAGTGGATTAATCCTCTGATATGGATTAACTGGGCGATAACCATAGGCAGGTAGGGTGTGGCTGGAGGCAGCAGGTCACTGGGGGTATATATTGGGGTTTATATGTTGTCCTTGGTGAGCAGAGGTCTCTGTGTCCTGGTTGCCACATCCTGAGCTGCTTTTCTTCACCATGCCCTTCCACCATGATGTTCCGCCTCAACTCAGGCCCAGAGGTATGGAATCAGTTGACCATGGACTGAACCTCTGAAACTGTGAGCCAATATAAACTTTTCCCCTTCTATGTTGTACTTGTCAAGAATATTGGTCACAGAGACACAAATGCTGACTAAAATAGTATATAAGATCAATATACAAAAAGCAATTATATCTCTAAATGAGTAACAAACAATTGGAAGTGAAATTTTTACAAGTACCATTTAACACCTAAAACCACAAATAGTATAATCTAACACAATATATGCAAGACCTGTTTACTGAAAGCAATAGAACAGTGATAAAATAAATTTTCAAATACCTAAATAAAAATGGAGAGACATACAATGTACTGGAAAACATAATATTGTTCAGATGTCAAATATTCCCAAACTGATCCATAGATGCAACATAATCACCAATTAAGAAGAGCAATGAGAAGAGCCAAAATAATTTGAAAAAGATAGACTAAGTTGGAAGATTCACAGTATTCAATTTCAAGACTTACTATCAAACTAAAGTAATTAAGATAGTACAGTACTGGCATAAGTATAGAAATATAGGTCAATAGAACAGAATTTAGAATGCAGAAATAAAAGCTTATATTTATGGAGTTGATTTTTGACAAAGGTACCAAGATAATTTAAGGGAGAAAGAACAGTCTTTTCAACAAATGATGCTGGGATAACTGGATATCTATATGCAAAAGAATGAAGTTGAATCCCCTACCTCACACCATATACAAAAGTTAACTCAAAGTGGTTCAGAGATCTAAATATGAAAACTATAGTTATAAAATTCTCAGAAGAAAGCATAGGAATAAATCTTTTTGACCATGAATTAGGCAATGATTTCTATTATACAAAAACACATCAACCAAAGGAAAAAAATATGTAAACAGGACTTCATCAAAATTGAAAACTTTTGTGCTTCAAAGGGCATCATTGAAAAAGTGAAAGGACAAACCACAAAATGGGGGTTGCAGAATATTGCAAAAATATTTGCAAATCATATGTCACATCTATTTTTGGCAAATATATAAAAGCAATTAAATGGAGAAAGACAGTCTTTGCAAAATTCATATTACAAAAACAGACCTCCCAAACCATACAAAATTAATCCCAAATGGTTCATAGGCCTAAATGCAAAACTTATATGATTTCCAGAAGAACACATAGGACTTCGGGTTAAGGAAAGATTCAATTTGGGTTAAGTACAGGTACTGGGGATTGAACTCAGGGGTGCTCTACAACTGAATTACCTCCCCAGCCCTATTTATGTATGTATGTATTTAGAGACAGGTGTCATTAAATTACCAAGGCTCGTCTTGAACTAGTGATCCTCCTGCCTCAGCCTCTTAAGTAGCTGGGATTATAGGTGTGCACCATTATGCCTGGCTCAGATTTCCTGTATACAACAGTAAAAACATGATCCATAAAAGGAAAAAATAAAAAGATAAATTGGACCTCATCAAAATTAAAAGACATTTTAAAAGATATTGTTAAGATAATGAAATGACAAACCACAGAATGGTGGAAATTATTTGCAAATAACAAATCTAACAAAAGAGTTGTACCCAGAACTTACAAAGAACTTTTCAATATTCAACAATAACAAAACAAACAATCCATATTTTAAAAGAGCACAAGATTTGAATAGATAGTTCCCCAAAGAAGATGCAAGGATGATGAGTGAGCACCTGGACAGATGTTCAGAAGCATTAGCCATCAGGGAAATGCAAATTAAAAAAAAAAAAGATACTACTGTACACTATTAGAATAGCTGGCATTAAATATAAAAGTGGAAAGAAAAGAAAAAAGAATTGTAATACCAAATAGTGGTGAGAATGTAGAACAACTATAACTCCTAAACTTTGCTGGGAAGAATGAAAAGTGGTACCACCACTTTTCAGCAATTTCTTGTGAAGTTCAATAGGCTCCTGCCACGTGACCCAACAACTTCGCTCCTAGGTGTTTACTCAAAGTAAAAAATGACATTGACACAAAAATCTGTGCATAACTATGGACTACCACTCAACTGTAAAAAGGAATAAACTACAGATACACACATGACATGAATCAGTCTCAAATACACTGCACTTACATGAAAGATGCCTGACTCCGAATACTCCAATGATTCCATTTATATGCCATTCTGGGTACAGCAAAACATTAGGGACTTCAAATGGATCAGTGGTCAGGGCAGAGGGCAAGGTTGACTAAGGGGCAGCATAAAGGAAAGCTTCTACGACAATGAGACTGTTCCACATCTTAATTGTGCTAATGGTTACCCACCTATGTGCTTTTGCCAAATATGCAAAAATGATACATTAAAAAGGGTGAATTTTACTGTATACACATTATGTTGATTAAAAAAAAAAAAAACAGGAGTCAGATCCAAGAGACTAGGAGAGGGGCTGGTTAGGTAAGGAAAGGGTGGCCTTTCCTCTTTCTGAGGCCAGAGAGCCCTGAGTCAGTTTTGAGACAGAACCTCAAGGTAATTATCAACTGGCTGCTGCAGGACCTCTGCACTAATCCTCCAGGCCTCCCCTACAGTAATCTGACTCTCCTAGCAGCCAGAAGGCCAATAGCAGCAGAAGGTGCAAATCCAGCAAAAATGGGTACAGTAACCCAATAGGGGTCCAAATGCCTTTGCTAGCTGTGTGCCTCAGGATTCATCTGTAATTCACCAAACACAAAACCCCAGCCAGAGGGTGCTGGGGTTTAAAAGAGGGTTCTTGAGCAAGGGAGGTCCAGCAAGTTAGACCTGAGAGTGAAAGAGTTCAATATCTACACACGCAGATACACTCACACACTCACGCCATCTGTCAAAAAGCAGGAACCTGGGCACCAGGTCTTCAAGGGTGCTAAGGCCCCTGTGCAGAGAGGCTCAGAGGCTCAGGTTATAAATGGAGAAGAGGCATTGGTCAAATCTGATGGAATTTTGCTTACAGACACCTGGGAAGTGGTCAAGTGTACTGATGATCTCACACTCTGGGTAAAAGGATGGCATGTGTAAATGCTGCCCATCTCTGCTCCACCCAAACAGTGCTCAAACAGACTGAGCCGCTTCCCCTGCCTTCAAAGAGGCAGACACACTCAAGGTGAGGGTAAGCCCTGTTCTATGTAAAGGACTTCATTAGCAAGTAATCACAGGTATGGTTCAGGGCTCAGTCTTCCCAGGTGAACAGGCCTCATTAAGGGCTTGTTGGTTTTCCCTGTGCTCTCAGGGGACATGTTTAACCACATGGAATATGTATATGTGTTGAGGGTGGGAGGGAGAGAGAGGGAGGGAGGGAATCAGTGGCATGGGTCAAGTGACAGACACACCTTACCCAAGGTGACAGCAAACCTCAGCCCCTCAGCATCTTCCTTTCCCATGAGCTCTGCAGATGGCTAGGGTCAGGGGGACCAGGCCCGGTGGTCCTAGGACCACACCAGGAGAAATTCGACCAGAGGAAAATGTTTGGAATTCAACTCTCATAATGGAAACCCAGGGGAGGTGCCTATGAATATTTACTCAAAGGCCAGCACTTCTGAAACCCAATCTCTGGCTGCCTGAGGCTGCAGGTTTGATTTGGGCCATGAGTGTGAGATTGCACTGCTCGTTTGTACAGTGTCTCCTCTGCAGAACCCCAAAGAAATCCAAGCAGCCGGCCTCAGACACCGCAGTCGGCTCTGCCTCCCCTCTCTGAGTTTTCAGGGGTTCCAGGGCCACCAAGATAGCCTTCCTACTCTCCAGCCCTGGGAAAGATGCAAGGCAAAGACAGAGGTGAAATTAATGGGCTTAGAAGAAAAGGAGACAGGGGAGAAGGATGAGAAAGCCCCTGAGCACTGTGCTCCTTTACCTGGTTCCTGTTCCTGACGAGCCAGGTCTCTTGCAGTATGGGTGGTTCACAGAGATGAGGGTGGGAGTGGAGGGTGGGATGGGGGTGGGGTGGTACAAATCAGAATTCTCCAGAAGCCAGATTTAGTGATGGGGACTCAGGGAGGATGTTCCACTAATTTGAATTTCCAGCAAACACGAATAATATTTTAATACAAGGCCTTGGGTTTGATGCCCAGCACCACCACCAAAAAACAAAAACAAAAACAAAAAAACCCCCAATATTTTAATATAAATAGATCCCATGCAATATATGGGACCTACTTATAATAAAAATATGCTCCATTGTTTATCTGGAATTCAAATGACCCTTATCTCACCTGATAATCCTACCAGGAGCCTTTTCAAACCATACCTGTCCTTTCTCAGTTGCATCCACCCTCTGCCCCATGAGCCCCAGCGCCCTCCAGCAGCCCAGCGCCCACTCCTCAGACTCCCAGGTGCTCCTCTGCTGTGGTGTCACCTGCTGACCAGGTAGCAGACAGACAAGAGTTTACATCAGAGTCTGAAGTCCCCCAAAATCACAAACTAAAGAGGAGATATGCAGTTTTCCACATCCTTGCCCCTGGCCTCAAGGGGCTAGCCCACCTCAGGACCCTTGACTGAGTAGACTCCTTTACTGCGCAGATAGGAGGGGGCCCTCTCCACAGGTGTGTCCCCACCCACTGTGACGACAGGCACAACTCTTCCTGTTCCAGGCTTTTCCCAGTTTACAAACACACATAGCTAACAACCACATGAATACCAAATAAAAGGAGCCCACGAGCCTGCCAAAAGCACTTTCCTCCCACGCTGGACTTCATTGTCCTACACAGTGCTGGTGGGAAGCTCAGGGGACCTCAGTGGAATCTCATTAAGATATAAAATAAAATAAATCAAGGAAAGATAATCTTAAATTACATACTCTTAGAAGACATATCAGCACGGTTCCTTGTATACTGCACCATGCTCAATTAGGTGCTTAATGATTTTTTTTAAATATTGCATGTTTTTAAACATTTTTTTTTAAATCAGTGACATCTCTACAATGTTTCTTTTACACAGTTGTCAAGATTGCTCTGTGTGTTCCTGGGGAGCAAAGTCACAGTACCTCTGCTGGGGGCTTCTGTGATGAGGTCCATTCATGGAAGTGGATGACTTGCTTTCTCCCTAGGACAGACAGGAGGAAATCCTCCTGGGCTCTCTTTATTCCTGCCAGAGGCCTGCCCAGCCGGCTTCCCCCTTCTCTCCTCTCCACTCCAGCTGGGATCTAGCTGCTCTGGGGTTGTCACTCTCCCCACTCTGGGATCCCCAAGAGCTCAGCATGCCTCCTGAAGGGCCTCCAGCCTCTATGCCAGAGATCCTTGAACAATGCCCTGAACATCATGACCCTTCCCTGCTCAAAAGCCCACCAGGACTCCCCATCACCAATGAGATGAAGCCCAAACTCTTGTGCTGGCTTTAACATCCCACAGGTCCCATCCTACAGGTCCCTGTCTCATCACCTACCCTGACCATACCAGCTAATTCACCATCTCAGGAAAACACCAATCTACAACACAATTCTGAAAGTGTAATGTGTATTAATGTAACTTTAATGTTACTAAAATCAGAGCGCAAAATATTAACAAATCAATAATCAGCATCTGTTTGGAGGGGGCTGGGGAAGTGGCTGAATGGTAGAGTGCTTGTCTGGTATGCATAGGCCTTGGGTTAGATCCCCAGCATAGGGGAAAAAACATTAGTAAAAACAGAGACCAACATGGGAAGGAGGACAAGAATCTCAGAATGGCTGGGCACAATTCTGAAGCTTCAAAACACTTTCATGGGCAATGCTTCATCTCACCCTCCTTGTGCCCCTGTAAAATAAGCAAACTGGAAAGCAGCACTTGCCTTTGGCCAAGCAGGAAGCGGAGGCTCGAGGTAGGAGCCCTGCCTGAGTGACAGAACCACGATGGCAGCTCAGAGTCCGTCCCACTCCACTGTATTGAGCTGCTGTTCATCCCAACTCAATTTAGGTCCAGTTTTGTTATGTTCTATTTAATAAAGAAACACTCAACTTTCCTTCACCCTTGTCCCAGGCACCCCAGGCCTTCTTCATAGATCCTGGTCACATAAAGTACTGCTGATTAGGGACCTACTCCCAGCCACTGCCAGGCTCAGGGAGCAGTCTCGGGGGCTCTCCCTCCTCAACACGCTCTCTCCAAGGAACTACCACGGCGAGTGACAAGGGCCCTGCGAGTGACAAGGGCCCAGCACCTGCCTAATGAGGCTAAGTCTTACTTTAGTGTGGCTGCCCTTCATTACTCTTTTTATGGAGGTTTAATTCATTCACCATAAAATTCACCCTTTCAAAGTATTTTGATTCAGTGTTTTAGTGTATCCACAGGTTATGCAACTATCCCCCACTAATTCTAGAACATTCTCAACATCCCTCAAAGAAATTCCATACCCATTAGTCACTGCCTACTTTCCACTTCCACCCCCACTCCCAGCTCCTGTCAACCACTAATCTATTTCTTGTCTCCATGGATTTGCCTATTTGGGACATTTCATATACATAGAAGCATATATTAGGTAGCCTTCGGCTTTTCCTACTTAGCATGCTATTTTCAAGGCTCATCTGTCTGATGACATGTATTATTCCTTTTTATGGTTAAGTAACATTGCCTAGTATGGATCTACCATGTTTTATTTATCTACCATCAGTTATGGACAGTTGAGTTTGCCCACTTTGTGGTTATCATGAATAATGCTGCTATAATGAACATTCATGCACAAGTTTTGCAAGGATGTATGTTTTCAATTCTCTTGGGTACATCCTAGGAGTGGAATTGCTGGGTTACTCGGCAACTCTGTTTAATGTTTGGGGGACCTGCCTCTTTTCTAAAGCACCTGCCCCATTTTACATTCCAACCAGCAATGTATGAGGGTCCACTTTCTTCACATGCCCCCCAATACTTGTTCTATTTTTATGATAGTCATGCTAGTGGGAGTGAAGTGATATTGTGACTTTTATTCCCTTAAATTTGTAAAGCAAATAGAGATAACAAGATAATTTATTCTGCACCTTGCACAGCTGGTGAGAAGCAGTCACACTGTACATTTCATTTTTGGCTACTTACTCTTTGGAAGACCTTAAATTTTGCATATGCATCTCACAGAGAAACAGCTTTCACATTGTAACACTTACATGAACAGGACAGCTTCTTAATTCATTCAACAAACATTGATTGAGTGCCTGAGCTGAGCACTGTGCTGGGTGTCTGGGAAACCATGAGGCTGGCCACCTGGCTCTACCTTACAGGACTCCAAGGCTGGTAAAGTCATGAGCACAGGAGCAAGTGAGAGGCCTCACAGTCCCCAACCTCTATTACCTAGTTAATTTGCCAACACTCAGTTTGCAAACAATATGCCAGATAATGAAGTGTTCTATAAATTCACAAAATATGTAGAATTTAACAATAACAACAAAAACAAAGGGTAATGTGGATGATAGGTTATTTAAAGTAAAAATACAAATGACTTACAAACATTAATGTGAAAAAATATGAAATCTTGTTAGTAAGCAAAGAAATACAAATAAAAACAAGATTTGCCTAATAAAATAGCAAAGCTTTTTTCCCCCCACGGTAATAATGTTGGCAAGAATACAATGGAATGGCACCCAATCCACTCAACAACTCACTGTGGGTACAAGCTGGTAAAAAAGCAAACTGGTGATATCTATGAAGAACCTTAAAAAATATTTGTGCCAGGCGCAGTGGTGCACACCTGTAATCCCAGCACTTTGGGAGGCTGAGACAGGAGAACTGCAAATTCAAAGCCAGCCTCAGCAACGGGGAGGCGCTAAGCAACTCAGTGAGACCCTGTCTCTACATAAAACACAAAATAGTGCTGGGAATGTGGCTCAGTGGTCGAGTACCCCTGAGTTCAGTCCCCAGTACCAAAAACAAAACAAAACAAAAAACATTTGTTCCTTTAGACTTTTTGGGAATCTATGCTATGTAACCTCAGTAGCTTGGACAGGATTTATACCCAAGGATGATCATCAATCTGAAGAGTTAGGAAGGGTTGGGGATCTGATGTAGAATACTTGCCCAGCATGCATGAGGACATGAGTTCAATTCCCAGCACAAAAAAAGAGAAAAGATTTAGAAATAGCTAAATATTTGAGCAATTAAATAATGGTTAAATAAATGATGGCATATAATACCCTGGAATATCTCACAGCCTTTAAGCTGTTTTATTTGAAAAAAATTTAACATCATAGGTGATTTTTCAAAATATAATATCAAGTAGGGGAGAAAGGGACTATGGAGTCACACATAAAGCATGATCCCAAGTTTTTAAATGTATACATTTAAATGTTAACAGTAGTCTAGTGTCTCTAGGTGGGGGGATTATAAGTAGTACAGTTTTACTTTTTTTTTAGACCATTGAAGACTTTCCAACTTATCTATCATATGTATTACTCTTAAAAGAAAAAATGAAAACATGATGAAAGAGCAAGTCAGAGCATGTCAGGGTGAAGAAACCTCTCTTCCAGTGGCAGAGATGAGATGAGAATCGAGATGCCTCCACAACCAGGCAGAGCAAGCCAAAGGGGAGGAGAGAGTCAAACCAGATGAGGACTCACATCTGGGCAAAGGGGACAAGGCAGGCTGCAGAGTAGCATCACTGAGAGCGAAGGGCCCTGGTGCTGGGAACAAAGGGAGAGAGTCCAGTGAGTGCAGCCTGGCCAGCAAAGGAGGGCTGACCAGAGGCAGGGTGGGGCCACAGTTAGGTCACCAAGGGTGTTCTGTGTCAGGGTGAGGAGCCATGCATGACCTGGAGGCAGTAAACACTCTGGATGGTTGCATTTATAAAAATCAAAAAGTCTATTAAATTTTCAAAGTTAATTTCAAAGTCACAAAAATTCCAAAAGCACAGAAAAAAGCAAAAGTCAATTACCACCCAAAGACAACCGATATTAGCATTTCCTTTTATTCTTTTCTTTCTTTCTTTTTTTCATCAAGGCTTTCTGTTTTGCTTTCATGAAGCTGTGATCTTACTGTTTACAT
>PVHX01001069.1:125692-232565 GCA_004024805.1 Geosciurus inauris
GGGGGGGGGTGTTATGGCGCAGTGGTAGCGTGCTCACCTAGCACGCGTGAGACACTGGGTTCGATCCTCAGCACCACATAGAAATAAAATGAAGATGTTCTGTCCACCTACAACTAAAAAATAAATATTTGGAAAAAAAAAAAAAAAAGAGAGAGAGCCAGGAAATGGTACAGAGGAGGAGCAGAGGCCAGGACAGAGGCGTGGCCCACGCCCTGAGAAGGGGAAGGGGAGCTGCAGTGCCCCCAGGATCTCACTGGTGGGAGTGCCTGGGCCTGGATGGTGTCCCTGTGGTGGGGGGAGGGGCACCTTGGTTCAGAATTCACAAGGGGGTGTCCAGGGAGCAGCTGGTTTGGGGTGAGTGGACCATGAATAAAGGAAGATGGTGTCAACCAAGTGAAATGGAGTAGAGAAATCCAAGGGAGAGTAGGAAGGCAAAAGTCAGAGGCTATGGAGGACACTGGCTGTCAGGGCCTCAGAAGTGAAGAGATTAGGTGCAGGAGGAGGATGACTGCAAGGGGTTAAATCAGAGAGGCAGTGAGTGACAGGATCTTGGATGCTTAGCAGCTCAGGGAGAAAGAGTGGCTACAGCTCTGAAGAACACAGCATGGGGGCGGGGTGGAGAGACTTGATTTCTCCAAAGGCAGAGGGAGGGGAGGGGCCAAACAGGACAGAACCCTATGTCCTGCAGAACTGTGCTCCCCACCATGGGAGCCACTAGTCACTCTCACTTGTGGCCGGGAGCACTTGAAATGTGAAATGTATCCTGCATGAACTGGGATGCACTTCAAGTGTAAAATATACACAGGAGTTTAGAAAGATTTTTTCTTAGATGTTGATGGACCTTTATTTTATTCATTTATTTATATGTGGTGCCGAGAATTGAACCTAGTGCCTCACACATGCCAGGCAAGTGCTCTACCACTGAGCCACAACCCCAGCCCCCTAGAATAATTTTTATGTTAATCACATGTCAAAATAATATTCTGCATCTATTGGGTGAAACGAAATATATTATTGAAATTAATTGCACTAGTAGTTTTTTGGTTTTTTTTTTAGCACTGCTACCCAATAGAGAGAAGGCCAGAGGGAGGGACCCAGAGCACAAGGATCAGGGACAGACCACAGGCTGACGTGCAGAGTATCACTTGGTGGGCAATAGTGGCCCACCTCAAGGCCACAGAGACCTGCCTCCCTTCCCTTCCAGAGGAGTCATTTCCCAAAGGCTCAGAGCAGATCTCAGAGGGCACACCCCTGGCAGCCTCCCCAGCTGTCAGAGCACAAGATGAGGAGGCAGGAAAGGGAAGGGGTATCTAGGGACTGAAGTTCTACCATAAGACCCAACGGATGACGAGGTCTCAGATGGGACACAGGTGTGATGATGGAGGTCTCTCGGACTGTCTAGATAGGAGTGCCAAACTGAAAACCAGCTTCTGTAGGCAGCATGCCATGGAACTTGGGGCCTCTTTAGAGAGCACAAGGTGCACCCCCAAGAGAAATGAATGCATGCCTAGAGGCAGCCCAGTGCAGACAAGCTGAGGACCGAGAGGGTTCAAAAACCTCCACGGTGAACCTCAGCTTCCCCAACCATAAAAGGGAGAAGCAGGTCTTCATCACCCCCGGGAAAGTTTGTGGAATGGCCACAGCCTAGGTCTCTGTCTGCTCAGGCAGGATCATTGGTTGTCTACCATCAATGGAGATGCCAATTCCAGGATTTTCTGAAGTTCCTGATTTCAAATCTTTTCCCCCGTTTCCTGAGCGCAATGGAAGGCTCACCACTGCAGTGCGTGCCCTACGGCGTCATACCTGGAAGTCAGAAGGAAGTCCACCACCCACATCCGACCTGTCCTGAGTCCCCGGGGAATCCCAGGGGGAGCAGAGCCCTTCTGCATCTATGCCAGGCCATGGCCCCCATGTCACCCACCCCTCAAGGCCTGCCAAGCACAGTGCAGAGCAGATGTTCCACAGAAACGCAAGGCAGGAGCTGGGACAGAGGAGACAGGGAAGGAGGGGCTGGCTCCATGGGAGCACTTGGACGGTGGCTTTGCCCACCCACAAACTGCTTTTCTCACAGTTCCCTGACCTCTGGGGTAAGGAAGAGTTTGTTTTGTGGCCTGGCAAGACATTTTGTGGGCTAGAAGTTTATTTATAATCCAAGTGCAATGAAATTTCTCTCTTCCAAAAATCTCAACTTGGAGAACAATTATCATCCCCCCACCAAGCTCCCCACCCTCAGCTTCCTCCTCCCCCTCCAGGAGAGTCAGACAAGCCTGCATTGTTCTGTGTGAGCAGCAGTGACAGCTGAGGGGGATGTGGGCTATGTAGGTGGAGGGAAGGGACCTGGGGAGGGAGGAGAACAAGCCCACCTAAACACCAGGCTCTGGCTTCCACCCCACACAGGTGAGGTGCAGCTCTCCCAGCCTTCCCGCCCCCTTACCTTCACCCACTCAGTCAGTCAACCACACCCCTCCTCCTGTCCTCACCTCTGGGGTCTGTTTTAGGTCGGCCAAATTTGGAAAGGGGATAAAGAATTACCAAAGAGAAAGTGAAACTGCCAGTCAGTCAGCCACTCCTCTAATCTCAAACTGAGCATAGAACGTGGATAGGGCTGGGCTTTCTGTGTGGCACCAGCACCAGCCACTGCATGGCTGCCCTGTGTACAGCCCATCACCCTGCTGCCCAGGACAGAAGGGCACCCTGGGGCAGCACATATGAGGCAGGGTTGCTAGCCCTGGTGGGCACCACAGCAGGAATTTAGGGACCTGGAAGGAGATATAATGAAGAAGCCATGCTGGGAGTCAGGAGACCTGGGACTAGTGTAAGGACATACAGAAAGTCACATAACCTTTTGGAACCTCAATGCCCTCATCTCCACAATGTGCTAATCACACTGGCTAGTGAGATACCAATGCAGGGGCTGGTGGTGTAGCTCTGTGGTAGAACACTTGCCTAGCACAGGCAAGGCTCTGGACTCTATCCCCGGCACCAAAAGAGAGAAAGAGAGACACTAATACAATCACGTCTCAGGTGTAGAGTAATACAGCTGGGGCTAGTGATGCTGTCAGTGACCTGGATGGGTGAGAAACAAGATGAAGGCACCCAGGGCAGGCCAGGCCTCCTGAGCTCACTATTGTACCCCAGCATCAGGGACAGAGGCTGACTAACAGTAGGAACCAATAAAGTTGAGTTCAATGAATAAGAGGACACTGAAGGCTGCAGGGCACCTTCAAGGCCTTGAATAGTCCAGCTCACAACAGAAGACAGCCCCAGTCACTGCTGCCTCAGATGCAGAGCATGCAACATGAGGTGGGGGGGGGGGGTTATAGGACCCCTCCTGCGGGAGTGCCCAGGTCTATGTCAAAATTAAGCAAAAGTTGGGAAAATGAATATAGTACCAATTGCCATGGTCACTGAGAGCTGGAGTTCGTGTCTGTCAGGGAATGTGCCATGAGACCTGTCTACAGAACCCTGTGAGGGGTGACGGAGTGCGAGTTGGTCTGGGAACCAGGAGGCTGTAGGTTTATTTGTTTCTTTCTTTATTTGTAGTTGTAGATGGACAGCATGCCTTTATTTTATTTGTATTTAATAAATTACATTTATTTTTATGTGGTGCTAAGGATCAGAGCCAGTGGCTCACATGTGCTAGGCAAGTGCTCTGCCCCAGCCCCAGCCCAGGAGGCTATAGTTTTGGGGGGCCCTCCCAGCTGACCATGCCTGCAGGAGAAATGGGATGCTGGGGAAATGAGGCTTGTGGAAAGCAACGGTCTGGATTACTGAGAGTGGGCCAGTTCCTCGGCAGGTCCCATGAGATTTCTTCTTCTGCAAAACAGGAAGAATACAGCACAAGTCTCTCAGGGCTCCCCAAGGGCACTGACATCCTGGGACTCTGGGGGTCTTCTCCATGTGATTCAGCCTCCCTGAGAATCCAAGAGGCTCTGGCCTTGGTCTCCACCCCTGCAGCTGTGCTGCTGACGAGGAGTAGGAGGGGTGACCAGGACCAGCACTGAGGCCACAAGTAGTGCTGACTGCCCCAGTGCTTGGGCATGAGTTGTGAGGATGCTAAGGCTTCTCACAGGGCCAGTGGATTCAGGGCCTGGGCACTGAGGGGTGGGCTGCTAAACTCAACCAGTCCTGATGGAAGGCTACCAAGCACCCGGCAAGAGTGTGGCACATGTTCATTTATAGACTGACCCTTCTGCATGCACCCCACTCCCCCAGAAACAGGTTCTCAGCTTGAGGTCCATCTGAGGGACTAAAGATTATCACACCATTCCCTTTTAGAGTGGATAACTGAAACTAACTTTCTTATTTAGAAATAACAATAGTTTTTTAAAGGGCTGTGGCAGAGACTGTTAGTTTTCCACCTAAATTCATCGTTCTTACTTCTTTATTTTTTGATACTGGGGACTGAACCCAGGGACACTTTACCACTGAGCTACATCCCCAGCTCTTTTTATTTTTTTTGAGATAGGGTCTTGCTAATTTGCTTAGGGCCTCATTAAAAGTGGCTGAGGCTGGCCTTGAACTTGGGATCCTCCTGCGTCAGCCACCTGAGTTGCTGGAATTACAGGTGGGCAGCAGCACTGGCTTGTCCCTTTCTTCCAAAGCAAGGCTCACCAGCATTTGGATACCCAGCTGGACAACATCCCCAGGCTGCCTTGCAGCTAGGTGTGGCCATGTGACGATGTTCAAGTCAGGGGCATGTACAGGAGTGACATGGGAAACTTATACCTCATCTTCCCTCCCATTTTTCAACAAGCCCCACACTGGCCTTGGATCAGCACTCATTTTCACATTCTTCTGGACTGAAACACAGGCCCCAAACCCAGCTTTGGCCATGCGGATGAGGACAATAATGTCCTTGGAGGTGATAGAGCCATCCCATGGAACCAAATGGTCTTGCCAACCAGGTCCTAGTCACTCCAGGACTATGACATGAGGGAGAAATGAATTCCCATCTTCTTACAGCCACTGAACCTTGGAGCCTCTGTTACAGCAGCTCAACCTTGACCTTCACTGACACAACTGTAAACAGCAGACGTTTCGAGATCCGAGTCTCCAGGCAGCAGCCCCACCCCATCCCTACTCCTCCTCTCCCACTACATGCTCTAGTCAGAAGGGAGAACCCCCACATGTGGACCACACAAGGCCCAGGGAGGGCCTGTGGGGGCTGTGGTACAAAATGTGGAGGCCACTCCAAAAGCAGGTGAAGGCGTCTGGGCAGTGGTCCTGACAAGAGCTGGGACTGAGCCCAGAACCAGACCAGAGACAAAGCAGACAGGGTTGGAGCCTCACCACAGAAGGAAGCACAGTGGCCATGCTCCACATGCTGAGAAACGGAGGCCAGAGGAAAGAGGGAGCAGATTCTGCAGGATCTCAGGGAGATGATGGGATGAAGGGTGGTGTAGGGAAAGAACAGGGGCCCCACCTTGGGACAATTCAAGTTCAGGTCCTTCGTTGTGTGAGTGGTGGCAACTGAAGAACTTAACCTAAGTGACCCTCAGATTCTTCTCCAAATGTGGATGATATGATCTCTTCTAAAGACTGTGCAAAGGTTAAGGCAATGGACTAAACAGTGCAATAGTCTAAAATATCAAGAGAAGCAATTATTCTTCCACTCCCCATCTAGGTTTAGATATAGTGAAAGCAAGAAACTAGAAGCCCCACCTATCAACCCCAGCCCGAGACTAGGCTGGTAAGAACACTGTTAAGTTATCAAGTATCTAGAAGCACCAGGCACAGGGCTGGGGCTTCACAGTGTCTCCCAGGGAAAGTGACCCCCACCCAGGCCAGGTTCTGGTCCAAATCTTTGGGCACTGGGTGCAGCAACCCAGCTTTTCTCACCCAGGTAGGAAGGACTGGGCAGGAGCTGGTGCAAGGCTACTGCCCCCACACCCTCTGTAGGCAACATTTTAGGCTCACTCGAGGGCTGGGGGCTCCAGACATGGGAGCCATACCTGCTCTAGATGAGGACTTCCTTCCTCTGGCCTGGGTGTGATGGACAACGGGGGGGGGGGGTGTCACATGCCCTTTACCTAAAAGCATGGAACTGGGAGGCCTCTGGTGGTCTCTGCCTGGGGAGAGAATGGTGGGATCGCAGCCTTCTCATGAGGTCAGCAAACACAGGCCAACCTGGAACAGCACAAGAATTTGAGCCTTCCTTTCCTTTCTGATAGACCCTCAGCATTTCATGCAGCAAAAGGTGCCCAAGGTCCTCACCTGAGGGATAGGTGGGCCCCGAGCTGTACCTCAGCCAGATTTGGGGCAGAGGGGCTCGGGTAGTGGTGAGAGGTCTTTAAGAAGGTGGGACAGGAAAGTCCCTGAGGTCTGTAGTGAGAATAGGAGGCCTGGGTCCCTGCCAGTAACTCCCCCATCTTCCGTGCTTCCTTTTTCTTCCTTTACTTCAACAATCCAATTCCTTTCTTTCTTCACAAACTTAAAATATTTGAGGATATGGAGGAAGGTCTTCTAGGCCCTCCCAGCTGGAGACTGTTCCTGACAACCCCTGTACCACCCGCTGCCTGGCCTTTGTACCATAGCCCCTCATCAGCCAGGGCTCCTCCCACTTGCTGTACTTCTGAAATGCAATGCCACGCTGGCCCGACGCCGCTGCCCTCACCTCAATTTACCCCATGTGCCTGCTAAAAGGCCCTTCACCTCCTCTTAATCTCAGCTGATCACCATCCTGCTGCCACAGGACAGAAACCCACCCCTCACACCCCTGTGACTCCTCCATTCCCAGCACACAGGCAGAAGATGGCTTTAATGCCAATTCCCCACAGGCCAGGCTATCAGCTCCTGCAGGACACCCTATCCTGACAGCACACAGTCAGGGAGAGAGAGCACAGTGTCCTTTCTTCCTATCAAAGTCCCCTTCTAGTTCTCAGACATGGATGGAAAGAGCCCTAAGTCCTCAGAAAATCAGACCAGGTCCAAGCCTTCGGCATCAGGTGTTCTGTATGTGCATCAGCCAGGACTGAGAACGTGAGGACGAGAGAAACGCAGCACACCCGCCTTCCCACCACCAGCAGAGCTGCATGTCTGTGCCCCACACCAGCAACAGGGACAGGTAAGCTGGCCAGGCTGAGGCTGGCAGCAGAACCATCCCTGAAGTCTGCCCGAGGTTGCTGCTGTGGGAAGGAACCCTGGGGCACGTCTGTGCGCTCCCCTATCCAAAGCAAATGCACATTCACCTGGTAGATGGGCTTTGAAAAGTTGGAACATGTGTCAATGGAGTTTTCTTAAAGAGGGCCATGGGTATAGGGTAAAGCAGAACTTGCAAAACCACCCATTTACTTGGAACCCCTGAACCCAGGTAAACCACCTGACAAGCAGAGGAAAGGCAGAGGTGCTGGGAGAGAGTGCTGAGCAAATGCAACACTTGGCCACCATTTCTCTCTTGCCTGGTGAAGGTCCTCACTCCCTCTGGGAATTATCCCCAGCACAACAGTCCTCCAGCCAGCCAAGCAGAGGCCACACTCTCCAAGGCCCCCGCACCTCCACAGTACCCAGCATGCAGCAGGTATGCCACCATAGTGGGCTGAGCAGAAGAATGGGCACACACATCAAGCAGTGACTGCTTGGTCATGCCCATGGCCACGTCCCGGCTGCGGATATTACACAGAAAATAGGCTGACCTGACTTAGCACAAGCCAAAAATCAAGAGAGGATGACTGCTACAAACCATCCAGTACATTCTGAACCATCCAGTGCACCCAGAAGTCCTCTGCTGTTGAGCATAATCCATGCCCCTGGCTTCCAGATTGATGCAACTAAGAGGAGTGACACCCAGAGGGATGGGGAACTCTCTTGGAGCTTACAGTCTTGGTGGGGCTGTCCCAAGATCCAGAATGAGACAGGGTAGATGAATGCCAGGGGAGGGACGAATTCTTACCACCCCACCTGCAAGTTCTCACAGAAGTGTACCCCCTTGCCCTGAAGGCACTGGAGAGTTGGGACAAATGTCCTTGACAGAGGAGTGAGCCAGGTCTCTTCTCTGAGTACCCCAAGTACTACTGCAAGTCACTTAAACCGGACTGTCCTTGTCAAAACAAACTGTCAGCACTCCCGAGACTGGTCCCGGTTTCCATCACTGACATGCCGAGCTGTGCAGTGTGACCAAGAGCCAGGAGCCCCTCGGAGGCAGAGAATCAGGCCTGAGGGAGCAGAGGCTCTGGGCTGGAGCTCCCATCCCATTTTTACCACTTGGTCACTTGGTACCTTAGGTTACACCTCTTGACCTTTTAGTTACTATAAAATCAAAAAGATAAAGTTTCCCAATATTTGATTTGTCTCTACTGATCCTGTACAGCCAGCTCCCACCTCTCCATACTAAGGACCACTCAGTAGGCGGCCTGCATGGGGGGATATTCTAGAGACCTCAGGTCGTGACCCCTGCCTTCAAGGTGCTCATGGGGTAGAAAACAAGAAACCTCATGTGTGTATGCTGAAGAGCAGGATGGTTGGGTTCTGGCTGCAAATGCCTCTGGGGCCACAGTGGTCAGGAGGGGCACCAGGAAGGGGTGAAGTTTGGGCCAGGAGCTGAATAGGGTTTGGACGGGGGACAGATTTTCAGATGAAACAACAGTCCTCAAAAATCATGGTACAGGGCTGGGATTGTGGCGCAGTGGTAGCGTGCTTGCCTAGCACACGTGAGGCATTGGGTTCGATCCTCAGCACCACATAAAAATAAAAAATAAAGATACTCTGTCCACCTACAACTAAAAAATAAATATTTAAAAAAAAAATCATGGTACAGCTGGGTGATAAAGAGGTCACCAAGCAGGACCAAAGAGTGGCAGATGATAAAGCTGCACTGTTCGAGTGGCCCAGATGGTGAACTCCTTGTTTGCCAATTAGGGAGGCTTGGCTCAGTCCTATAAGCAATAAGAAGCCTCTGCAAGTTGGTGAGGGGGTAGTCTTATGATGACTGATCATTTACAATAGCTACTGTCCTGATGGCGTGCAGGTGTAACCTGGTCTAATTCTCAGGACAACCCTATGTGCAATCAGAATTCTCATCTTACAGAGAAGGAAAGTGAGGCAGAGAGAGGTGAAGCAACTTGCTCCAGTCCACACAGCTAGGAAGGGGTGGAGCGGAAACATGAACCCAGGCTAGCTGACCTTGAAACCCATACTCCTAACCACTAGGCTATACCACCCTAACGCAAGAAAGATGGTTTGTCTGCAGTTGCAAAGAAGAGTAGGGAAGAGTAGCAGTGTCCCTCACAAGGCCCGGTCTGCAGGCCAGCACTACTGCTGCATAGGGAGATGGGGCAAAGGACAGAAGAGTCCAGGAGATCTATGAAGAAAGAACTATTGGCAAGATTTGGACTGACCCACCCAAGCCCAGGGAGACTCAAGTGCACAAAGGCCCCTTGACAGAGGTATAAAAGTCAGAAAGGGACTGGGATTGTGGCTCAGCAGTAGAGCGCTTGCCTCGCATGCATGAGGCCCTGGGTTCGATCCTCAGCACCACATACAAAGCAAATAAAATAAAGACATTGTGTCCATCTACAACTATTAAAAAAAAAATTAAAAAAAAAAGTCAGGAGGGGTGCCAATTATAAGGCATGAGATAAACTTAGACTAAAGAGTGAACTGTCCGCGCAGTGGACACTACATGTGTGCTTGTGAAGTTCTTCTGCCATCTCAGCCGTGCTCCCCTGCAGCCCAGTTCTTCACAGATTACCCTCCAAGGGAAAGAAGCTTCCAGTGCCTTTCAGCCCCTCCCAGTGACACCTCCGCCCCCATCTGTTCCAAGGGGAAATGGATGGGGTCTGGTTAGTATCTGCTCACTGCCAAAGAGTCCAAACTGGGGGACTTATTTATCTTCAAGTCAGTGCGTGTGAAAGTGTTCATGCGTGTGTCAAGATCCTGCAGATGTAAACAGGTCCGCCTCTGAGAAGGAAGCACACTCTCATTTTTCCTCAGGGGACGACAAACAGAGAGAAACCAGGCGCTCAGTTTTCCCAGGTCCTGTTGCCAGTAATCCCAGCAAAGGGGATTCTCAGCAGGTTGTCCTTCCTGAGGACTCTGAGAGCTCTGATGGTGAGCAAGGCATTACCCCAACAGCCCATCCCACCCTGACTTGGGGTTCAGCCATCTATCTGGGATAGGCACCTCTGTTCCCAGTTTCAGAGCAGTATAGAGAAGAAAGGGCATCAGGATCCAAGGTCAGCAGGTGCCATCTTGCTTTTTTGAGAAAGATATTTGCTGCCCAGAGTTTCCCCAAGATTGCTCAAGTGTTCAGAGGGATGAGAGGTTTCCAAAAGGCCAGACATCCTGAGGGCTGTGTTCATCTTTCAGTGTTTCCTAAGGGTCAACTCTGTGCTGGGCATGCTGGTATGTAGGACTGGGCACTTGCGTGACTGGTGGACAGCTGTAAGCTGGGCAGAGTGAGTCTGAAGGACTCAGTAGCCCCATGAAGCAAGCACCTCGTTCATCTGTCCATGTCAGTATGCCTGATCTGGAGATTCCTAGGCGCTCGCCAAGAGGAAGGCTAGCACAATCCCACTCCATGCAGGCCTTTGGAGTGGTGATAGGAATCATGGCGGTGATAGTGATATGGGGCGTAAAAGGTTAGCTATTTTGTGGTTGTTCAAAGCACGTGTGCAGCAGACCAGAAGTCCTCCATCTGCCTGCTCTCTGGGGCATGGGGCTGCTGTGGGGTGAAGGTGAGGTTCAATGTCTGCCTGATATTCATGCAGATTCAGCAGGGCTGGGACTAAGGTAGTACTCAGTCTGGGACCCATAAGACTGAGAGCAAAGAAATGCCCAGAGAAGAGCTGAAATGGCTACACTTAAGCTAAGGAATGCCTGGGCAGGCTCCAGACCTTGGCTTCTCTAAGAGAAATCAGAATTTTTAGGGCTGGGTTTTATAGCTCAGTGGTACAGCACTTGCCTAGCGTGTGTGAGGCACTCGGTTTGATTCTCAGTTCAATCCTCAGTACTCAAGGAAGGAAGGAAGGAAGGAAGGAAGGGGGAAGGAAGGGAGGAAGAAAGGAAGGGTGTTCATCTACAACTAAAAAAAATTTTAAAAAAAGAAATCAGAATTTCTTCTAAATATTGTGAATTTCTTCTAAATATTGTAAATTCCCTCTGCCTGAGGCCCAGGGTCTCCAAGTCTAGTCTATATTGTTGAGAAACATGTCATTAGAAGGAGGGGACACCTATTTCTAGATGCCCCCAAGGCCTTGGGACATATATGTTTAGTAGAAACTACAGTGGCCTGCTGCCTTAGGTGCAGCTGAGGGAGACCTAAAGACACAATCACAGACCTCTCAACCTTAGCCCCAGCTGCCCCCAGGGGATCAACTGGCCAGTAGAAGGACAAGGTTGGCAGAGGGAGGAAAGCAGGACCAGATATCATCAAGGAAGGCTCAGGAAGAACACATCTTAGTAAAATAGTCCCAGATCCTAATTTTAGATCACAGTTCCTCTCTCTGCTAGCATTCTTCCCAGAACAAGGATTTGTATCCGGTGAATTCCCATCATCCCCTGGGGAAGTTGCAGCCTCTGGCGTTTCAGGCATGGATGGAGGCCTTGGGCTCTGGAGGCACACCCAGCACGGGGAAGGAGGGTTGGCCTCGGCTGTTCCCACATGGCGGCACATTCACCCCACGCACCTGTCCACCTCCAGAAGACAAGCTCGGAGCAGGAGAGCCGAGCTCTGCAGCTGCCAAGATGGTCTCTCCAGAACACAAATCTGATCGTGTAAACAGCACTTCCTCTCCTACCTCAAACTCTGATAACTTCCAAGCTGGCTGGAGTAAAACCCAGCCTCCTAACCAGTGGTCTGTGGGCTGGGGTCCTTGGTTCCTGCTGCTCCTATCACCTCTCACATTGTCCCTTGACCTCAACTCCTGCTCTGTCCTGACAGTGCTTTGGCAGAGGCCTATCCTCCTCCCAAGAAAAACCCACCCTTCCCTCGAGTTACCTTGAACTCTTCCTGCAGTCAAGAGTCAACTCCTCTGAGGAGTCTTTCTGACACTGCAAAGTGGCTCCCCTGATAACAGCCACCACAGGCTCATGCCCCTGCCCTCTGAATGCTGAGCAGGCTGGCGTTTTACTGGAACCAGTGTGATTTCTTGTCAGAGTACAACTTCCCTGCTGGACTGTGTGCTCCATAAGGGCAAGGCCTGCAGGAATCAGCACCAGAGCTTCAGCACAGGGTCTGGCATGTAATGAGAGCTCACGAAACACCACGCGGGTGAGCTGCAGAAGGTGCCAAAGAACAAGAGATTCTAACCAGTTAGGAGCTTTCAGGCAGTCTCCAGAGCTATTCACAGCTCTGAATGCAGACACTCGAACACAGCTTCAGAACAAACCTAAGAAACAGCTTGGGTACCACAGTCCCCCCACCTTATCCTTGGGGGATGTGTTCCAGTATCCCCAATGATGCCTGAAGCAGACAGTGACTAATCCTACATTCTATATTTTTTTCTTATACATACATACCTATGGCAAAGTTTCATGTATAAATTAGCCATAGTAAGAGATTAAAAATAACTAATAATAAAACAATCATAACAGTATACTGTAATAGAAGCTATTTAAAATGTATAAATTTCTTGTTTCCTGAAATTTCCATTTAATATTTTCAGACCAGAGTACATCATAGGTAACTGGAAAATGAAATTGAAGATAAGTGGGGACACCATACAGCCTGTCCTTCTTCACCCTAGTCCAGGAACCATCCTTTCCCAGGGTTCTTTGAACTGGCACCAGTTCACTCAGACCTCACATTCACAGCCTCTCTAAATCTCTGGCTTTGAGAGTGCTTGATGGCCTACAACAGGCATCCAATGTCAAGACGGCACTGTCAGGCAATAGGAACACAGGGTCTACACCAGGTCCCTTGATGCTGATGTGCTGTCCTGTTAGTCAGAACCAGTTAGGCTATGCCATAGTAACACATAAGCCGTCAAGCTCAGAAGCTTAACAGTGTAGTTCTAGCTCTCTAATGCAGGCCATGTGGCTCTATTCCACCATGTGGCTATTGTTCACCTGTACCATGTGACCTCTAGGATTACTGTGGAAGAGGAGAAGTGGAAGACTGTGGGAGAGCAGGGAGAGATTTTATGGCCAGGCTTAGAAGTGGTGCACATCCTCGTGTATATGGTTTTTGCTCACATTCCACTGACCAAATCTGTCACGTGGCCTCAAATTAACTGTGAGGGAGTCTTGGGAACATGGTCTTCCCAAGTGCCCATGAAGAGGGAATGATATGGAGAACACATCTTCCCCACCACCACTGTGCACCTCCTAATTAGGGTTACTTCTATCCGGAGTCCTGGAGCGACCCGAAGTCTCCTCTGGCTTTGTAGACCACATCTCCCTGCTGGGAGGACGAAGCCTCTTTCCCTAAGATAACACCCTGACCAGGAAGCCAAGTTCCCCAGAGCAGAAAACCCTCAAGGCAAAGGCTAGGCCCTCCAAAAGGCCAGCAATTCATCTTCTGGATGACATGGGAGTCGGGAGAGGGACAGAAGAAGGAGCTGAAACACAGTCCACACCCTGGTGCTTGGACCACAGCTAGCACCTCAGGTTCCAGCTGGCCCAGCTGGCCCTGGCCTGCTGGAGGCAGCTTGACGCTGTCCTAGGGAAGTCACACTCCTGTGGGGAAACATACATCCCAGTCATTGGCAAGGGATGTCAAAGGACTGACAGGAGAGGGAGCCTGGTGTGAGAATGGGTCTTGGGCCCAGGTCCTGGCCCTGACCGACTGGACACATAGCTTTAGTTGTATCTCTTTGTGCCTTTGTTTCTCCAAAGGTAAACTGGAGATGCTTGGTCCAACAGCCCCCTATCACCCAGGGTTAGAGGAGAGGTAGAAAATGATGCTCAGATGTAACTGACAGCAGGTATTACAATTAGAGAAGGTCACCTACAGCTCCAAGGCAGAGCCTTCTCTGGCCCTGCTCCCACAAGGTGGAAAGGGCCCAGTTTGTTGGTCCTGTGCCACTCTCCTCAGAGCACCCACCCAAGTTTCCAGGCTTCCAGGCTGGGGTGAGTTCCCGGGCTAAGATCACCTTCCTATAGCTCAGAGCTGGTACTTCACTCTGCCACCCACAGAAGGCTTCTCCCAGCTCCAGCAAGGGGCTACAGGGCCACAAGGAGCCACTCTACTATCACACCTGGCCTTTTGTGGGCAAAGCCTGGGGAGCTGGGAGCTGGGGTTGGCCCAGGGCGGGGGTCTGGTGTAGAGGACCCCAGAAGGGCACATGACCCCAGAGGGCACAGGACTCTGGGGCTATGACCTTCCACCAGCCCTCCTCAAGTAAGGCTTCTGGGCTAGGAGTGTAGCTCAGTGGTAGAGCCCTTGCCAGCATGTACCAAGGCCTGGGCTCCATCCTCAGCACCACAAAAATTAATTTAATTTTTTTTAAAAAAAGGAGAGCTTCTGAGACTTCTGACTAGTTGTTTGAAATAACAATTAGTCTCCGTGGGCAGGTGAGTCTCCTGAGGTGAGAGAGCAACGGATTGGGAGGGAAGCAAGAGGCTTCGGGCCCACAGAGAAGGTGAGTTTTTTGAGAACTTTGCCCCCCAAATTTTTGAGAAAATCCAGAACAGAATCCAGCAGTTGCCGCTGCCTTGGGGAGGGGGAGGTAGAAGCAGGAGAGGAGGTGTGCAGAGGAGAGTGGGCGAGGCAGACAATGGAGGCTGTCAGGAGGGGCCATGACAGCACAGGTGTGGGCGGGTGGCAGGGAGGATGGGACCCCTCAGGGGCTCCAAGGCACAAGGCTGCACAGTCCAGAAGCCCAGCAGGAGCCCCCAGGCCAGCTCCTAAGCAGACTTTTCTGGAGCTGCATTTCTCTTCCTTTTTAACATCAAACCACAGGTTTTGACATCAAGTCTACTGTAATAGAATATCCTCATTTTTACAGAAGAAACTGACTTAAAGGAAAAGCCAACTCAACCGAAGGACACACTGTCAAAATAACAAGCCAGGATCAGTATTCAAGTCTAGGTCCTCCTAACTTCTGGGTCTGAATTTCTTCCTTCTGACAACAGAGGAAACTCTCCTCATTAGGGCTATTTCACTCATTACAGGGGACTAGGGAACTTCCATCCCTGTCTTCTCAGAAACAATGAGTCCAGGTTTGAACACATTTTGGTCCCCAAGGAAAAAATACACCAGAAAAATCCCAGTTGCAATTACCAACGCCATCAGTGTGATTATCAAGCACAGATATTTCCAGGGAGCCAGCTAAGGAAACTGACTTTAATGCTGTGTGCCCTGGGGTGGATTCCAGTCCTCAAGCAGAGCCAAGATCTGAGTGGCTGGCATCTGGGGGGGACTGTAGTCCCTGGCCTCCAGAGGGGAGGTGCAGAAAGAAAGAATGTGTGGGCCTGATGATCTATGCCATTTTTTCCAGAACTGCCCCCTGCCCGGTCCTCTAGACATAGGCACAGATGACTTTCTTTCTGGAGTCAGGATGCCCAGCAGGAGCACCCACCTTAAAATCAGGGCAGGCCCATATCACAGTGCCAGAGCCTGTGCCTCCCCTCAGCCCTCCTCAGATCCTGCACTTCCTCCACAAGATCTGCAAACAGCGTGGTGTCCCCCAAAGCCTTCACCTCCACCCAGAGCACCTACCTATCTGTGCTTCAGTCTCTTCTTCTGTGAAGTGGACACCACCCTCGGTGTGGGGAATAACGGTGCTCCACAAATGTGCTCTACAAACGTGGTGCCCCCATGCTGACAGCTGAGAGGGTGACATGGGCTTCTAAAGAAAGGTGACCTGCTTGAGAGCTTCACCCCAGTGGGGAGGGGAACAAGAGTGACACCACCAGGGCTAGTGGGAGGTAGGGAGCCCACTGTGCCTCTGGGCCTGAGCCTGTTTTCTTACCTGAACAATGGGAATAACTTGCCCACACAGTGGCACAAATATTATAGTCAATGATACGTGTAAAGTGCACACTTTTGTGTGGGGGGAGGGGCGCCAGGGATTGAACTCAGGGGTACTCGACCACTGAGCCACATCCCCAGCCCTATTTTGTGTTTTATTTAGAGACAGGGTCTCACTGAGTTGCTTAGTGCCTCACTGTTGCCGAGGCTGGTTTTGAACTCAAGATCCTCCTGCCTCAGCCTCCTGAGCCACTGGGATTACAGGTGTGGGCGCCCAGCAAGTGCATACATTTTCAGTTCTTCAGTTATTGAAGGGCAGCGACTTCCTCTGGGCCCCTTTTCTAGTACATGCTGAGGATTGTTGAAGTTCCCTTCATTCAGAGCCAAGAGGTCTTAGTCAGGCTGGGGACTCGGCATCTGGGGCTGGGAGTCTGCCCCTGTGGCCTGCACCATGCTCTAGGGGAGGAAGTCTCTCTAACCTACTTCTCAACAAAGCCAACCTCAGAAGTCTCTTCCCAGAGGTGAGCCTAGGACCCAGTGCAAAGGCAGGCGCCAGCACTGCACATGCATGACCCTGAGAGCCAGTGTCTCACCAGATCTCAGGCCGCCTTGCCAGCCAGGCAGAGCTGGTGGTTTAGCAACAGGCAGGCATGATGTGCACGGCTGCACAGGGCCCCCACATGAAGTTCAATGCTCCATTATTTCTGTCTTGAAATGCTTAATACTTTTTGGACTGGGGCTCCGTGTCTTCATTTCGCACAGGGCTGGGCCCCTCAAGTCATGTGGCCACTTGGGCAGCTCCTCCACACGATTCCTAGGGGTTCCCCCTGTCACTCCCCAGGCGGGTGCCATCACCTGCTCAGGCTGCACCTGCAAGGGCTCTCCTCCAGTTCAGCTCCCACCTGGACGCCTGGCTGCTCTTTGCCTTCTACACTTGCCCCTCACACTCTTTTCGACAAAGCAACCAGAGACTTCTTTCAAAATATGAGTCAGAAGCCAAGAACAGTGGTGCATGCCTGTAATCCCAGTGACTCAGGAGTCTGAGGCAGGAGGATTGCAAGTTCAAGGCCAGCCTGGGCAACTTAGACTTTGTCCTGAAATAAAAAAATAAAAAGGGCTGGGGTGTAGCTCAGTGATAGAGTGCCCCAGGGTTCAATCCCCTGTCCTGGGGATGTGGGGGGAAATGAGTCAAAATCAAATCCTGCAATGGCTCCCATCTTAAAGTAAAAGGAAGGCCCAGGTGTTGCCGGCTGCCTGTGAGGCCTCCACACTCTGCATCCTTCCCTTTCCTAACTGACATCATCTCCTGCACTCCCCCCACCTTGGTCTCTGCTCCAGCCACTCTGTCCTCCTTGGTCTACTGCAAACAGGATGCAAGATACATTCCTACCCCAGGACTTTTGCTCTGGCTGTCCACTCTGCATGGGACTCTTATACCAGACAGCCTTCCCCAAAGGACTAGACATCTTTTTAACGCCAGAAGAGTCCTCTAAAGTCATCTCTTCTAAAAAGGCTGGATTGGCACTTAATCCAGCCTTGTAAAAGAACATTGAGTTCAATCCTCAGTACTGGAAAAAAAAAAAAAAAAAAGAACATGGGGTGTTGGTGAGAATGTAGAGAAACTAGAACCTTCGAGCACTGCTGGTAGGAATGTAAAACAGTTCAGCTGCTGTGAAAAACAGTGAACATAAAATCACCTTAGGATCCAGCCACTCCACTTTTGGGTATGTATCCAAAAGAACTGAAAGCAGAGACTCAGGTATCTACACACCTACATTCAGAGCATTATCAGCTGCAAGATGGAAGCAGCCCCAGGGCGCAAGGATGAAGAAATGCCTCAACAAAATATGGTATCTGTGCACAAGGGAACATTATTCAACCTTAAAAAGGAATGAAATTCTAGCGCATGCTTCAGTATGGACAAAACTTAAAGACAGTACACTAACTGAAACAAGCAGGCACGAAGGACAAACATGGTGTGATCCTCTAGCAGGAGGATCCCAGAGTGGCAAAGTACAGGCCCCCAGGACTAGGGGAGTGAAGCTGTTTAAGAGCTACAGAGTTTGTTGGCGATAGTGTACAGTTGTGGAAATGGATTCTGGAAAAGGTTGCTTCACATGGTAAATGGATTTAATATCACAGATGGGTAGACTTAAAAGTGGTCCAAATGGTAAATTTTACATTATGTGTATTTTAACACAATTTTTTTAAAGAACAATAAAATGCCAGGTGTGGAAGACTCAATGTAATACAGAGTCCACTCTGGCCTTGTGCTCCCTGCAGGCCACCCTCAGCCTCCTCCACGCCTACCCCAGGGTCTGGAGAGCAGCCAACAGGTGACCCCTGACCAGCAAGCACAGCAGGGCCACGCCATGCCCCAGTAGGGAGTGGGGTGTGATGCTCCAGCCTGGCACAGCCCCTAATGCCACTGTGTGTAAAGGACGTGAGCACACACAGGCATGCAGCCCAGGCCATGGAAGAGTCCCTCACTGAGTCTCGGGCTTGGAATAGGCAGAAAGCTCCTGTTTCACCTATCAGCGGCAAGGCATTTGGGGGCTCTGAGTCCTGCTTCCAGGAGTAGGGATTCCAGTAAAGCCGAGCCATGGGGCAGACAGTTGCTGCCACAAGGGGCAAGGAGGGAGGGAGGGAGGGAGGCCTCTACAGCCTGGCCCCACAGCCACCCCCTTGCTTCCTGAGAAATGTGACATGGGTCAGTGTGGGCCTGCACTTGAACAAGCACAAAGACCCCCTCGCTCCAGTGAGGGCTCTACCCAGTAACTGTTACAGCTGAGCTGGGGGAGGGAAGTTCTTCCGGTATCCTGCGGAAATCTGAAGATGCTCAGCTTGGTCCCAATGCCAGGGAAGGGTGGGAGGGCTGCCCTGGTGCCACAGGTTCTGACCTGCCCAGAGAGGACAAGCTGGGTAGGGGGAGGACTATCACATGGAAAAGGCCACCGCCCCTGTTGGAGCACAGTGGCAGCAGTAGCAATAGCAGTGGCTCCCTGGGCACCCCCCCCCCCCCCCACACACACACACAGAGCTCAGCTACAGAGGTTTAAGCTACAGGGCAATTCAGAAGGAAAAAGAGAACAAAACAGAAACCTGTACATATGCACACACATGTCCACACACAGGCCAGGCACATGCACACAGGCGTGTAGACACAGGCATGCATGCACACACACATCCTTCCTCCAGCCTCTGGCCTTGCAAAAGGTCTTTCCTGTCCTGTGAGGGGGAGGGAGTCTGCCCGTGATCCAGGACAGGGCTGCCTCCTGGCCCCCGCAACACTGAACCAGGAAGGCCCCATCAAGTTATTAACCCTGTGACCCTTCGGGTTCCAGGGTCAGAGGGCCTGAGGTCTCCAGGCCCCAAGGAAAGACCCTGGGGGACATTTAAAAATAAACTATTCACTCACAATTGCAGATGGAACCAGCTGTCTCCTGTGAGAACAGAACAGGATGGCTCAACAGTACATATTATCAAGGAATCTGGTTAGACTTGAAGAAACTTCCAGCCAAGAGGAACCAAAAACAGTCACAGAGGCTCCTCCAGAGCAGAGACTAAATCCCAAGAGGCTTTTACCCTGGGCCAGGGTCAGTGTGGTCCACTGTGCACAGGCATCAGCTCACAGGGCCTTAGAAGCCCTGCGTGTGTTTGTACCACGACCAGCAGTGCCCTTTGCACCTTGAGCTCAGAGAGGCTGCAGCCTTGCTGAGGTCACACAGTGGGTGAGGGTCAGAGCTAGGATTTGAAGCCAGGGTGTGTCCATAGACACCACCCTCAGCACCAAGCTCAGAGGACTGCTGGACTATCCACAATTCACTGCACTGGCAAATTATTGCTTCTCTGCCCCCTACCCATTAATGCCATGGGAAATAGTCTAAAGCCCCAGGGCATCTCTTCTTTCCCAATCTCTCAGCTCTGTGGACAATCTCTGAACCCCAAGTTTTCTAATCAGAGGATCATGCACAGGCCACTAGGTCAGTCCTGGCCTCTGTGCATTTCCTAGAGCCACCCCTCAGCCTGGGGGATGAGGGGACAACAGGGCTTTTGGAGGACACAGACACCAAGGAGCACCAGCCCTTCATTCTCCTTGAGGTCTCTGGGGCCCCGCTCTGGTCCTCAAAGTCATAATATTTATGGGGAATACTGCAAAGCTAGCTCCCCAGCAGCTCTGCCTGGCAGACAAGTTACTACAAACAGCAGATGTCTCGGAATACTGTCCCCTCTCCCTGTACCCCACCCCACCCCCAGAAAGTAAATAAACAGGCAAGAACCCCACCAATGAGCAGGAGCCGGCTCAGATGGCTCCATCCCAGAAATTGCCCTTAATGCAGAGGCCACCCAGAGCCAGGGCCACACATCCACTCTGTTCTGGAGAGCTAGGCACATCCTTCTAGGGGCAAAAAATGTCCAACACACACACACACACACACACACACACACACACACAAACAGCAGTGCTATGATTTGTGGGGGCGGGGCGGGGGGAGGACAAATAGAGGGGATGGTGAAAGGGGGAGGGAGGGAATGTCAATAGAGCCAAATGCTTATTTTATTCAAACCTTTTATAAATAGGCCTCACTTGGCCCCGGCCAGATGCACAGACTTGGTGCTTGAAATCATGACTCCTCTACTCTCTGGAGACTTGGCTGGTGAGACAGAGGTGTGTTCAGGGAGGAAGGGAGAATTGCTGATGTTTTGAATTCATATCCCTGCTGCCTCCAGCTCCTAGGACTCCTGCACAGGGCCGCATCCAGTCCCAAGTTGGCTAGAAAAGCTAAGTCTAAGTGCCACCACTCACTGCTGGCTATATGACCTTGGGCAAGTTACTTAACTCTCTGTACCTTAGTTTCTCATCTGTAAAATGGAGAATGATAACGATATTTACATTTAAGAGTTGTGGAGGGGCTGAGGTGTGGCTCAGTGGTAGGGTGCTTGCCTAGCATGCGTGAGGCACTGGGTTCGATTCTCAGCACCACATGTGAATAAATAAAATAAAGGTCCATTGACAACTAAAAAATAAAAAAATAAAACGGAGTTGTGGAGGCTAAATTACTTATTAGCTATCCCAGGGAATTCTCCCACTCTCCTCTATTCTTTCTTCTCTTTCAATAGACTATAGAAAATACTTCTTTTGTGACAGGGAGAGAATAATCATCACCACCATCACCTTCTGCCTGACCCCAAGACAGCCCTCAAGGCACATGTTCTCCCCATCTGTGGATGACACTAAGGCTCATAGAGACTCTGACACAGCCTGAGGACAAAGCTCTGTGGCCAGGACCAAGAGCACCATCACCGAGATGGGCAGAGCATGTGAGCCCAGATGGGCCCACAGAGGGGCTTCCAAAAGACCTAGTCCTCCTCAGAACTCCAGGCCAGGAGGGCATGAGGACCAGCTGGAAGGCACAAGTGAGCTGGCTCAGTTCTGAGTGGACAGGAGGGCAGAGGGCAGCTGCCACATTGGGTAACTCTGCTTTGCCTCCACCTGCCAGGGCCCAGAGTCTGAACACCACCCCTACCCTGGTCCCATCGTCAGCAGGGGCCACGACTGTCAGAGGGAGGGACCCCAGACATGTGAGCGAATCCAGCGGTTCTACTCGCAGCTGGAAAGTCCCTCAGCTTCTCACACTGCTCCACGGAGCTCCAACTGCCACCCTGCAATCTCTAGGGAGAGCCGGGGGGCCTCAAAGAGCCCCAACCTCAGCTTGGGAGGCAGTCTGTTCCATTACCCCAGCACTGCCGGCTCAGGCCTGGCAGTTACTCAGTGTCCAGCCTCCTTTCACTCTCACGAGTGTCCTGGTTTTGATGCTAAATTATATGGTCACCATGCTCCAACCTTCCCTCAAGGCTCCTGAGCCCCGGGGCCCAACTGTGTTTTCCAAAAAAGGGCACCCCAGGCTTCTCAGGCAGTTCCAAGGGCCTTTAGTAAACACCTCTGGCCATCTCTTTCTATAGAAACTTTCCTCCCAGCACCTTACGCTGTGACTGCCTAGTGGGGTCCTCTCAACACACCCAGTGACCACAGTGGGTGAGGCCGTGAGCCTGTCTGGGCAAGGTAACCTCTAGCAGAAAACAGCCACTCTAGAAGAGAGCAGGGAGACAGCCAGGCCCTTCCCTGGCCTAGCTCAGGGGTCCACTAGGATCCATGACAAACTGCTACTGCTCCAAGGAGAAAAGAACTAGATCCTCCCCAGCTCTGTTCATTCATTCAGCAAAAGTCGTTAAACATCCACAAGGTCCAAGGCTAGGACCTATGATCAGTGGCACAAATATAAGAACCTGCAGACTCAGGATGTAGATAGCTGTAGACTCACGTGTACAGACAGAGATTCAGTCATTTATGCTTGCGAGGTGTGAACTATTCTGAAAAAGCACTGATATCAAGCTTTGAAATGCATTAGATGGTTTTGTTTGTGTTTTTTTTTTTTTTTTTTTTTAACATTTACTTGCTTGGTGATGTTTGAGCCCATGTGATATTGCGATGTTATTTACATGAGCCTGTACTCTGAAAACTTCTTCTTTCATAGAAAATGCCAGGGGTTGGGAAGCTATGCAGGGGGAAGTAATCAATCCAGCCAAATTCATGGATTGATCTGGGGGTGTGGATCAATTGCCCAGGATCTGACCAGCACAGCAGGAAGCTGGGGGTAAACCTCAGGATGAGAACAGGTGAAGTCCTACAGAGAGAAGCGGCCTCTTATCTGAGAGGACACTCATCTTGGCTTGGGCCAGCCCAGTCACAAACAGGGGACATTCAAACCAAGTAAAAGAGAAACCTCCCAGCCAGACACAGTGATGCATGCCGGTAATCCCAGAAGCTTGGGAGGCTGAGGCAGGAGGATCTCAAATTCAAAGCCAGCCTGAGCAACTTAGCAAGGCTCTAAGTAACTCAGGGAGACTCTGTTTCTAAATAAAATATAAAACAGAGCTGGGGATGTGGCTCAGTGGTTAAGCACCCCTAGGTTCAATCCCTGGTACAAAAAAAAAAAAAAGAGTAACCTTCCTTAAAAGGGCCTCATAGCAGATATAAAAGAATTTATCTTCATACAACATTAATTAGGCAAACATGGACTGGGGCCGACGGCAGGCCAGGCATCCTGTGAGGACTCAGACATCAGCAGTAAATAGGCCTTTCTCAGATCCTGAGGGACACCCAGTCTAGGAGGGGAATGTCCTTGCTGTCATAGGATAGTATGACAGCTGGTCACTGCAGGGACTAGAAAGGGGTACCCAGGAAGGAAAAGAAAGAACCCATCTCTGCATGCAGGAGGGGGCTCCCCGGAAGGCTTCCCTGAAGAGATGACAGCTGACTTGGGTTTGGAATGCAGAAGGGGTTGGGGAGAGACAGAAAGCATTCCAGGGATGCACGGGGGTGTGGGGCAGTGATGCTGGGGTGCAGGACAAATGGGGGCCAGCCAGCACTCAGGGCCAAAATGGCAAGAAAGTCATGTGCTGGGACCTGAGTTTTGGAAATGGACCATTACAGCTGTGTGGCAGCTGGCCCCAAAGGAGAGAGCTACATCAGAGTGAACAGCTGCCACCATGGTCCAGATGAGAGGTGAGGAGTTAGGGAGGGAGGACAGACCTGAGCCAAGACCATCCCCCTAGATGACCAACTCAGGGTGGGAGAGGTGTCTCTGGCAGTTTCTAACAAGCAGCCAGAGAAGGGCGGGGAGCAGGTAGGTGAGTGAGGTGGACCCATGCTGTATTTGAGGTGCCCAAGAGGATAACAATAAATCACTAGAAATCTGTGAGCGGATCTCCAGAGAGGTCAGGCCAGGAGGACAGAGAAGGGTCACCATGAGGGACAAGACCAGGCAGAAGAAAGAGCTCAAGATGGGGCCCTGGGAAAAACACATGATGAAGGAGGAAGGAAAGGACAGAGCAGCCACCGCTAGGGAGAGAGAGAGTTGGGAAGGAGGTGGCCAAGCATTGGCAGCCAGGGCAGCCAGTAGGAGCACCATGGCAGTTATGGTTGGTGTGAGCTGAGGACTTCCTCGTCAAGAGGGCTGGTGGTAGGCTGCAGCAGAGAGAACATGGGAGATGGAGGCAGGCCAGAGAGAGAAAGGAAACCTATGTCATGAAGCAGTGATGTATGTCCCCCCTCCTCAACAGGAGGGCAGCAGGAGGAGCTGGGCTGCAAAGAGGCCAGGAGGGATGGGCAGTTGAGCTGGGGAGGGACAGGGTGAAGGGATCTTCCATGAAGCAGGGAATTCATGACAAAACACTGAAAGTTTGGAGGTGACACAGGACAGGAGCTATAGAGAGGATGGAGGTGTGAGAGCTTGGGCTGGACACTGGGCAGTGGAGGTGTATATAAGTAAAAACAGAAAATCTCATGAGGAGATCCTTGCCAGGAATTCTAGCCCAGGAGGGGAACCAGCGCATAAGACTTAGGAAGGCAGTTTCAAGACTTCCCTGTGAGCAACGATATGTAGTCCTGACCCTTCACCAGAATCTCTGAACCACTTTCTTCCAATTCCAAGAGTCCATCTGCACACTGGTGAGTTTTCACAAAAGAGGTCTACACACCACCACCCAGGCCCTGTTGTGTTGTGTCTCTGTTATGCGTGCATGAGAGCGTGGGCGTGCGCTCACACACACACACACACACACACACACACACACACACGTCCACATTGCTTCAACACAAGCTCACATCTGCTTCTTGCTCTCGGTGAAGCCCCCAGCAGAGCAGCACATGCAGAGAAGCATGTGACAAGCAGATGAGAGGGACACTAACCCTGAGGTTAGAAAAACCTATAACTTTCCTCCTGGCTGACCACAGGGTCAATCAACTCCAGAATGAAGTGCTTGTCTTGTCCAGGCTCTGAGAAGGATAAACTCCACAGTGAAGTGAGCACAACCAGACACTAATTTAACAGAGTGATATGGTCCTTGGGAGCCTTCTGAGCCCTGCCGGCCAAGAAGAAAGGATGCAGCCTTGCTGGGTGCCTGCTCTAGGGGGAATCTGGCTTGGGGTAGGGGTAGGGCTGCAAATGGCCCTCAGCCTTTCTCAAGAGTTGAGTGGGAGGACAGCGAGTGCAGAGCCTGAGGAGGGCCAGGGGTATGGTCCTGCACAGGGATGGTGGGCCCAGGACTGGTCCCTAGGAGACAGGCATGAGAGTGGCTGCCCCTCCTGAGACATCAAGGGACCAGCTTAAGAAAAAGTAAAAAGACCAGCTTCAGTCTCAGGCCAAGTAGGTAGACAGACGTGGCAAACCATCAGCTCAGAGGACAGAGCCTGTCCCCAATGCCTCTTCCCCAGCAGACTCAGCTCAAAAGAGAGTGTGGAAAAGAGAGGACTGGTTGTCCCTGAACATAGCACAGTGCTAGTGCAAGACATTGGCCCAGCCTTCATGATGTCCTCAGCTATCCTGCTCCATGTCAGTCTCACTAACCCTCCGTGCCTCCCATTCATCTGTGAGCGCTGCCCCTCCCACGCTCTCTGGTAGAATGAGCATGAAGGCTGGCCTCCTGTGTGAGACCTGCTCAGCCGATGCCTGGGCAGTGGCATACACAGCTGGTCTTTGGGAGCCTGGGCCCTATTAAAATGGTTTTGAGACTTCCCTGTGTGGGCAGAGGGGCACTTCCCTGCAGGAGGAGTGATAAATCCTTCCATATTTCCTCCCAAAGGAGGATAAAAAGTTGCTTGATGAGTTTAGAGACACCATGGAGTAAGGACAGAGGGCTGGGCTTGGCCTCCTTCTGAGCTTGGCAGATGTGAGTGAAGCACTTCCTCACAGTCCCATGGTGATCCTGGGCCCTCAAGGCTGCAGGTGCAGGGTGGCCTGGGACTTGGCCACCCAGTCACATCCTTGGAATGGACTTGTCCTGTTCCTGTTCTCCCCTTCCCACGCTCAGAACAGCTGGCTGAGGTCTGCATCCATCTCTGCAGTCCCCTCCCCCAATCTCCACCTGTTCAACCTATAATTGCATGTTACAGAGACTGGTGGGGGCACGAGATGGGCATTTTGAGGCCTCCCTCCTAACTGGAATGAGGTGTCTCAAATTGACTTTGGAAAACCTAACACTACAAGGACGCTGTGCTGATCCAGCCTTGGGTAGGGGCCAGTGCGCTTCCCATCTGTCCCTCCAGGGGCTCTGGGGCCACCCAGCAAACCTGCACACAGGACCAGCTGCCCAAACAGACTGGCCAGGGGTTCCTGGAATCTGGAAGGATGGACAGGGCACGCTGACAGCCCCAGGTGGGTGGGATGGGAGGAGAAAGAGGGGAAAGGAAGCAGTAGATGCGAGTCTGGGGTAAAGAGAGTGAGCTACGTTCTGAGAATGTCAAAGCGCGTGCCATCCCTGAGGCCGCTGGGCCACTAAACTAAGCCAAACCCACCCTTCTCTGCCTGATGACCGCAGACCGTTTAAACATTTCCAGATGTCCTTGAGGGCTACACAGGGGCCAGCAAGTGCAGCCTGCACAAAACAGAGTGCAAGACCAACTCTTGGGAAAGAGGCTATAAATTACAATTATGCCTTCTCTCCCGGAAAGGGAAGAAACCCTGGGACTGAGGACTGAGGGAAAACACTGGGATGTCCTTCCTGGGAGACAGCCCCCACTCAGCCATGGATACTGCCTGGGCTGTCTCTTTCCAGTCCAGTCTCCACTGCTACCCTTTCCAAAGTCCAAATGCTGCAGGGTAGAGATGCTACCAAGATCTTCCCTCCCCAAGAGACGTGCTTAGTGGCAATCAGGGACCTGGGACTTTTCTTTTTTCTTTTAGTTGTAGATGGACACAATATCTTTACTTATTTGTATGTGGTGCTGAAGATCGAACCCAGTGCCTCGCGCATGCAAGGCAAGCGCTCTACCACTGAGCCACAATCCCAGCCCCTGGGACTTTTCTTAATTGGAGTGGTCCCACAGGCAACCCCTCAGACTTTGGTCCAAGCTCCCACTACACTGGGCAGAAGGCATCATTCCCCCTGCAGACTACCAGGAACGCCTCCTATAGGGTCCCAGATGGTGTGCCATGCCCCTTCCAGCCAGGGCCTGAGGTGGCCAAGGCTCTCCACCAGCTCTCCAGGGAGGTGCTAGCCCCCTTATCTCCATCCCCGGAGCCACCTGCAGTACTAGAATGGGGTTATGGGCCCCCAAAGCTTCCCTGCCAGACCAGGACCCTGCTAAGGACAGCACCAGCAGCTGCTGGAGTCTCCCGCTCCAGACGAGGAGCGTGCCTCCCTCTACTCCTCCTGTCCAGTACGTTTGTCTTCATTTACTTCATGCAATTAAGAAAAATCCACTAATGTCCTGGTAGGAGCAGGGAAAGCAAGTTACAAAACAGTATATCCTGTATTATGCTCATTTCAGTTTTAACTGATTTCTAGGAGGCAAAATGGGGTAGAACAAAGGGTCATTTTTATCTTCTATCCTTTACTTTTTTTTTTTTCCTTGGTACTGGAGATTGAATTCAGGGGCACTCGACCACTGAGCCACATCCCCAGCCCTATTTTGTGTTTTATGTAGAGACAGGATCTCACTGAGTTGCTTAGCACCTCGCCATTGCTGAGGCTGGCTTTGAACTAGGGATTCTCCTGTCTCAGCCTCCCTAAGTGCTGGGATTACAGGCGTGCGCCACCGCACCTGGCTTCTCCTTTATCTTGTTTTTACTTTCCAGATTGTCTTCAAGTGAGGCACATGGCTTTTATGACCATAGAAAGAGGGCTAGGAATGTCATGAGAATCCCCATTCCAGGTGCCCTGCAGGAGAGCCCTGTGCACCTCCAGGGGGGTATGAACCCCATGGATAGACTGTCTAAGGGACTGTCAAGATGGGCTGGGGTCTTCAGGCAGCACAAGTCAGGAAGGGGGAACCACAGAGATCATCCTCAACTCTTGCATGTCAGGGCTGGTCCCCAGGTTTGCCTAAGGCCCTTGAGCCCCAGGCAGGGACAATGCTATTTCTCTTCTCTGTACCACTTTCTCTCTTTGTGTCCCTCCCTAGCTCTGTCCCTTGCATCTGTCTCCCTCTGTGTCTCTTGCTCTGTCTCTCACACATGCACACATACACTAGACCTCCAGGTTTCACTAAAGACCCTAGCACTGCCCCTTACCCATCTACCCCATCACACACACAGGAGAAGCACTTTTGGGGGGGCTATAACAGTATCCCCAGGAGGCCACCACAATCTCCTTGACCCCAAAGTATCTCCAAGAACCTGTGACTCCAAATGCATTAGACCCCGACAATGGCACACTAGGAAAACGAGGAATCTGCGGTCTGAGCCCATTGTCCCTACAATCAGACCATAAACAAGCCACAAACAAGGCAGGCAGGTGAGCAGCTGGGCACAGAAGCCATATCACTGTACACCTTGCTGCCACCCCCACCCTGCACGCCCGTCGTGCATATGCTGTACTGAGGACAGTCTTCCCTGAGTGGGTCAAAGCAAGATGGATTTGAGAGTGAGACAGGCCTTGCTTTAGGTCCTTCCAGCTCTGTGGCCTTGGGATCCTTGTTCTATTCTCTTGGGATCCTCATTCTTTTCTCTGAGCCTGTGTCTCCACCTATAAAACATGCCTAGGCTGCTAACCTCTAGTCGTGCAGCTTCACGTATGAAGAGGCCACCTGTGCAAAGTGCCCACACAGCTGGCCAGGTGCTCACCACATGGTCCCACAGCCCCCCGCCATCCAGTGCAGGCCCAGATTCTTGCTCCTTCCCTGGCCTCCAGCCCTGGCTGCTGAGCACCCCTCAGAGACAACGCACAACAACTTTTAAACTGGTGACATTTTCAACTTGTTTTTCCAACTTTAGAAAGACAACCTATTTTTCTCCATCCTTTTAGCTCTTAACTCAGTTTGACTTTAAAACATTTTTTCTCACCCAAATCAGAAATAACAAAGGATATGGCCTCCAATCCTACCACCTTAACAAATTTAGTGTTTTTGTGTTGCCTTCTGGGGAGCTCATTGTTTCAGAATGAATTAAAAAAAAAAAAATGTGTCCTTACAGTGGTACCTCTAGCATAGCTAAAACAGGAAATAGCCAAAAAGGCAGCCTACAGGACAAAACAGATATCAATTTAGAGTCAGCACTCAGTCAAGAACTTCACCCATAAATGATAATCTCGGGTTATCACTAAGTACCTGGTAACTGTTAGTTTCCACAAATTCTAATAATACACTTGTCAAGCTCGTGAGGTTTAGAAATAGCAAATTGGCAGTAGGAGTTGGGTGGGGTGGGGTGAGAAGCTGCTTGGGCAGGCTCTGTGATAACATTGAGAAGTGACAAGTCACAGCCTATTAATGAGGAAGAAGACAGAAAATGAGTTTTTTAAAGTTGCATAAGTTATCAGAAAACCCAGGAGCTGGAGCCACATTGAGTGGGAGTGAAATTCCTCTGACCGACCCTCCCCAGGCCTGCCCTGCTTGGACCAGAGGACAATGACTAACTTCCATGAAGAAAGCCTGACTCACCAGAGAAGATTATGTTCTATCAGGGACTACTCAAAGAGGTGGACAAAGGACACATTTCGGAACACTTCATCTGAAAAGAGTTACAATAACACGTGCCAACATAAATCTTTAATGATCTAAAAAAGCAAGCCACCCCAAATGGCCTGTTCTTCAAGGGTCCTGGAGGAAAGAATGTTACTATGTAAATTTCATTTGTAAAGAATCGTTCTTTGGGAAGAAGTCTTCACCTTCAGCAGACCTGTGTGATGTGCAGAGAGGTACCCCAACTCTCAAGGACAGACTTCTCCCCACTTGGAGGGTCAAGTGTCCAGAGAAACATGTCCACCCCGGCATGCCCTGGTCAAATCATTAGCAAAAGAGACTCCCACACTGGTCTCCACTGTGGCTCCACAGCCTCTGGATAAACACCTGCCCAGCCCCAGGCTACCTCCCCTCCCCTAGACATGTCCATGCCACCTCATTGGTCCTCATGTTCCTCTAGCCTGCCTCACACTTTCTGTCACCTCTCTCCCCACTCTGCCTGTTGAAATCCTCTTCCCTGTGGTTGTGGTGGGCTCCTCTCATCTGGGTGGGGTGGTGCAATCTGCACCCCTACCTCCCAGCTGCCCGACTGCAGACTGTGCGCAGACAGGTGGTCACCTGCTTGGCTCCTAGGGAACAGCTCCCTCTGCACCCTCGCCTGACAGACTGGGGCCTGCTTCCTCTGGCACACACACACGTGCATGCCAAGGGCACCCCCACCCTGGTCCTTCCCCTTCCCATGACTTTGAAGGAACTTCCACACAAGCTTAGGCTCCTGGAACTGGGAAAGGAAGTCCAACTGGGAAGGATTTCCCCCTTGCCCAATAAGAATTTATGCTGATCGTTTTCTCCACAAACTCTCAGCAAAGAGCTGAATGTGTTTCTGCTTGGTGTTCTTGAGCACGGGTGGATCTAGGAGAAGGCCAACACTTTCCTCTGTGCCTGGCCTGTTTCCTTACTCTTGGTTGGGACACAGTGGAGGGTGAGGAACAGAAACATCCAGAATCACTTGCCCCTCTTGTATCCTGTGTCAGGTGGGAACTCTCCTGTGCTCAAAGACTGCCAAGGAAAGGAATGACTGGCTCATCTGTTCCATCCCTAATCTTCATGGCTGGAAGTTCTTCCTGACATCTGGCTTAAAACCCTTCTTCTTTAAGGAAGATCTTCTTTCCTACTCTCAACTGTTTATCCCCTTCTGATACTGGACTTTTCCAAACCAGAAGAAAGGAAGTAGAGGAAAGGGGCTGAGGAAAGGGGGGCTTTATTAAGTAAATCCCTGGTTCAAACTCTGAAAGGACAGAAGAGGAAACAATAGGGACAGAACAGACGTGAAGGGGACCATGTGGGGCAGACATAGCAGAGAGAGGTCACTGCAGAGACTGGAGGAAAAAGGACAGAGCAGAAGAAGAAGAGAAACCTAAGGGTTAATCCTGTCGAAAAGCCCAGCTGGCTGCTGAGGACACACAGAGCTGCTCATGGGTGTCTTGGGGTTCATGTACCCCTCTTGCCTGGGGTGCTCTGCCCTCAGCCACACAGCACCAAAGCAACCATCTGCAGTCCTCCTGCACAGGGCACTGGTGGATGTGTGCCCATTGCCATGGCAACCAGCTCTCCCAGCACCTGGGGAGCAGGTCTCACCAGCAACGAGGCCCTCAAGTGACTTCTAACAAAGCCCATCACCTCCAAAACTAAGGGCTCCACCTGCCCATCTGTGGGGACCCACAGTTTCCAGCTGCAGAGTAACGGAGAGACCAGTGTGAACTCCACTTGAGCTAGTCACAAACAGCCATCACACAGCCTTGGGCTTCTGCCTTGAGGTCCCCTGGGCTGCAACAATGCAGGACCCTGGAAGGGACTCAGTTGTCTGTGATTTTGCAAGGATGGCTCCAGCTACTGCCTTACTATTCTTTATCTCTGCACCTCCTGGCCCAGAATCCAGGCAGTCCCTTTACTCCAAACCATCTAGCAGACAGGGCCACCACCACCAGATAATCTTCTTTCAATGCCATTTTTATCCAGTCACTCCTCAGCTCAAGCACCCAAAATAGCTTGCTCCAGTTTATCAGATCAAATCTAAACATTAGGGTACTTACACCCCCTACACACACACTCCAACCTCAACCCTAGGTCCTCACCACCAGAGGCATGCCCATCTCTTCTCTGTCCCAATTTTCTGGCCCCTGCCACATTTGCTTTGCTCATGTGCTAAGCCCACCCTGCCCCCCATGCTCCTGCTCTTTGGTTCTTGGCTTTTGACTGACATTCACCTCCTTGAGCCAGCCATGCTACCTGGAGTCTTTCACTGTAACTGCTTGCCATGGTGTTTATTCAGTGAAGTTATGAACAACCACCCACTGGTGGGGCCCAAATTTCTATCTTGGCTGCAAGCCCATTGGGGGGAGCAATTCTCCTTCATTAGGTATCCAGATGCCCCAGATGGACTGGGAACCCTCAGGTGACTCACCACACAGCCCTTAGGGACTCCTTAGGGGAAAGTGCCCTCCCCTCCAGCTTCCCCACCGAATCTCCCAGGGACAGGATGATGAGAGTGGGTGCCATCTCTAGACTGCCCCCAGCCCCAGGCCTCATCCGCATACTGGCATCTCTAGATCCCAGTCACAGCTTCCAAAGCGAGCTGAGGGGTCACAGTCTGTAGTGCTGTCCAGTGGAACTTTCCACAGTGTGGAAAAGCTCATGCCGAAGATGAATTTTGAAGATGTATTATGGGGGGAAAAGATAAAACAGCTCATGGGTATTTTCTGCATTGGCTACATGTTAAAATGACAATATATTGGATATATTGAGCTAAAGAAAATAGATTGCTAAAAGTAAGTTGTTTTTTTTTTTTTAGTTGTAGATGGACACAATGTCTTTATTTTATTGCTTTGTATGTGGTGCTGAGGATCGAACCCAGGGCCTCACGCATGCGAGGCAAGCGCTCTACCGCTGAGCTACAATCCCAGTCCCTGCTAAAAGTAAGTTTACCTGTTTCTTTTCATGTCTTAAAAAATATAGTTACAGAAAAATCCTGAAGTACATGTATGGCTCCCATCAGGTTTCCACTGCGCTGTGGAAGAGAAGAGAGCTTTGCAGAACTCAGTGGTTCACATCTTTTATGTTCCAATAGCCTCTCTTTGCCCTCTGAGGGGTCTGGTGAGGGTCTCATCTGAATTATCTTTTTTTCTCCTTTCCCTCTCAATACTGCTTTATTTCCTTAATGATTTGCTGTTGTTGTTGTTGTTGTTCCTACTTATGTGAAAAAATGTAACATGAAATATACCCTTTTAACACATTTTAAGTGGACAGTACAGTATTGTTAATTCTATGCTCATGATGGTTCCGTATCATTTTTCAGTTTATTTTATCTTGATATACGACTCTGATAAATGCCTCAAATTCTCTGAAGCAAACTGGCATTGCACATTAGCTCACTGATTAAGACCTTTAGTGCCCCATGGCCGAGTCTCCAGGGTCAGGAGAACTTTGGAATATCCAAGGAAACAGCCATGCTGTTGGTACCACCCCTTAGAGTATAGTTTGCAGGAGCTGGCTCACAGTGACCCCATGGCACAGGCAGGCCAGGATGAATATCCCCTTAACAGGGAGAAAACAGGAGGTCAGGGGTTAAGTGAGGTGTGCTATGGCAGTCACAGGACTAGAACCCAAGCCCTCTACCCCCAGACACTCTCCATTCCACACAAGCAGAGGGCAGCAGGCTCAGTGCTAAAGTTATGTGCTCTCCTCACCCCAGAAGGCAGTGGCTATGGGTATAATAGAAAAGACCAAGACACAGCTTAAAAACAAACAAAAAAAGAACACAAAATTAAAACAGGAATCAGTGGTGAAGAGCCCAAGACACTTAAAATGAGAACCTGTGAGCCTGAGTTCCAGAATCACCTCTGTGCCCTTGGATCTCTGCTCTGTTTCCTTGGGCTCAGTGTCCTCATCTGGATGCTCCAAGATGCAGCCACACCAGCACCCGCTTACCCTGAGAGTGGGAACGTGAACCAGCTTGATCTTTCTGTGCAGGAATTTGGCAATATGTGTCAAGAGCCTCAGAAATGTTCAAACTTTGTCCCATTAATTCTACTTCTGAGCATTCTAAGGAAATAATCCTAAATAAGGAAAAAGCTTATGTGCAAAAACCTTCATCTCAGCACTATTTATAACACTAAAAAACTGGAAATGAGCTAAAGTCTAATAATAGGAGGATGGTTCAACTATGATATGGTGGACCCACTTGATGAAATACTATGCAGGTACTTAAAAGAACACAGCATCAACACAGAATGTGCTTTGGCCATATGAAAAAGAAAAAAAAAGCAGGTTATTTGCTTTGGTTTGGTTTAGTGTATGGGGAGCACTCATTTGAGATATGAAAAAAACAGGCTATTAAAGAACGGATACTGTAAAACAGTTATATTTTAAAAAAGAGAAAGAAAGAAGCCCTGCACTTCTATGGGGGCTCACACATACATATTCACAAAGGCTAAATGGAAATTCATCATCATGCTAGCAATGACTATTCAGCGATGGGACTATGTATGGGTTTTTTCCTTCCTTTCTGTTGCCAAACATGGCACAGTGGCATGTACCTGCTGTCCCAGCTACTCAGAAGACTGAAAAATTACTTGAGCCCAGGAGTTCAAGGGTCAGCCTGGGCAACAGAGTAAGACCCCATTTCAAAAACAAAACGATGTGCATAAATAATTTTGAAATATATAAAACAAGGGTCCTAGATGTGAAGTTCCCCCAGTACACACTATTGGCTGCAGCAGGTGGCGGGTAGCAAGGTGGTGAGCGAGGAAACACCCAGCAACCAAAGCTTCAGCTGACAGGGAACCCTAGGAAGCCAGGGGCCAGCATAACCCACATCCAGACGGGGAATGGCCATCCCTACCACTCCATCCGTCTACTTAAAAAAAAAAAAGGTGGGCATGGTGGCGCACACCTGTAATCCCTGCACTTAGGGAGGCTGAGACAGGAGAATCGCGAGTTCAAAGCCAGCCTCAGCAACAGCAAGGCACTAAGCAACTCAGTGAGACCCTGTCTCTACATAAAACACAAAAAATAGGGCTGGGAATGTGGCTCAGTGGTCGAGTGCCCCTGAGTTCAATCCTCGGTACCAAAAAAAAAGGCAGAGTGTGGGGGATCATGTGTGTGGCTACTGGTACTTAGGATGAAAAGCCAGCGTAGGTCTGACTGCTCTGTATCCCACAGCAATTGATTTTTTCAACTTGTGTTCCTTGGAGCCCACTTGGTGGCTGGGGTCAGATGAGCTGGGCAGGGAAAGGAGAGTCATCTACCTAAGTAGCTCTTAACTGTTGTTCCCAGGAGTACCTACCAAAGAACAGTCAAGGTCACTCTTCTTTGGAGGCAAGAAGAGAAGCTGGGATTCATCTGGGTCTGGACCTCCCTCCTAGTCAGCATTCTTCATGGCAGGAACAACTTCCCCTGAAGTTCCTGCCCATTTCTGCTCCTCCCTAAGACCTCTGCTGACTTATAGCTATTACGGAACCAACCTAGAAAACCTCACCTGAGAAAGAACCTTAGAAGCCTTTCAGGAGTCCCTGATATCCCCCTAGATGACCCCACAGTGCCTGTCCCCCTCAAGAATCCACAGGCACACACCTCAAACAGGGCCTGGCCAGCTGGAGCAGGTGCAGAGGGGCCATAGGGACAGGGGCATGGAGAGGCAGACTTGTTCTCCAAGGCCACAGCCAGGTGCCCCTGGGCACTTCAAGGAAGCCCAGTTAGGACCCAAAAGGGAGCTATGGCCCCTGGCCTTGCTAAGAGCTGAGATAGGCTGTGGACAATAAGCTCAGGGAAAGTTCAGATAAACCAGGAGAAGGCAAAGGCATGCGGTTATCAAGGGATGTGAGGGACGCATGGACCACAATCAGAACCTTTTAAGGTCGATGGCAAGGAGGAAAACCCTGCACTCCAAACACTCCACTTGGGCCAGGCCCAGAGGCGGAATGCAGGCTGCAGAGCGTGGCTCTCGGCTCTCACCCAGAGCGACTATTCTTGGGATCAAATCTGGCTGCCTGACAGCACTGGACAGTGTGGCAGTGTGTTGACAACCCTGGCAGGCAAAAGGGACCCTGAGTTGCAAGCGATCTCTCCATCCAAGGAAGAGTAGCTCACAGCGCCAAGGTGGGGCGAAGTTTACAGGAGCCTCTAGTCCTAGCTATAGTTTTTTCCTTTAGTGCAAGAGGATGTATTTATGTTATATTTATCATATAAAATGGCAATAAAGAAAGAAGAAAAGGAAAACATTAAAATGTTCCTCTATACTGATGTGAATGTCAATCAAAATTTTTCTTTACCAGTGTCTCCCATCAATCTCTCCCTATCCAGTGGAGTCTAGGGTAGCACAAGGAGCCCAGATCTAGAGCCAAAAAAGCCCAAGTTTGATTTGTGGCTCCACCCATGGCCTGTGGGACCTGGACCCTCGTCAGTGAGGAGATGGAAACAGCACCCAGCTGGAGGACGGCCGCCAGGAAACACGGAGACAGAAGGGCTGAGAGGCCAAGTGGAGGAAGCTGCTCCTGGCTCCACCTGAGGATGCCGCCTTCCAGTCCATCCACACTATTGTTCTGTGAGTTCACCAACCACACACTCAAGAGCTCCCAACAGGTCCCTGCTGTCCATAAAGTAAGAGTGAACCCTGGGCTGGGCGCAGTGGTGCACGCCTGTAATCCCAGAGGCTCATGAGGCTGAGATAGGAGGATCCCAAGTTCAAAGCCAGCCTCAGCAACAGCCAGGCACTAAGCAATTCAGTGAGACCCGGTCTCTAAATAAGATACAAAAAATAGGGCTGGAGATGTGGCTCAGTGATCAAGGTCCCCTGAGTTCAATCCCCAGTACCAAAAAAAAGAGTGAACCATGAGGCAGGTGCTCCCAGCCTGCCAGGGGCCTGGCGCACACTGCTGCCTTGTGTGTACCCCCGTCCCTCTTTCTTGTATGTCCTTGTTACTCTTCTCCTCTCTGTTCATTGGGCTTCAATCCCACCCTCTTCGGAATCCAGATCATCCTTCAGTCCTTCCAAAGGGCCTTCTCTTTATAGCCTTCCCTACCCCCTGCTCTGATTCCACCTAGACAGCTGGTTATCCTGCTGCCTTTAGCAAACACGCTGAGTTTGGTTAGTTGACAAGAAGGAAGAAGACCAGGTTCTCTTGCCTCAGAGAACTTGAGGTCTGATGAGTAAGCAGAGAGGTGCCCACCCAGATATAAGGTAGAGTCGTCCATCACCAGCATCAGTGGAAGAGGGTCAACAGCAGGGTGTTAGAATCACTGGAGCCACACTGCTGCTCAGAGACAGCCCCAGGTGCCTGGCAAGGGGACTTTGCAAAGCAGATAGAATGGCTGATGAACAAGCTCTGACCAAGCCCCTCAAATTCTGAGAATGCAAGACCCCAGAAAGGTACAGTTCTCACTTCCCATAGCTTCGCAACCTTGGACAAACATGGCCACTGCCCAAGCACAGAGGTGTGCACATGGGCACCCTCAAGCCGCTGGCCAGTTCAGAACCTCAAGCAGCACCTTGGTCTTTGCGTCGGCCCCCACATCTTACCTCCCACTCCACAGAGGTCAGCAGGCTGAGGCCAGAGGTGGGCAGTCAGCCCACATCCCCTGCCTTTGCCTGGGGCCGGGTTCCTGCCCCGTCCTCTCTCTCCAGCTGTGTTCCAGAGAGAAGAATGTGCACTATGCCCAGAACAAACAGTCACACAAGCCTCCTGGGTAGGGAGGCAACTGGGGAAAAAGGGGGATCCTCAATGTCCTCAGACAAAAGCATGTGGCCACAGGGCCTCCGTGTGTTGTCACAGACATGACTGAGTTCAGCACTAGGGAATTTTCAATCAGATGGATCAAGATGGGAAAACCACAAACCAGGGCTCACTACCCTGGCCAGCAGGAAAGACAGGAGCCCTGGGGAAGTCAAATCAGGCATGAGCTTACCTAGGCAGGAGACCCCTCAGCTGACAGACTTCTGTCTCATTCTCTTTTTTTTTTTTTGGCATGGGAGGAGGCTACCAGGGATTGAACTCAGGGGCACTCGACCACTGAGCCACATCCCCAGCCCTGTTTTGTGTTTTATTTGAGACAGGGTCTCCCTGAGTTGCTTAGCGCCTCACCATTGCTGAGGCCAGCTTTGAACTCGCAATCCTCCTGCCTCAGCTTCCCGAGCTGCCACCGCTCCTGGCTCATTCTCTTTGAGAGCTTGTCTTCAGTCAGCTCTGAAAGAGAAAACTCTGTTGGTCAGTGTGCTTGCCTTCAGGTCTCAGCATCTGACTCTGGGCCTCAGTCTTCCCACAGACTTAAGAGATAACTAAACATCTTCTCCTTGTCTTTAAGTGCTGCCAGAGGGACAAAGAGATGCCAAAGGGACAGGCAGTGAAGAATGAACTTGGCACAATTGTGAAAGTGCTACCCATTTCCAGGCTGTTCTCCTGGAGAAGACCTGAAAAATGAGGCAGGTGAAGGCCCCAACAAACATAGGCTCCCTAGGCTGTGGCTTTAATTTTTCTACCAAGAGACTGAGGCCCTTAGGCAGCCTGTAGCAGCCTGGCCCCACAGTCCACCTGCAGCCCCTTGGAGAGGCTCTGAAGAACAATTAGCAGCTGGCAGAAAGGAAAGCAGAGACAACTGTCTCCCGCTATAGCCTGTCATCTTTATAGTCCTTCCCCTGCTTGGAATGTGGCTTAGTCTGTTTTCTGTTGTTCTAACAGAATATCTGAGGTGGGGTAATTTTATAAACAAAAAGGTGTATTCAAGCTCACAGTTCTGGAAGCTGGAAGTTCAAGATTGGATGGCTGCATCTGGTGAGGGCCTCCTGCTGCTTCAGCTCAAGGCAGAAAGTGGAATGGCAAGGGGGCAGGTGAGGAAGAGGCAAAGCACCAAGGATGTGCGGAGCCTGTTGTCACAGGCCTGTGATCCCAGAGACTTGGGAGCCTGAGAGAGAAGGATTGCAAGTTCGAGGCCAGCCACAGCAACTTAGTGAGGCCCTAAGCAACGTATAAGACCCTGTCTCAAAATGAAAAGTAAAATGGGCTGGGGATGTGGCTCAGTGGTAAAGTGCCCCTGCGTTCAATTCCCAGTACCAAAACAAACCTAGGAAGGGCGGGTTCCCTTTATTACATCCCACTCTCAGATAACTGATCCAGCCTCAGAACTCACTCATGAGGCCAGAAAGTCATTAACACATTCAAGAGGGCAGCACCCTGTGACCTAAACACCTCCTGCTAGGCCCCACCTTTCAGGGCTGCCACATGGGACCAAACCTCAACACAGTGCTGGTGAGGACATACCATATTCCAGGCACAGTAGAATGCAAGTGCTTCTGGACTAAGTTCTTTTGGACAGAGAAGGTGGAGCTTCCACTTTGTCCCCTCCTTCAGGGGCTGGGCAGGGCCATGCTAAATACAAGGCCCTCGGCCTTCCCTACTGTGACCTTTCCAAGTCCTGTCTTCCTGCTGCTTTGTCATGGGGACCTAGCTGACCCGGAGGGATACTGTGCCTCCTAAGGCTAGTCAATTCCTAGAGGTAGTAAGTGGCTTGCCTCTGAGCACCTTTCATAAACAAACCAGTCAGTCCAGACACCACCTCCCTACCACCCCCTGAACTGGGTTCTCATACTCTGGTCCACTCCTCTGCCCCAATCACCCCAGAGCTGGGTAGCAGACAGCCAGAGACATACCCTGTGTCCCAGGGCTCAACTATGTGAACTACCCAATCCTAAGCGGGCTTACTGGCCTCATCTGTTCCTTCCTGTGGGAAGCACAGTAAAAGCTCTTGCCTACATTTCCCCTGATCCCTCTGCCTTCTGATGACCCTGGTGCTTCCCCTGTGGTCCCTGCACAGTGTGGCACGGCACAGCCCCTACTCGTAGAAGCTAAGAGAAACTATCTTTACGATGGCAGTTGTCTCCTCACCAGTTGGTCTGGCCATACCTGAAGAGGAATGTATCTTGCCACACCCTGGGCTCCCCAGTCAGTCACAAAGGCAACCATGCTACAGCACTGACCAGCCAAGAGGCATTTCCATCCTGGTTGAAGGGAGTGAAAGGGGAACTCGGGCTCTTGAGACTCAGGGTTATTTCCTTTCCATTTCTCCCATGGTTACGGTTACTCAAAATGGCACCATCATGGTTTAATGAGCACTGGCTCTGTTGTAATGATGGGAGGGACGAGGGAACTTGGGAGACTGGGGGTTGGGCAAGTTGTGCTCCAAGGACTCCACCCAGATGGACTCCATACAAGGCCGTCTCCTCTAGGATCCCATGCTGACTGACTCCTTTCGGGAACACACTGGCAGTCGTACTTGGCCAGTCTGTTCCTAGCACATGTACTCTGCAGGCCAGCTACTGGTCCTGTTCCTGTGGGAATCTGACACCTTTTCCATTTTAGATCAAAATTCCTCAACTTGAAGCCATCCACACCCAGACCTGGGGACAACTTTGGAGTTTAATCAGCACATTGGCTACTACTCCTCTGTTCTAAGAACACAACAACCCCTCAACTGCCCTCCAAATGGCCAAGCTCCATCTTCCCTGTCTACTTGGTCCCTTAGGCCACACATTCAGTCCCAGCTGTGACAATGAAATCTACCTTCTCAAGATGCTTCCCATAGTCCTATGCAGCCCCCCTCAGTGTGTTCCTCTCCTAAAAGGCCCTCACTTCTCAAACATTAGTGTCACTTTAGCGTCCAGCAGCAGTCCATGGATTTCTCTGGTCACTAAAAAGAATGAAATCATATAAACAAAATGTCTGCTATATCTATATTGGACTATTTTTCAGCCATAAAAAGGAATGAAGTACTAACTCATGCTGCAATGTACATGAGCCTCAAAAGTTTTACACAAAGTGAAAGAAGCCAGACACAAAAAGACACATATTGTATGATTTCATAGATATAAAACATACAGAATAGGAAAGTCATAGACACAAAGCAGAATAGTGGTTGCCAGGGACTGGGGGAGGAGGAGGTCGAGCGAGTTCTGATGGATTTAGGGTTTTCTTTGGGGATGATGAAAATGGGACTAGATAGAGATAATGGTTGCATAATATTAGGAATATACTAAATGCTACTGAATTACACACTTTAAAATGATTAATCTTGTGTTAAATAAACTCATCTCAATTTTTTGAAGAATGGCATTAGATAATGCATCAGTTACACACAATATACAGTGAGCACATTAAAAACAAAACAAAACAAAAAATGAAGTGGCCTGGGATAGTACAAAGAGCTCCAGACCTACAGCAAAAACACCCAAACACAATTCTGTTTGATGCCTGGGAAACATTAAGCCAACCACGGAACATCACCTCCATGGGATGCTCAATCTGCCAAACATGGCTGTACCACTAATCTTCAGTGTTGTCGTGAGAATTGAAGGAGATGATGTAGGGACATCACACCAAAGGTAGTTGTCTGTATACTCAGCAAGTAAATTAGCATACAAAGTGTTAAGTTAAAGGAAAACAACACAGTCATGTGTATCTAAAAAGAACAAATTTTTAAAATGTGAAAAAAACATGAAATTCTAGCTATATAGTCTACATTTACATATATAAAAACGTATCTCTATAAATAAAATATAGAAGAAATTTAAGGGAGGTAGCTGGTGTTTTAAGCTTATAGAATTTGTTCTGGGTAAGGAATCTGGGAAGCCAGGATCTAGAGCTGGCTCTGCCCATAACCAGTCTGGAAAGTCTATGAAATCCCCTGATCACTCAGTCCTCAATTTCCTGGTTTTTAGAATGGTTCAACCATTATAATGGTCTGGTTTAACTAGACCAACTCAGCCCCTAGTCCCTCTATGTGCCAGGAGCTGTGCTAGGCATCACGGGGGCTCCAGACATTGACGAGTGAGTCCTAGTTTTCAGGGACCATGCAATCCAATGAGTACTATAAAGGAAGAATGTAAAAAAGAGGATGGACAGCCCAGTAAATGCTGGTTCTCAGGGTGGCCGCTGGGGAAGGTGTTCATGGAGCTGGGCCTAAAGGCAGGATGTAACTCTTGCGAGTAGACAGGACATGCCAGTAACAGTCCTGTCCAAGCAGGCCAGGGAAGAGACACCAAAAATTCTTATTTGATTCCCTAGCAAAATAGCTGCCAAAGTGAGATCCCCCGGAGAACTGGCTAGAAATGCAAATTCTTGGGCTCCACCGCCTCTGGACCTTGTGAATCAGAAACTCTGGAGATAGGGCTGCAGGAGTGAAGTATGGCTCCTGGCCCTCCCCTGTTTCCTCAACAAAGGCACAGCAAGAACAAGTGGCAGGAAGACATTCCCTTAGGGCCCAGCCCTCCTACCCACCAGGCTCCAGATGGAAGAGCTAGGAAAGACCTATTTGGCTAGAGGAGCTCATCTATCACCTGGATATAGATTAACTTTCCCTCTCTTTTTCCTCAGCTCACTGGCCTGGGAAAGGCAAACACCTTGCTGGCGATCAGTAATAAATCAGGGGCCTTTCCCCAGAGCCCTTTGCATGCTCTCCTCCCACACCCTTTTGTCCCTGCCTAAGATCTGTGCTCTCTAACCCTGAAGTCCCTGGGAGGCAATGGGACTTGGGAGGCTCTCCTTACATGGCCCCAGGGCTGGGATCTGTCAACCCCATCAACCCAGCAGGAGGCCCCCATCCACCCACAAAGCTCCCTTCAGAGCTGGGAGGAAGGGGGGCTGGAACACAAGATCATCACTCTTGAGGACAGCAGAGTGACTGGGACTTTCCTTTCTAGAACTCCCCAGGAAGCTGCTCACAAAGGCTCTCACCAGGGCAGCTCCGCCCCTGGAAGGGGTTCCCTCCCCTGCTCCCTCCTCCTCCTACAGTGGGGGCTGTATCCCAGGGTGAACTGACTGGGAAGAGCTCACCCCTGTGACTCCAATACCCTTAGCTGCAGTCTGCCCTGGTCTGGTTGGAATCTCAGGTCCACCTCCTATTATCTGGGTAAAAACCAGAGGACAGCACCAACTGAGCTACAGTGAGATGAAATAAAATGACCTAACACAAAGTACACCCAGGAAAGAGCAGGGGGGTCACAGCAGCACTATGTCCATCACTACCATGTCTGTCTCTCATTCAAACAACTTTGGGGGCTCATCATCCCCAATTGGCAAAGCCCCAATTCCCTGGCACCAATCCCTTGGGTCCCTCTCACCTGCAAACCAGAAGCTACACCTAAACACTCTTGGCCCCCAGTGTTATGCAGGGCCCCCTGGAGTCAGCAGGCAGGGCTGTAGAAGTGCCTCCTTTGAGAAGCACCTGCCATCCATCATGGGACCCTGAACAGAGGGCTGAGCCAGTGTTAAGAGCAAAGCAATGTCTGCAGAGTGGAGTGGAACTCTTCCAGGCTCAGGAGAGAAACTGGAGGCTAGAATAAACAGGGAGAGTGACGGGATTCCTGCTGGCCTTGTCTATCCCTGTCCAGGGAGTCAAATAAGCATGTGAGGGCCCTATCCTGGGTACCTGGGGGAGGTGACATTCTGAGAGGCTGTATCCTCAGAGTTCACAGCCTGAGAGAGAATCTTCTAGAGGCAACCCAGCCCCCAAGGGGACAAAGGAGTAAGCCTGCCCAAGATCCCAGTGTTACCCTGCTTCTCACCCTGGACTGAGACCCAGCCACCAGGGATACCTCTAAGCTCAGTTTACAGAGTACAGGCTCAGCCCTCTTGCACTGCCCCAGGACTCAGCCAGTGTCCTAAGGCCAGAGCAGGGATGGTAAAAGCAGCTCCTGGACTCACACTCTGGACCAAAGCCGCTGGGCTCTGGCACACATGCCCAAGAGCAGCTGACCCTTATGAGACAGCTGGGCTGACATGTCAATACAGGTGAACAGGCCAGGCGGGGCTTTCCACCCATGTTGACTGCACAACATAGGCCCAGGTGGATGGACTGAAGCCCTCCCCACCTTCCCCAAGCACAGCTTGGCATCTGTCCTGGCAATCTGTGAGCCCAGTTCCCAAACCCACCCAACAGAACATCCCGCCTTCACAACCTCCTGCTCCCTAAACAGGCTCTCCAAACTTTGTGACCCTGAACTGCTGCGCCCAGCATCCAGGAGCTCAGGACACTGGACCACTGCTCTCCAGGAGGTGCCAATAAGACCCCACTCACAATCCTCCTCCACACAGGGAGCACAGGAAGAGACAAAAGGAGGGAACAAAGCCAGACCCCACAGAAGTCTGCCCATGCCTCAGTGGGTACCGTCTTAATTCAGATTCCTGCCACCAGGCTGTCTTCCCCACCAGGAAGTAGGGATGGGACAGAGACAAAAACAGGGATTGATTGTAGACCAGCTACTTAGAAAGCTGAGGCAGGAGGATTGCTGGAGCCCAGGAGTTTGAGACCAGCCTGGGTAACAAAGCAAAACCACACCCCTGTCCCCCAAAAAACAGAGAGGGAGACAGGAAAAAACCTGACAGGACTTTGCCTGTGGGTTCTCTCTCTAATTCTGAATGTGTGCCATCAGCATGCCCACAATGTCCTCATAAAGTTGGTCCCATGTACACTGGGATGGTCAAAGGGGCCTGGCCCATGGACTGATCTTGGGTGATGTTTTGAAGTATGAAGACGCTAGTTCCGGTGCTGAAGGTCACTGCAAGGAGCAGGCAGAGAGCTCTGAAGGAGACTCAACACGGAAGCCCAAGAGATGTGCTTGAGAGTTGGGGGCTTCATGTGGGGGTCTGGTGCAGACTCTGTGCCCACTGAGGGCTGTCTAGCTGTGTGGGCATCTCTGGGATCCATCTCCCCCTCATTCCTCACTTCCTATCTGTGGTCTTCAGTTTTATCACATACACACAAAAATCCACAGAACTAGAAACATCTGGCTCCTTCCTCAGGCTAAAAACAAAACAAACAAACAAATAATAAAAAAAGGGCAGTCATGGTTATGTGCTCCTTCAACGACTGCCCTAAATAGCCCTGAACACGCACATGCCTGTTGGGACAGCTGGTGACTGTGGTGCCCACCCGCCCGGTACAGGCACCCAGAATGGCCTTGCAGAGCAGCTCCACAGCCTAGCCTCCGGCTTTTGTCCCCTGGTCAAATCTAGAAGTAACAGGGCCCCCTGGAGTCATCCTCAGAGTGATAAGCAGACACAGGCTCCTCCAGGACAAGACAAGCTGTGCTCCTGCTGCTTTCCCACTTTCATCTTGGAAACTGCCAGTTCATGGGAGAGGAGCTGCAGGCCTGTCAGATGGGCCAAGCCAAGGACCAGGCTGTTTGCCTAAGCAGTGACCTTCCCAAAGGCCGGCACTGCGTGTGCCTAGCATTTCCTCTAGCCTGAAGCTCAGGCTTGCAGGAGCTCCTTCCATCCCTGCAGAGCTGGCCAAGCTGTGAGCAGAGGACCAGGGTGGGTTGGGGCCCAAGGAGGGTCTGTCTTTTGCTGGGAGGCTTCTGATCTCAGCCTGAGCAGGGCAGGAGATGTTCCCTTCCAGACAGAATTTCTACAGTGGAACCATAGAAAACTGGGTTCAGGAGTGCTGCCCCTCAGAAACCTGAGGCCTGAGTGTTTCCAGACCTTCATGGGATTCCACCAGGCAAATCCCAAACCACTGGGGCTTTCAGGGGAGGAGGTGACTGCACATTCTTCAGAGACACAAAGCAGTGGGTGCCCCCTGAGAAGCTGATCTGCCAGGTCCACTGTCAGTCTAACCCCAGTGCCTCGGGCTGTAACTTGAAGCACTTCCTGCTCTCTCTTCAGTGAGGGCAGAGAGAGCAGACCAGCTCCCTTTTGATTTGTTGAACAAATCTGACCATGTCAGGTACAAGAGACAGCAACCTTTCAATACATCCCTAAAGGAGCATACCCTGGCAGAGACCAAGGGAGAGCAGACTGCCCAGCAGACAGGGTAATACCTGGGAGCCACATCCCAGCCTCACCTCGGATTGTGTGACTCTGGGAAAGTCATTTCCTCACTCTGCGACAATGAGGACACAGCAAGCAGAGATGACCCAATTCAAATAAAATAGAAACCAGGGTAGATGCAAGGTGTGTTTGTGTGTGTGTGTGTAAAGGTTGGAAGGAGTGCACACTGTGAGCCAACCACATAGAAACTACTGGAGGATCTGCCTGGATGGGTGGCATGAAGAATGACTTTGGAGGACACTGAATCTTCAAAGACCCACCACCAATTCTCAGGCTCCCCAGCCTCCTTGTTTCCCAGGTGTACAATCCAGCACCCTCCTCCTGCTAGCTACTCCATACCAACCTCACCCACGAGTCCACACCAGACCCAAGCTCAACCTGCACTTACCTCTGCAATCCTCCCATCCTCTCTGAGCCTCATTTGACACACCTCTAAAATGCAGGTGGTAGTTAGTATCAGTGAAGTAGTACACTGATACTCTAGATAAGGTATAGCAAACTCTCCTTGGGAACTGTTCCCACATCCCTTTAGCCAACAATACCCTGTATCCAGTAGTAAAGTCCAGAAGGACATGAGAGCTCCAACCGAGGGGACAAAGAAAGCAGTATTTCTGAGTTCCAGCTCTGACCCAGAGCTTGACCTGATAACTCATCCTCAAACCAACCCTTCCCAGGATCCAGATAAGGAAACTGAGGCTCTGAGAGGCTAAGTCACCTGCCCAAGGTCACACAGAATCTTATGACAGGAAGCAGGATTTGAATGTAGGGCTTTCGACTCCAAAGCTTCCACCACTCCAGCCACAGAACCCACAAAGAACTTCAGGATGAGCTGGACCCAGCTGCAGCCACATCCCTCACCAGGGAAGAGACTCACGAGGGCTCCCATGGCCCCCGCTGGCCCCTGAGCCTGATAGGGACTGTTTATTCCAGACTCTGATATTTTCTGTAAACATAGCTTGGGTTGCCAAGGGAAGGAGAAAAATTCATTTGTTAGTGAGGAATGAGATGGAATCAAAACTTCCTTTGGCTCAGCTGGGTGGAACCATCCAGCACCCTGGTAGTCTGAGCAGACTCTCCCCAGCCCCACAGTATAGCGGTGCCACTGCGGGGACCCCACCAGGTGCCACTGTGCCCTGGTCCCAGCTGCTCAAAACACCTCTCGCCAGAGCCCTGGGGAGGTCTTTGTGGAACAAAACAAAATGACCCAGATTCTTCCAGAGTTGGGCCACTTGTCCTCCAGGGGTTACGAAGGCCCCTGGGAGAACTAATGAGCCTCTCTTCAGTGTCTGCGGGACCGTTTAGAAAATGATTACTTTTCCTGTGACCAGAGAGAGGGGGTGGTATGTCCCACAGCGGCTGTGTAGCCTTGGGGAGGAGCTCCAACCAGGGAGAACACAATTTAATTACAAAGCCGGGCCTCTGGGTTTAATCTGGTGCACCTTCTCACTACACTGCTTTTCCTTTTCAGTTCTCTTTTATTTTACTCAGACACCACACCCTTGGGGGAAATGCTTGGCAGGAAACCGAGCAGGCAGGGCGCTGCTGGTGGCACCCGGACCACAGTGGCAGAGACCAAATGCACGCACAGGACTTTTTTCAGAAATGAGTGTTAAGAATACAGGAATAAATGGACGCGATGGTTGGAACTTGCTTTAATCTACTTCAGCAAGAGGTGGGGAAAAGGATAAATGAAATGTGGACAAAATCGTGACAATTGTTGAATCTGAGTGATGAGCATACGGGAGCTCATTATTTTCTCTACTTTGAAATGTTTCTTATCAAAAGATCTGAGACAAAGTTCCCACACAGGGGCAGGGGCAATAACACAGGACCCAGGTGAAGGTCCAGAAGCAGGTAGGAAAGGAGAGAAGGGCCTCAGGCAGCAATGGCAGGTGTCCCTCTGAGGGTCCCATTCTCCTCCAGGACTTTGGCCCCAAGAGCCCTCTGTGAGACCTCATTCCCCAGAACTGACTTCCAGTCTCTTTCTCAAAAGGAAGGAGAGACAAGAATCTCCTTCCCTAGAACTTTCAATATCAGAATATTTTGTCCACTAGATTCAGGGAAGACAGGCTGCCTGACAGTGGAACAGCCTAAGTGACCTCCCACAGGCCCTCCCCACCCCAAGCCCATTAGGAAGGAGGGAAGGAAGGGGCTCAGAGGCATTGAAGGACACCAGAAAGGTTTCCCACAGAACCATGGACAAACCCTGAGTTCCTGAGCAAACTCTTACCAAACAGGATTTCATGCCCATGGACAAGGCACCTGACACCCAGGAAGATGCCCACCTCAGCTCACATTTGCAAACCCTCTCTGCTCCAGGCTGAACTGTGCCCCCCAAATCTACATGTTGAGACCCTACCTTATGTGACTGTATTTGGAGATAGGGCCCTTAAGGAGGTAATGATGTATATAAGATTGGGGACCTAATCCCATAGGGTTGGTGGCCTTACAAGAAGAAAAGACTTCAAAGACCAAGTAAGGACCCAGCAAGAAGGTAGCCATCTATCAGACAAAGGGACAACTCTCATTAGACACTGGTCCTGATCAGATACCAATCCCGACAGCACATTGATCTTAAACTTCTGGCCTCTGAAACTGTGAGGAAATACATGTATATTCTGGAAGCCACCAGTCTTCAGTGTTTTGTCATGGCAACCTGAGTTAATACTCTCCTCCTTCGCAGAGCACTCAACTCCAGGGTCCCTCACAGTTCCATCTGACCCCATAGCACCCTTCCTTAGCATCCCTGAGGGTACAAAGCCCCCCCACCCACTACTGTAACCCACTACGTGAGATTGGACCAAAGGCACCAAAAGGCCACAGATGGGTCTATCTGTCTCGAGAGAAAAGGGAGTCGGTAACAGTAAGAGGGTCCTTCCCTCCCCTCCTGGCTCCTCTTCCCAGGCTCCCCAACAGGGCAGTGAGGGAAATAACTGCCCACTAGCCAGTGACTCCCCCACTCTCCTCCCAGGCCTGGTCAGCCAGGTTCCCAGAAGGGGCATTTCTGTCAGACCCTGCCCCCTGCAGCCCTTCACTGGATGCACATTTGCATGTGCTGGGCACCACGCCTCTCTCGTCCAGGCAGCAAATCTTATTCAATGTCTACTCTGCTGAGTGCCGGAGAAAGGATATGCAGCTCCTGACTCCCAGAGGGGCCAGAAATCTACAAAAAGAAAAGAAAAAAGTGACATGGGAGAGACATGGGCCATGGGACAATATCTCAGGTCAAAAGATGGGTCTAAATCCTAACCATGGTGAGGAACCATGTGATCTGGGGTCGTGACCTCACCTTTCCGGGCAGCCATTCATTCTGCTGAAAATGAGAGCATGGGAGAAGATGGCTCTAGTTCATTTTAACTCTGGTATTCTAGAATTCTCTGAAATGAAACTCAGAAAACAACACAAACAAAGACTTATAGGGTAAGATGGCCTGAGATGCCTGCAAGGTGCTGGAGGAAAATGTAGAGTGGGTGATCTGCAGCACAGAAAGACCCTACACCAGCCATGGATACCAATTTTTTTTTTTGTACCGGGGATTGAACTCAGGGGCACCTGACCACTGAGCCACATCCCCAGCCCTATTCTGTGTTTTATGTAGAGACAGGGTCTCACTGAGTTGCTTAGGGCCTCCCTGTTGCTGAGGCTGGCTTTGAACTCGTGATTCTCCTGTCTCAGCCTCCCTAAGTGCTGGGGGATTACAGGCATGCACCACCATGTCTGGTTTATGGCTACCAGTTCTTCTGTGGGCAAGGAGAGCAGCTTGCAGGAATCAGAGTAGGTGCAACTCTCCCAGTGAACCCTGGCTGCTGGACCCTTCAGCAGGTCTGAGCTACAGAGCACCTAAGAGCTGAGATCCATGCAGGTCACCAATTCCTGAAAGAGCCGGTGGTACCCGTGCCCCCAAGGATACTACCTCACCACCTGGTCCATGTACTCACCATTCACAATATGAAGGCCCATTTTATGTGTTAACTTGATGGGGCCAAGGGATGCCCAGATATTATTTCCGGGTGTGTCTGTGAGGTACTTCCAGGCAGGATTAACAATTGTATCAGTAGACTGAGTCAAGAACACCATCTTCACCAAATGGCATTATCGAACCCACTCAAGGGCCGAATAGAGCAAAAAGGTGGAGGAGGAGCAAATCCACTCTTCCTTCCTGAGCTGGGACATCCACACCTGTCCTCAGACATTGGGGCCCTGGTTCTCAGGCTTTCAGACTTGGACTAAGACTTAAGCTACCAGCTGCCCTGGTTCCTAGGCTTTTGGGTTTGGACAGAACTACACCACTGGCTTTCTTGGTTTTCAGCAGATGGAGGGCTTCCCAGCCTCTAGAACAGTGTGAGCCAATCCTTCATAATAAAATTCTCTCCACATATCTGTATAGGACCTAGTAGTTTTTTCTCAGAGAAACCCTGACAGATTCACCTGCAACCCCAGAGAGGGCCCTGCATGCCCTTGCCCCATGATGACCCCATCCCAGGCTCCTGCAATGACCCCAGTGCCATTCTGATGGCACTCAAGCTCCTTCCCTCCACATGCACCACAGGCCAGCCAGGTGCCTCCCCCTATACGGCAGCCAGCCCTGCCCCCGTCTCCTCTTCCATAGCTCTCCCTTCACCCTGTCCTTCCCCCTCACGTGCCTCAGCCTCTTCCCAGCACCCCCAGCACATTCCTCAGCCCATTCTCTCCCGTCTAACCAACTCTTCTAGAGCACAACCATACCATGCACCCCTGCCCACAAACCTCAGCGAATCCCTTTCACACCTTCCTCCTGTAGAGGCTCCTGGTCCCAGCAGGTGAGAACAGCCATGAAATGTTATGTCTCCAGACTCACCTCCCACCTGCCCTGGGGAACCTGGGAAGGCTCAGTATGCTCCAGACACACCTAGGATGCTCCAGCTTCCCAGCCTTTGTGCCTGCCATTCCCCCACCAGCAATGCCAGGGCCAGGCAGCCAGGGCTATCTCCTCAGTGAAGGCTTCCCTAGGCCCGGCACCCCCGATCCAGCCCTCCCCCGAGTCCCTCTCCCAACCCCCAACTCTCCTTCTTTAATTCTGCTTTGAATTCAGAGTGAACTATGCACTGGTCAGAGACACCTCCGCTCCTCTATCATGCACAAATGACAAGCTCCCTGCAGGTGAGGCCTGCACCCTCCTCATCCCTGTCTCCACACCACACAGTGGAGGTGCTCACAGCACACAGCTATTCCCTCACATGAAAGAAAGTGAATCACCCACCCATTCCTTGGAGAGACAGAGGGGTGAGCTGCCACACTGTGCTGTGGAGGGCCTCGGTGCTGGCTATCTCACCAGGAGCCTCATTACCCATCCTGGGGGCCAGTCTCTTCTGTCCAGCATAGCCTGATTGTAAGTTGATGAGTCATGGTCACAAGGCCATAGAAGTTTAATGAGGGACATGATCTATGCATCCTCACAGGCCCACACAGGCACACCCCAGGCAGGCAGACTGTCCTGTTCAGACAGCTCAGTTAAGGATTCAAGAGACAGGCCAGAAGAGGGGCAGACACACTCAGGTTCAGACCTCACTCTGGCTTGTCCTCTTCAGGGATTGGTTCTCTCCTTTGTCTCCAGTTACTCCTACTTAGAGCAGGGGTGAGGCGGCGAGTGCTCTGCGAAACAGAGGCAAAGAGCAGGTTGGCTGGGGTGGGGCGATCTGCACCCTAGGGTCTATAAATGGCCCCATCTTCATTACCTCCAAGGCCAAGAGCCTAGACTATCTGAGACAGCTGCAGAGGCTCAAAGCCAAAGCCTAAGAGCAGCCCCCCCACCCCCTCAGCAGGGGGCTCAGGGACGTAGGGGGAGGAGTAGACACATCCACATCTTACAAAACTTCACCAGTGGGATAGCTCAGACAGCAAAAACTGATTGTCTCACGGTTCTGGAGGTCAGGAACCCAAAATTAAAGTGTCGAGGGAGTTGGTTCCTTCTGAGGGTCATGAGGGAAATCTCCCTGCCTCTCACCTAACTTCTGGTGACCTCCCGTGTTCGTTGGCTTGCCAGAGCCTCCAGTGTCCTCAGGCTGGTTTCCCTCTGTATCCTTCTGTGACTCAACTTCCCCAGTTTATAAGGACACTGGTTATTGCAAATTAGGGCCTGCCCTAATGACCTCATCTTAACTGCGGTCATTTGCAAAGACCCTATTTCCAAATAAGGTCACAGGTACTGTGGTTTGGGTTTTCAACATCTTTTGAGGAGACACAATTCAACACACAATAGACCCCAAGGGTAGGAACTGCTGTAGGCACTATTGTTCATGGTGAAATAATAACTGTAAAAGAAGGAACCCTGGTAGGGCTTCCATGTGCCCCAACTATTATTATGAACATGTTTAACACATTAGGTTACTTTTACTATCTCTACTTCCTGATGAGAAAGCTGAGACCCAGAGAGCTTAGGTAACTTACCCAAAACCACACAGTTTATGAATGACAATACCAGAATTCAAACTTTGGGCTTAGCCAGTGCACTACAATAATCATATCATTGTTAGCCTTTGTGCCAGTTCGAGGCAGCATGAACATTTCATGATGACACCCAGTCCCAAATCCAGAACCTGGATGTGGTCCACTGTGGCCATCAGATTGAACCACGGAGCACTCTCACAGGGCAATCAGCCCCTCCACCCTGGCTCAGATCACCACCCGAGGACAGGTGGGCAAGACCTGGGAAGAAGGAGTTCTGAGTAGGTGAGTGAAGGGCAGGTGACAGAGGCACACAGAACAGATGGAGCCCACCACTGCCTCCCTTTCCTAGACACGCCCCTGACCCCCATATGAACATAAGACCATGCTATAACAGACCCAACTGCTCTGCTACTGATTGTCCTGCAGGGTTTTTATTTAAGAGGAGAGGACTGTGGGAGAGGGAGTCGAGCCTGAAAAGCCCCAAACCTGCTGCCTTTGAATGCCACCACAATCCTGGTATGCTAGCCACAGCCCCAGCCCAGGGCCAGCCCTTCCACTCATGGCCTTCTCCACAACCGTGTGTGCTTGCTGGAGTGCTGTTGTTGTTATTATTACAGTTGTAGTAATCACATTTCCTGATGTTTCTTCCCCGGCCACTCCGGGGACAGCACAGACATTAGCTCATACTAATGCGGTCTTTGCTGGGAGGTGGTAGAACACTGCGGGTGCCGGGACTGCCAGCCTCCTCCCAGGCAGAGAGGGGCCATCGAAGGGCTCTGCCCAGCCACTTATCCTGCCAGCTTTTCCCCCTTCTTTCAGCAAAGTGGCACCAAAGCTGGGCCCAGATTGGATGAGCAATTAAAGCAGCCAGAAGCTAAACCATGCAAGATCATGGAAAAATTAGGGCAGGCACGGTGGCAGGGGAGACAGACCTTCACAGACCTCCCTCCTTCTCTCAGCCTGCCCTGTCTTGTCCCTGGGATCCCAGGGGAGGGAGGAAACCTGGGACATCTCAAAGAGGTCAGTGCACTCATTCTCACATCAGCCCCAGGAGGTGGACACCAAGAGCTCCAAGTGCTGGATGGGGATATTGAGGGCCTGACAGCTATGGTCACTAGTCCAAGGCATTTGTATACATACAGGCAGCAGCAGAGCTGGGTATCAAACCCAGAGCTGCCCAACTACAAAGTCCAAGAACCTGTGACCAACTGAGTCCCAACTTCAGGGCAGGAACAGTGAACTCAGCTCAAGACTAGAGGAAGGCTGATCTTCCTCCCCTAACCCCCAGTGAAAGGCCAAGTCACTAGGACTTGCCTCTTCCCAGGCCATATAACAATGGCTTCCAGGCCAGGCCATCAGCAGCAGGTTTGGTCTCCCCTCTCATTGAGCCCTCTATATGCCACTGGAAGTCCTGAAAGCCAGAGACTCCAGAAGAGTGCAAGGGCTATGGCCACTGCCAGGGACAAGCGTACCAATCAATGAGATGGTCCTTTCTCAAGAAGGGGAGATATAGGCATAGGGACATGGCGGCCTAATAGGAGCCCAGGAATATTTACATGCATAATCTGAACACAGAGCAGAGGACTGTCCTCTTGGACTTCCTGGGAAGGAGTAGCAATCTGACCTCACAGAAAAGGGGATGCTGCTGCTCTGAACAGAGTGATTAACAGGCCAATTATCAGGGTCACTGTGACCCTGGGCTCCAAAATGGGTCAGAGCAGGTAGCAGCCCAACAGGGCACAGAGCTGCCTGGTCTTGGGGTTGAGCCCACGAAGGCAGAAGCCCAGCCTCCCTGACTGCCCACCATCCCATACTTCCATCTCCATCTCTCTCATTCCCACCCCAGCTTGGCACAAACCCCAAGTGCCTGATGGCTGTCAGGCTTATGACACACACAGACACACACACACACACACACCTGGGGAGAAGGGGAAGTGGAGGGAAGAGGCTAAGGAAATGTCCTTCTTGGCTCTACCTTCTCAGTGAAAGATGGGAAGTTTCTCCCTTTCCCATGTCCAGCTACACTCTGGATCCCACAGCCTCTTTCTCAGCTCATCAGGTGCTCAGGTCTCTACATCTCCTATATCCCACAACCAGAAACTGGGTCCTGAGGGGAGGGAAGAAGGGATACTGTCCCATCCTCTGGAAGTTCCCAGTCTGCTAGAGGAGTAACAATTTTTGTCCTGAGAGTTCTCAGTCTGGTGGGGACAAACTCAGTCTCTGTCCTCAGGGAACAAGAAGTCTGATGGGGAGACATTGCACTTGTCTTCAGGAGTCCCTAGTCTGATGGGGGAGACGCACATGGCCCTTGTTTCCACAGGGCAGCATCTGGCAGCTGTCAGTCCATCTGTAGCTGTACCCAGTCCCAGGAGTGTGAGGACTTTCTGAAGGAGAGAAGGGTCCTCGGAATCAGCACCACAAACAGCCCATCCTGTAAGAAGAGAAGGGGAGGCTGTCCGGCTGAGGGGGAGAGAAAGAGTAACCGCCCCAGGACTCAGGCCTGGTCAATGCCCTCCATGGGCTGCATCCATTACAGCCCCTGATATCCTCACTTACTGCCTTGGGGGTTGAGGGAGCATCATTTCTGTTTCTCACATGCACAGGCCAACGCCCGGGATAAGGCATCAAGCAGCCACAGTGGGAGATCTCTACTTTTCATTCTGTTCTACCTTTGGTTCCATTTCAGTCCTGGTGTTGCAATGTGGAGGAGACATGGGAGGGTCCAACCTCAAAGCAAATGTCCTGAGACAAGGAGACCTGAAGTCCGTGCATCTGCACTGCATACCTACACCCATACATGTTCTGCACATGCTAGGCTCACAGGTCCGTGCAGACCCAGGCTCTGGTGCCTGCGGTCGGTGGGTGAAGCCTGTGCATGTGCCTCTCAGCTCAGGCCTGAATCTACCAGCAGCCTTTGTTCTCAGCTGCTGGGAGAGACCCAGGGCTGCCCGTGACCTGAGCAGAGCCCAGGGTTATCCCCACCATCCTGGGAGCTCTCTGAAGGCAGGAGTCAAATTTTCTTCCTCCAGAAGATGGGAGTTTGGTTGAGACAGGCAGAGAAGCATACCTCGGGCCTCCCTGAGGTGTAAGGGCGCTTCTCCCATGTCCTAGCAAGGGGCCCCATGATGATTTCTCTGTAAAGATGGCCCAGTCAGGATCACACATGAGCCCTTCCCTGAGGGTAAAAGAAGAGGAACAGAGATGCCTTATTTCTGGGGGAGTCTCTGCCTCCTGTCACACCACAGCCCTTCCTCTAGCCTGATACAGATTAGCCATTCTTTTGATCATTTCCTCCTTTCCAGCCAAGGAACAAGATGGCTTTTGCAAGAGGTTCTAGGTTTGAAGGGTGTGTGTGTGTGTAAGTGCACACACATGTACATGAGAATGTCAGTGTGCACACGCCCATCTGTCCTGGGGAGCAATAATAGTTAATAAATAAGTGAATGGCAAAAATAGCCTCAAAGGAGCTGACAGGCAGAAGGCCAGGGTGGCCGGGCATGAGGCCAGCACCCTGAAATGCCAAATGTTAATTTAGCCAAAAAGAAAAAAATGTCCACCTCGAGACTGCCTCCAGCCTCCAGGGCCAGGGTCCACTGTGGTTTCTGGCGCTGGCATAGCCCCTCCCCAGGCAGCCTGAGTGCAGCCCAGGCAGGAGGGCCCCCTCTCAGTGTCACCATAACTGAGTGCTGGGAACAGGGACTCAGCCTGGTGTACATGAGGTTATGAATGGGCAGAAAGCAGGCCGGCCACTTCCCAGCAGGCTTCCAACAGCCACCCAGTTGGCCAGCCCTGGGTCCAGCCCCAAAAGTCCAACCAGCCTAAAGAATGTTCTAGACTCATCACAATCTCACACCCCAGGTTTGGGTCCTGCCATATCTGGACACTCACTCAGGAGAGGGTGGTCCTAGCTGTCACTCACCCTTGCAGACTGCTTAGTTGTCTCAAGTGACTTCCTAGCCTGCGAGATGTGAGGCTTTTTTGTAGCCTCGTGGCTCAGAGATCTCCCGGCACTGAGCCTCTGGTGGTCTGTGGGCAGTTTTGTTGTCCTTTGCTGCACACAAGGGTGTCTTAGTAAGGTTACAGAATGAAGTACATCCAGGAGAAGCAGAGGTATTGCGCTCGTCCCTCTCCAGCAGCCGTAGCCCTCTCAAAAGCATCCATAGGTCATTCACCAGCCTCTCCAGATCAGTCCTGGAGGGAATGCTGGTCACAGGGCCAACCTCAGTTGCAGCTACCCCCAAATTCAGAGGGGTCCTGGCCCAGCCTACTCCTTGGTTCACTCCAGCATAGGGCAGCCCTGGCCCCAGCTCACAGGCTGCCCCCACCCCCAGCCCCTGAAGGGCCCATGCTGGTGAGTTGGTGGACAGAATAAGGACAGAGCCAGGGGAAGAAGAGAAACCCAAGGCTTGGCTCTTGACCTTCTGCCACTATGCCTTCTTCTTGGAGGTAATACAATTTTCTTCTACCCACACAAATACACAGGAAGTAAGAGAAACACCAAGCTGTTCCATAATGTGTGGGAATTTCAAAGAACACACTCTCTGCTGCTGAGACAGACCACAGGGCATCACTGAGGGCTTTTTCCTTGGTGGTCCCCGTGCAGTGCTTTGCTCATACCAGCACGCAGCATGCTCCACACACCCTGTGGGGTGGGATGGTGGTTGTTTCCCATTTCCCAAAGAACACTAAGGCCCAGAAAAGGGAAGGTGCTTGCTAGAAGAGACACCCTCAGGCAAGAAACACAGCAGTGACCAGGACAGTCCCAGCAAAATAACCAAGGAGTGAAATACACACTTTGCAAGACAAACTCTGAGAAAGGCCAGTATGTACAGGTTGGCATCCAGGACTGAGGGAGTGCTAGGATTTTCCAGGGGCAGGGTGCCAGGATGTGGAGGCCCCACAGAGGTAAGGTATCCTTGGAGGCTGGAGATTTCTGGGCATCAGGTGGAGGCTCCTGGATTTCAGAGAAAGGAGGAGCTAAGAGGTTGAATCTCTAGCTGCCCAACACCTAGTGAAGGTAGAGACCTTATTTGAGGGAAGGAAGCTGAGGTGGGATACAGAAAGTCCAAGTAAAAGTAAGTAATTCCAGCAGCTAGGGAGGCTAAGGCAGGAGGATTGCAAGTTCAAAGCCAGCCTCAGCAAAAGTAAGGCACTAAGCAACTCAGTGAAACCCTGTCTCTAAATAAAATATAAAATACAAAATAGGGCTGGGGATGTGGCTCAATGGCCAAGTGCCCCTGAGTTAAATCCTCAATACCAAAAAAAAAAAAAAAAAAAAAGTAAGGTGGAGTCCCAGGTCTTCCTGGGAAGAAATGATAAAATGATAGCTAGATTCCCAGAGGCTGGGGATGGTGTCCTGGTTGGGAGCACAAGGGAGGGATTTGGCCCCATTGGCAACCAAGGCAGAATGAAGCTAATAGGCAGATGCCTGAGGCCCCCTGTTCCCTGCTCTGTCTGAAGGCTCTGGCCCTCCAGCTCCCCAGAAGGGTCTCCCTACCCATCACCAGCCTCTAGTGGACTGACACCCACAATGACATTACAGCTGCCTTTCTCAGCACAAACGGGACCATGCGCACCCGCTCCCCTGCACACAGTCTTTTAAAGATCCCCACTGCCTCCAAAATCCTCAAACTCCTGGACACAGAAGTCTATCCTTCTCCCTATCTAGTCCCACCTACAGACAAAGCAGTCTGGCCTTCCCACCACTCTTCTCCCCATGCCCCCACGCCCTGGAGCAGATTCTTACCTCCATGTCTCACCTCCTCCGGTTCCCTGTGTGGGAACATCTCTGCCACAGAAACCCCCATTCATCTTCCAAGCTAGCTCAAAGAACACTTCTTTGGGGAAGTCCCTCTGACCTCCTCCTGAAACCAGACCAGCGACACCATTCCCTCCTTGGCCCAGCCAGCGGGCCTTGTCTCTGCTGCTAAAACGCACACATCACACCCTGCCCAGAGGTGCGCATCTCCATCTCCACTGGGCCTATGAGGTCATGATGCTTAGCGGGAACAGCCCAGACACGGGAGCAGGCTGCCCGGCTCACGGATGAGCTTAGGACAAGTTACTTAAGTAATAGCCACATCTCAACATCCTCATCTGCAAAGCGGGGATGCCAGTACCACACCCACCTCATGGCCGGGTGAGGATTCAGGGAGTGGATATCCTCACTCCTGGCTGCGCTCGGGCAGCACTTGACACTCACGAGGCACTGCTTCCTGTGAGGGCAGGCGCTGTGGCTTTTTGATCTTGGTTTCCCAGTGCCTAACACACAATAGTTACTTATTAAATAATTCGGACCAACAAACATTGAAAGTCAGTGTCTATGCAAAGAGAGCGCTAACATTAACAAAAATAAAGTTAATTTATGGATGAAGAATTTCATTTGGGGACATTGTCTAGGAGAATTGATGGACAGGACCCATGACTGGGGTCAAGGCTGGAAAGAACCGCAGTCTGGCTGAATGACTCTGTCCTCCAAGGTCTGAAGCCTCTTTGTTCCCACAGCACCCTTGTCCAGGCCTCTAGAGTACAGTCCTTTCTTATCTGACCCTCATGTACCCTGTAATACATACAGTGGCAGGACCTTTGGAGACCACCTGGCCTTTGTTGTAATCATGGGGAAACTGAGGCAGAAGTGGATGTCTTCTTGTCAGGGCTGCATGATCTGCATTCACGCACTGCAGTATCACAGCCAGTGTCCCCACAGTCACTTCAAAATCCCTTAGCCTCCTCTCTCTGGCTGTTGACATGTGTTCTGCTACTAGGCTACTTCCTAGCTCCTGGCCTCTGGATTAGACTGTCTCATCCAGACACCTCCCTCTGCTTCCTCCAAAACCTCCTCCAGCTCTGTCCCCTGAGAATCCCAGGCACAGGCTCAGCAGAAAGTTCCCTCCTACCTGCAGTCTAACCATCACATTCCGCCTCCCTAAGCTCCTGGTGAGATCTACACAAACACCCCTGTCTCTGTTGAGGGGCCCAATGCTCCCCACCACTCCAGGGAAGGGGACCCTGACAACTTCAATCCTTTCTTTACCTGGGAAGGGCACTATAAGGCCCTCAGGGCACCTGCCTCAAATTGGGGAGGAGGGTCACTATTTAAGATGCAAGTTCCTGGGCTCTACTCCAGACTTACTGGATCAAACTCTTTGACAAGAAAACCTAGGGATCAAAATTTTTTTAAATAGATCTCCTGGAGAATTCTTGCATATACACAAGTCTGGGAGCTACTGGGGCACTACAAGCATGAGCATTAGAGCCCACTGTATTAATTTCTAACTGTGCTTCCTGAAGCAAATCACTTAGCTTCTCTGGGCCTTGATTTCCTTATCTAGAAAATGTTCTTCTCTGAAGAATTTTAAAAAGCAATACCTACTGTCTAGTTTGTTTTGTGCTGCTATATAAGAGAACACCATGGATGTATAATGAACAGAAATTTATTTGAATCGTGGTTCTGGAGGCTGGAAGCAGGAAGGGGCAGGACTCATCCCTTTATCCAGATTTAAAAAAAAAAATCCCACTCTGCAAGAGCAGCGTGAATGCAGAGCTTCACAACCTCGTGGCTCCCAATACACCTCTACACTGCCGTGGGGACTGTCTGCAACCCAGCCGTGCACTTTGGGGGACATGTTCAAACCATACCACCCACCTAATGGGAGATTAAAAGGGCCAAATAGGTTTCTAAGAGCCCAAAACTGCACACAATGTGTGACAATGGCAGGACATGGCAACACTGTCCTATCTTTGGGCAGCACATCTCTGAAAGGGAGATTTCCATAAACTGACCCTTTCCCAAGGGAAGAACAAAGTTTCCCCCTTCCCACCTATGCCCAGAGCCCTAGGAGTCCATCAGCACAGTGGCAAGACTGATGTGAGGAAAGGAAACAGAGGCCATTCCCAAAGACCCCCAGGGTGCCACAGCAGACACATATCTGGAAGGCTATTAGGATACTTCCTAATGCAGACAGAAGCCAGAAATAGGAGGGGACCTTCCCCCAGTGAATGCCTGTCCTCAGTGCCCCCTCTGTAGAGAACAAGGTAAAGGAGTTCCCTCACTGCATCCCAGGGGCAACGGCTCCAACCTAGCAATCAGGCAGCTTCTCTAAGGATTCTTTGCCCCAGGGGCCTGGGGAATGGGAATTCACATAAACACAGAGGCCACTGCATAAACTAAGGACAGAGAGAGACACCTTTCTCCAAGACCACCTGATGGTGTTCCTGAGAAGGGCAAGTCGTAGAGTATGAGCCACACAGGTGCCATCCAGTGACACATCCCCACGTGGCCAGCTTCTGGTTATGGAAAACGCTTCTGCACTCCGTTGGGGGAACAGGATGCCCCACCCCCAGCCCACACCCAACTGCAACTGTTCCTCTGAGCTCACCTGCCCCAGCCATTGCCCGAGGTAGGGCATAAGAGTCCAACAGGAGCCTCAGAGGTAGCAGCACAGCCTGGGGGGTGAACAAATGCCCCATGTGTCACTAGAGGCCCCGCCTCTAGACCAAGCCCCGTGGGTGGACACCTCCTTTCTCCCACCCCGTCAGCACACTGAAGTGGCTGCCCGCAGCATATATGCAGAGACCCTCTTCCCACTCCAGGGGATATAGGGTGGGACACTCTGAGTCTTTTAGTTCCCTTAAGAGAAATCAAGTCTGTTCTTTAAGTCCTGGGTAGGGGGTAACTTTCCTTGAACTTTGAGAAGAAGATACAGAGCTAAAGCAAAGAGCAAGGCAAGTGTGGTGGCACACGCCTATAATCCCAATGACTGGGGAGGCTGAGGCAGGAGGATCACAAGTTCAAGATCAGCTTGGGCAACTTAGCAACACCCTATCTCAATATAAAATAAAAAGGGCAGAGGTGTAGCTCAGTGGTAGAGCACCCCTGGGTTCAATCCCCAGTACCAAAAGTTGGGTGGGGAGGCAAAGAGCAGAAGACCAAGGGAGCCGCCAGTGGTGACACATGCCTGTAGTCCCAGCTACTCAGGAAGCTGAAGCACATAAACACAGAGGCCAGGAGTTCAAAGCTAACCTGGGCAACATAGCAATATCCCACCTAAATTAACAGAATGTGGGCACACAGGCTGGAATCAGGCTCATAGACCTGGCCCTGGCAGGAAGAGGCCGTCGCATCCTCTGAAGGGGCTGCCCTACCACCCCACAAGCTCACGTAGCTCCTCAGACACCCCCAGATAGAAGCAGAAATGACACCATCTCAGAGCAGCTAAAGTCCCAATGGACACTGCCTGCAGTGAAATGACCTAGAGGCCTAAAAGGAACAGGAGGAAGTCACCAAGGGCAGGTGGGGAAGGAGCGGGACAGCAACACCCCACTCGGGAAGATGTCAGAGGGTGACTAATTAGCTTTTCTAGGGCATTGTCACCGATGCTGGAAAAATATTCTACTTTAAAAATAAATGTAAAGTGAATTCCAAAATTAACTCTCCCCAAATAACCCTTTTCCAAAGAAAAGTCCACACCGCAGTCTACCTGTGGCCCCTCCTGGAGAACTGACCCTGAGGACACCTCCCTGTCCTGGACAGGGATGCTTTCCAGGCCCCTGCCCATGTGGCAGGAGCTTTCCAATCTCAGTTCTCAGACAGGCAATTTTACCCACTTCTTTGTCCTCCCAGAGCACGATGGCTACAACAGAGGGTCCCTGTCCTTCTTGCCCTGAACCAAAGGTGCCAGAAAAGCACTAACCTTAGAGTGGACAGGAAGGGTACATGCCCATCAGTTTATCACCTTGTACATCACCTGCCTGCACTTTCTTAGTCTTTGTAGCATGGTGCTTGTAACAAATGTATGTAGGGAGGCGCCAACTATGTTATTCCTTCCTTCTCACAGAGCTTTAGAGTTGAAGAAAAAGTAAAAGTGTTAGACTAATATCACTACCTATCTCTGTGTAACCCTAAGCAAATTCATTCAAGTGTCCACCAGACATTTAATGAGCGTCTACTATAGACACTTCTGGGCCACACCCCAGTGGGACAGAGACTCACAAAGTCAAATGAACACAGCCAAGGGCAGTGAGGCCACAGGTGTCTGCGTGACTTCTCCCTACTCAAAAGTGAAATGTCATAGACAACAGAGAAGAGGAAAGAGCTCATACCCACCAACAGGTGTTTCCCTGTTGCTAAGGGCCTTCAGGAATGCCGACTGAGGTTTGCTGATCTGCTAAGGTCCACCTAGCATTCCTGAGCAGCAGTCATTTTCTAAAATATTCTCACAACTATTACGGCACTGCATTAAAGCCATTTATCGAGCCACGTTTGGGGTTAATTGCTGGTGATAAGAGCAACATAAATATACCAAACCACAGCTTTGCCTGACAAGATTTTATACACCAACCACCAACCAAGTCTCCTTCCTGAATTACATGCCTGCAATCATTTTTAGTGGCCATCACTCTTTACTGAATCACCACAATAAACCCTTTAGATATAAACAACTTGCCTTTCAATAGAGCCATAAATCAGACTCAGTGTCACCCATATGACCCCTCTGCTGACGAGGCGAGGCTCGGGGCACGAGTCCTCAATCTTGGTGCATGTTAGAATCCCCAGGAGCATTGCAAATTGCTGATGCTGGGCTGGGGGTGTGGCTGGGTTATGAAGTGGAGGCTCAGCCTGTGAGAGGCCCACCATTCAAACCCAGCATAAAAGTTTTTTAAAAAAAGAAAAAGAAACACCAATGCCCAGCTGAGCCTGGACAGTGGGATCAGGTGGAAATTCTGAAAGGTGACGACTTCTCCAGCACTTAAGCTTCAGTGGGCTCCTTGAGGTGGAAACACAGGAGTGTTGTGACACGTGGCAGCAGCAAGGAGGTTGTCATGCACTGGGGAACTGCTGTTCACAGAAATGCTTTAAAAGGATTGGCTCCTGTTTGGAATCTGTGTAGTGATCCTTGCCCATATTGGTGGTCCTGACAACATCTAGGAACTTGCTTCCTGGCCAGTCTTCAAGGTCCTCCCCAAGCTTCAGCTGCAAAGAGGGAAGTGGGGATGAGGCAGAGGGTGGGAAAAGAAACCAAAAGAAAGATGGGAAGGGAAAGGCCAATACAGCCCTTCCTGACAGCACCAGATGAGACAGTGGGGGGACCTGGGGAGAGAGGGTAATAATGAAAACCAGTTCTCTAAGACCAGCACTGGGAGGTGGTGCTCTGGTAGGGACATGCCAGTCCATGAGGGAACCTTTTCTGCCAAAGTCAGAACTTCTTGTGGAACCTGAGAATGGGAACTTTCTTCTTTTTCCCCTCGTACTGAGCAACAAGAGGTCTGAAAGTTGAGGACATTCAGAGAACATCTGGGTATTACAACAGACAAGGTAAAACAACAAACCAGGCCTGGGGGTGTAGCTCAGTGGTAAAGCATGTGCTCAGAATGCTGAAGGCCCTGGGTTCCATCTTCAAAACAAAACAAATGACAAACCAACCCAAGTGCTACACAGCCAAAGAAGGGGATGTTGCTGACTTAGTTCCACAGGTCAGATGTTGCAATGGCAGGCCTATGGCTCTCCCAGGGCCTGGGGTCCACTCTGCCCCGGCAGTCCTCATCCCGCCGTCCTCCCCCCTCCCTCCCTTGTCCCACTTCTGCCACCAGAAGATGAGCTATGAGGCAAACTCAGCCCAGAGCTGAGCCACCCTGGAGTCACTTCTGACCCTCTTCTGAGTTTCAGTTCATATTCATCATCCATAAAACCTCTCAGGAGCTCTTCACAGGTGAACAGCTGATCCCAGGTGCCCCTGAATGCTTCAGCACAGCATCGCCACAGGCTTGGGCCCATCTGTGCCAGACACCATCGGGGAAGGAAGGGAGTTATAAACATAAGCCAGGCATTCCAAAACGATGCTGGGACAAGTGCCTGGGATCAGGTGTGCCATCTACCTGGGTGTGAAGGCACCCTGTACCAGCCCAGTGCTGGGCCTAACTACAAAAGAAGCACTGGGTTTGGGGTCAGAGAGTCTGGATGTGCACAGCGGCTCCTAAGCCAGCTAACAGCGTGGCCTGAATGAGGTCACCTAACCTCTCTGAACCTCTATTTCCAAAGCATCCTCAGTCACACAAGGTTATAGCTTACCTCTCACTCACAAAGGGCCCTCACAGGAACTAACTTGGGCTGCTGCAGGGTGACACAGGTCCTGTCAGACAGGAAGCTAGTATCACCATGTACAGGGGAGACAACCAACTGAAGAGAGGTGGAGGCAACTCAGCCAGGATCCCACACAACCAGGGTTGTATCCTGGGCCTCCGGGTTTGTCCCATCCAAATCCATCACCTCCTCAGAGCTGTCACAAGAAGCAGCATCACACATAAACAAGTCCTCTGTCACCAAGAGGTATTGGAGTCATTGGTCTAGGATTCCAGCCACTAGCTAAATCCAGGTCTCAACTCTAGGGTCACCCTAACCCCATCCCTAGAGAGTTTAATATGCAGGGTCTGGGGTTGGCCTTGGCAGAGGTTATTTTTTCAAAGCTTCCCAGGGGATTCAAAGGTGAACCTGGGATAGAAAAATGCCCATTTTAATCTTCCCTCGCCCTAGCCCCCTCTACCACCCATATGACCACTCAGAGGTAACAGATCATGCATGACGACACAGGGACCCTCAAAATGACCCTGGCCTAGGTCTATTAGTAGGTAGCAAATCCCCACCCCAAACCCCCACAAGGACCCTGTTTCACTCCTATGGTTATATGTCTTTGGCCACACCACACACATGGTGCTCAATAATAGAGCACTAAAATAAACAAGTTTAGATGTCTGCATGGCGGTCTGAGCAAGTTCCATCAGAGTTAAGATGGCTGAGTGTCAAACTACAGAAACCCCAAGGAGGAGGCATTGCCATAGCAGATGAGGTCCCTGCAGACTCCAGGAGAAGACTTGCTAATGACTGAGTCCTCCACTGACTGAGCAATGTCACAGCCTGGCCAAGAAGCTGGCAGGCCCTTAAGTCAGCATGTAATTTCTTTCAGACCTGCATTACAGCAAAAATGCCCCAAATCAAGGGTCTTCTTTTCTCATTCTAAGAAAGCTTTTTTTTTTGGTACTGGGGATTGAACTCAGGGGTACTCGGCCACTGAGCCACATCCCCAGCCCTATTTTGTGTTTTATGTAGAGACAGGGTCTCACTGAGTTGCTTAGCGCCTTGCCATTGCTGAGGCTGGCTTTGAACTCACAATTCTCCTGCCTCAGTCTCCCAAAGTGCTAGGATTATAGGCGTGTGCCACCACGCCCGGCTACATTTTTTTTTCTTTTTTCTTTTTAAGATCACAAAGTCTACTGCCTCCTGTAACAACAGCTTAGAAATCTGAAGACAGATGAGAGTGCTAACAAAAAAGGGCAGAGAAAGCCACATAATTTTTAAAAATTAACAGTTCAAAAAATAACATATATTTTTTAAAAAATTGTTTTTAAAATTTCACATCATTCTTCTAGTCCAGAAACCAAATACTAGTGACAACATATGTTATCAAATAAGAGAGGCTCAGGCTTCTATTTCCATCAAGTTCTACATCTGATAATTTTCTGTCTCCAGCAAAGGGCCTCCTCCTCCCTAGCGTTCAAGTCCAACCTGCATTAGGATCTGGCTTCTTCACTCTCTGGATTTCCCTGGAAAGAGACTTAGAGACAAAGACTCAAGAAATGGTTTTTCTGGTTGGATTCTGTGGCACACATCTGTAATCCCAGCAGCTCAAGAGGCTGAGGAAGGAGGACCAAAAGTTCAAAGCCAGCTTCAACAACTTAGGGAGGTCCTAAGCAACTTATTGAGATCCTATGTCAAAATATAAAAAGAGTTAGGAAAGCAACTCAGTGGTAAAGCACCCCTGGGTTCAATCCCCAATACCAAAAAAAAAAAAAAAAGAAGAAGAAGAAGAAAGAAAGAAATGGTTTTTCTAGGAGGTGATCCAGAAAATACTAGAAGGGAAGAAAGCCTGAAGGAAGAGGCGGAAGAGCAGGAGAAACAATGTGTTGCTAAGGCTGTGACCACTGTGAGCAACCAGAGCTTAATCCTTTCAAAGAAGTCTGGGAAACAGTGTAGAACACAAGCCTAGGAATTAGACTCCTCCCACTCCCAGGAACAAGGGAGCTGGGGTACTAGTCCACCAGCAGCCCCTTCTGACCTGCCCTACCAGCAGGCCCCAAGGCCTGAGGCAAGAGAAAGCCCTCAGGAGCTGAGGGCTTGAAGTCTGCCAGGCAGGAGCCAAAGGCAAATGCCAGGGGATGCAGGTGGGGCACTGACCCATCTCTTGCATGGCTTGCTGTATGACCATGGGGAGTTACTTACCTTCTCTTATCCTGGTTTCTGCAGTGGTGTAAAGGGCATAAACATCTTTTTCACTGTTTGATAGTAAGATCAAGTAAAGGTCTTGCATGTAAGGGATTAGCCCCGTGCAGAGTGTATAGTGAAGGCTCAATGCAGGCTCATTGTTTATCATCAGTATTTTTTATGAGTTTCCTCCTTTTGGAGAATAGGGGTGGGAAAGAAACAAACATTTGGGGAGAAGGATGATCTGGAACGGCCCATCATTACTTCCCTAAGTAACACATTCGATTCCTGAAGCAAAAGTTCTAGAAAGACCTTCAGTGGAGTCCAGGACCTCAACATGATCATTATGCAGAAGACCAACCTACTCCACTGTCTACTACCAGCAGAAAACCCCTGAAAGAAACTGAAGCTGGATAAAGGAGGCATCTCCCAGTCCCTTCCAGCCCCATCATTTCATTTTGTAAAGGACTGCTGACCCAGATGGAGAATGAGACTTGCAAACAGGCAGCCAGCCAGTGCAGCCTGGCCAATCATCCTCCTGGGGAGGATGGCTGTCCAGCAAACAGCCTCCTCTAGGTGCCTCTGTAGGTCCACCCCAGAGGCAGAGGGCCTCTGCCCTGAGGTTGAGTGCTAAAGTGGGTTCTAACAGATGCTAATGACCCCAAGTATGATCCTTGAAAAAATGGTATGCATTCAAATGTTTGATAAAGACTTCATGCAATACCCCCCTTGACAATTTTGTGCACATTAACATGTTAAAAGCTTTAAGATCTAATACTTGTGTTGAACCCAGCACAGCTATCCCTTAGCATTCTGAGGGACTGGTTCCAGGAACCCCTTCAGATACCAAAATCTTCAGGTTTCAAGTCTCTTATATAAAATAGTGCAATATTTGCACATAACCTACACATACCTTCCTGTGTATTAAATAATCTCTAGACTACTTACATTACCTGAAACAATGTAATACTATGTATATACTTGCTTTACTATTGTATAATTGTAGGTATTAATGACAAGAAAAAGAAGTCTGTATGTGTTCAGTACCGATGTCATGGGTTTTTGTGTGTTTGTTTTTTTGTTTATTTAACATTTTCAATCTGCAAAAGGTTGAATCCAGAGATGCAGACCTGCAGATTCAGAAGGTTGACTATATTCCCTAAATTTATTTGACACAGACCATATGTGTGTATGTGAAACATCAATTAGCACCCTGCCCAGGGAGGGTGGGAAACTCTGGCCCTAAGGCAGTTCTGGGAGAGCTGAGACCCAGTCGGAACCATCTTTGCAGTCCCCTGTCCTAGCACAATGCCTGGTCCACAGTGGGCACCAACATAATCCATTGTTATCTGAATGAATGGAGAGAAAGCTGCAAGAATGACTTAATGATGGTTTTTAAATCTGCAAAGTGACATAGTATCGGCAGTGCCAGGCAACAGCTCTGTTTCTAAAGCACACATTTTAAATTGCAGCGGGAGGGATTCTGGAAGCCCTGCTCAGAGTTTAGGATTACAATCCACCAAAATAGGCTTCCAAGCCGAGCTGCGTAGCTTCCTTCTGTGGAGGTGTTGGTCTAGCACTTCAGCACAGCCCAGAGTCTGCATGCCGGCATCCGCCCACCCCACCACCCATTCATTCACTTGTTCGTTCATTCAGCCCTTACTGAGCACCTACTATGTGCTGAGCACTGATGAACGTGAGACACTGGAGCCCTTCCAAAAGCAGGTAGGACCGCAGTGAGCTCTGTGATAAAGCCCAGGGAGCCCCTAAGGGGAAGGAGGAGGAGCCTGAAAGTGTGAGGTCAGGAGGCCTCAAGCCCAGAGCAAGAGGTAGTGTGGGGGGGTAACACAATTTCATGCTGACACATGAGGCTGGCCTAAAGAATAAAGCCTCCACTGTCTCCTTGTGTTTTGTTTGTCTACCCCCCTTCTTGTGACTATATCCCCATTGTTCCCAGAGGCATCCCTGCCCCCACTTGCAAATCCTTTGTCTCCTCATAAATCTCCAACATCCTCTCCCTGTCCTGAAGTCCTCCTTCTTCTTCAAACACCTCCCAGTTCCCTAGTTGCTCCCTCGCTCCCGCCTCGCTCTTCCACTCCCAACCTCCTTATTCTCCACATTCTAGAATGGCCACTCCTGGCACTTCCTCAGTGGTTTTCATTTCCAGTTACCAGACATAAATGAATGAGGAAACCAGGAGTCAAATATAGGTCCATTGATCACCATTCCATAATGGTGAGCCACAGATTGCTTTGTCTCCAACAGGAAGCAGGGAACTGGAATGGCAGGGAGGGATGAGAGAACATGAGTCCCATCTCGTTTCATCACCATCACTGGAGGGATCATGTTCCAGATCTGCATCCTTGCATCAGTACCCACGGGCCCCACCTGGACAGCACCCAGTGGCTCTAAACAGATGCAGTGGTTTTGCTTCTTTACACAGGGGCTAAGTGCTATGGTTTGAATGTGATCTGTGTTTTCTAAGGGTCCACTGTGATTCAAGGCTTGGTCCCCAGGCTGGCACTACTAAGAGGTAGTGGAACCTTTGGGAGTGAAGCCTAGTGGGAAATCCTTCACAGGGGTGTGAAGTATTTCTTGTGAATTCTTACTAGTTCTCTCTTTTATTTATTTATTTATTTATTTATTTAGAGGCAGAGTCTCACTGAATTGCTGAGGCTAGCTTTGAACTTGAGCTCCTCCTGCTCAGCCTCTCAAGCCGTTGGGATTACAGGAGGGTACACAGCATCTTGCTAGTTCTCATGTGACTCCTCCGTAGTTTGTGCAAGAGGGTTATTATAAGACCCTGCACTTGGCCCCAGCTAGCTTTCCCTGCTCCTGGTTTGAGAGAGGACCACTTGCTCCCACACAGGCTCCTGTCTTTGCTATTTGCCATGATGTGACCTAATGCTTTCAAGAACTGAGCCAAAGTAGGTGTCATACTCTTGAACCTCTAGAACTGTGAGCTAAATAAATCTTTTTTTCTTTATAAAGTTAGCTGCCTTGGTTTTTTGTTTTGTTTTGTTTTGTTTTTGTAGTGATGAAAAGCTGACTGCTACACCTAGAAGAGCATGACGAGAAGACACCACAGAGGACTAGGAGGTAGCAATCCTGCTTGCAGACACTGAACCACTGAATCCTAGGGCTGGGTATAACTTGAGTGGTCCTCTTGGCTGGTGACCCCAAATGGCAAGAGTTGGTCATCAAGACCACCTAGGGAGCCTGGTGTGGTGGCACACATTGGTAATCCCAGCTACTCCAAAGGCTGAGGCAGGAGGATCCCAAGTTCAAGGCCAGCCTCAGCAACTAAGCAAGGCCTTGTCTCAAAATAAAAAATAAAAAGGGCCTGGGATGAAGCTCCATGGTAGAGAGCCCCTAGGTTCAATCCCCAGTGCCAATAATGATGATGATGATGATGATGATGGTGATTAAAAAAAAAATATGAAGCTGTTTGGAAAATAGATCCAGGATGAGTAGAGGGTAGCTCACTGGTAGAGCCAGTGCCTAGCAAGCTCAAGGCCCTATGTTCAACCCCAATACCAAAAAAAAAAAAAAAAAAGAAAGAAAGAAAGAAAGAAAAGGGAGAGAAGGAGGGAGGAAAAGGAGAGAGAAGAAGAAAAAACCTATTTCTGGGACCACCTCAGACCTAAGGATGCATTTTCCCAGTAAGGCCTGGTAGTCTGCATTTTCCAAAAATTTCCAAGGTAATTACAACGAGCCAAGGTTGGGAATCAATGATACAGTGACCCATCCAAACTTCTTTTCCACCAAGCAGGCAGTTTCCTTGATAATAAGTTTGGCAGACAGCCATCTGGTCTCCATCTGAATATCTCCACTGACAGAGCTGAACACCCCAAGAGGCATTTGTTTTGGGCGCTGCAGCAATGGCTGGAAAGGTATCTTCTACCTGGAGGTGAAATTTTTCTACTGTTTTCACTTCTTTGCCCTAAACCTGTCCTTGGAAGCAACCAAAAATCATTTACCCCTTTCTCTAATATCTCACAACAGGGGACCTAGCAATAATACCTTGCCCAGCTCATGAGGGTTTCCTACCTGCTATGGTCTGCTCTTTTCCCAGCCAAATACCCTTCACCCTCAAATGTTGCCTCAGAAGTTAGAGTTTCCAGTCCTCTTACCAAACTGGTCCCTTTCATCTGAATTCTAGAATCAAATGTCATATTTCAGACTAGGAGAACTCAAACTTTCTGTGAATTGGATATGCATATAAACCAAACGAAGATCCTATCAGCCACCTCAAAAACACACGTTCACCTTAAGATCACTGTCTATTAACTAGAAACTCCCAGATTTTTTCACAATGCTGTAGAGAGATTTTTCCCATCCTATATTTGGACAACGCCTTAAGAAAAAAGAGAAACAAATTGGGACTTTTCAATTATTTCTGCAAAGTTTTCTATTCAGGAGAGAAAAATCAATGTTGATCCTGCCCTCTGCAAGCCAGCTACCCCATCTGGTAAGCATGGATGAGAAAAGAATATGCTCAAACATCACTTATATATGGGAACAGGCACATTGGAGCCCCCAGAACAACCTTCCACTCACAGCCCAAGCTGCACTCCTGGGAAGTAAATGCCCACAAGCTGGACCTGCCACAGATGAATAAAGTTAGTTAAATAAAGAGCAGGCAGTGGTGGACCAGATGTCACCCAGATAGAGGCTGGCACAACCCAGGGAGGTCCCCTCCTCAGGTCATCCTGGCCCCTCCCCACTCCACCTCTGCCTGAGACCAAAGTGGTAGTTCCATTCACACCTCCCAGGAGAGGAGATGTCCTGGCTCAAGCCCCAGCCACAGCCCTGTTCTGCTGCCAGCTACACCCTCTGACACAGGGACTCATGGCCAGGGCCTATCTGTCCACATAGGAGAGCGTCTGCCCAAGGCTTTTACATTGATTTTTAAAACTCTCCTGCAGAGTCAAACAGGTTTCCACGATGGTGCTTAACAACTGCCTGTGTCCTCTTTACAGACAAATGTGAGCACTCTGTTCTGTGTCCCAAAGCACAGAGACTTCATGCTCTTGCTTGCAAATCACAACTTAAATTGAATTATTAACAGTGAACTTTCCTGCAAATACAGCAGCCAGGCATTCTGTTCCTTGGCTGAGTCTCCACTATTCCTGAAGTCTTCCCCACAGTCATCAAAGTGTCCCTCAGATCTAACAGACGATCCCCTATCCAGAAACCCTGCTCCAGCTCTTGCCAGAAACCACTTCTGCTCCTCTCCACACATTCCCTCCTAGCTGCCTGGAAAAGTAGGCAACACAATCGAAGACAGTTAGCAAATGTAACTGCTAAATACAATTAGCAAGACAAGCAGACCCTTCCTTCTCCACTCCAAATTCAAAGTCAACCCCACCCCTGGCCTGCTGGTGCTATTGAATTCACTTGTGGCCAGATTTCTCCTGCACAGAAACAAAGGTGTCAGGAAGTAATTGGTGGCAGACAATGCCCTGGTATTTGTGGTAGAAGTGTCCTCCATACCACCCAGCAGTGCACATGGGGCAGCCACAGTGACCCACAAGATTGGCCACTGGGCCAAGTTCCAGAGTAAGGAGGTGGAACTTCAGTAGGGTTTATCGGGCTGCTGAGCCACTGTGCAGCAGGAAATGTTCCTTAAAGAGAAAGATGGACTTCATGGGGTGAGGGGGTTTGATTACTCAAGTCCAGCCCCCAATCTCACTATGGAAAAGGGAGGGAGTGTATACAGTTCCTGAGGAGTCATCGGTCAAAGTCAGAAGAATGAGCAAGGCCCAAAATCAGAAAGGCAAATGGCCATAGGAAGCCTGCTACCAGCTAAGAACAAACAGGACAGAGCTGGGAGAATCTCCTCCCAAAGTGAACACAAAGGCTTCTCGGGCCACCCCCATCACCCGGGCCAGCATGCCTATCAGACAGACAGACACCGACAGGCACAAGCCCTCGCTCACACATGCACATGCCCTGGAGCAGCCACAGAGGTGGATTCCTGGTCCACACCCCCACCCCCACCCATCCCTTGCCTCCACACAACAGACATTCACACGTGCTCAGTCACAGAACATCACCCACACATTGCCTGTGCCATTCTGTTTGCTGGAACAACTGGTGACAGTTGTGAGTTCAAACAGGCACAAAGGAAGAAATGCAGGAAATCACTGTGCTTCTCCCAAAGGAGCAGGAGACAGGGAGTAAGGAGAGAAAGGAAGAGAGGGTTGGGTGGGGATGGGACATTCCTCACAATACTCTCCTGGCTACCTGCACAGGGTCAGAATCTTCTTGGAAACCACATCAGACAGGTTCACGGTGGCTGTGAAATAATACCCCACATTTGAGCAGGACTTTCCATTCATTATGACCTACTAGGGTAATACTTGGTGGAGGAGGTGACCATCTCCTTTGGGCTCCAATGACCACCCTGCCCCCACAGAACCCAAAGATGCTGTCTCCAAAATAATCTTTGACATTCAAGCGCGGGTAATAGTTGTGGAGTGTGCTTGTTTGTGTGTGTGAGTGAGCACAGAGGCTTTATGTAGCAGAGTGGGATACAGTCAAACAAAAATGAGGTTGCCATGGCAACAGGCTCCAGCATCATTGCAGCCTATTAACACAAGTGAGGAATGTGTTTGGCAGATGCTCGAGTGTTATTTATGGTATGGGTGTAGCAGAGGGACTTCTAACAGGCAAAAGAGGAGGAAAAAACAACCCCATGACGCTCCTACTGTACCCCCGCGAGGACATGAGGAAACGACAGCAAGACAAGAGCACGGAAGAGGCCGAGGCCATCAACGAACCAACGAACCAACAGGAGTAAGGGGGGAAAGCAGAACAAGCAGGAAGGGTGAGGAAAGGAGAAGTGGGCAGACAGCAACAGGGGGCCGCAGGGAGAGAGCAGAGAAAGGAAGGAGACAAGGCACAGGCAGGAAGAGGGAAAGGGCAGAGGAGGAGGGTGACAGAGCCCAGGGGAAGGCAAGAGCTAGAGATGCGGGGAAGGGGAAGGGAAAGGAAGGCACACGGTCCCACAGAGAGGCTGGCCCACCTTGCCTCTTGTTTGTCTCTTGAATAAAAACCAACTGGTTAAGAAACCAAATGCTTCTTCTCCTAACTGAAGCCAAGACATAGAGCCCAAATGGAAGATGGGCTGGGGAAGAATAACAAACTGCACAGGTCAGATAATGAGGCTGAGGACCTGGATGGTGGGAGGGAAGGGGTCAGCCCTGCAAAAGAAGTTAAGAAATACCCACACAGTTTAATGAGGACCTACTGTGTATCCAAGGCATTGTGGAGAGGCATTCTCAAAAGCCTCAAGACTAGAAACCATTCACTGTTACCCTTCTCCTTGGACATGTGTCTTCATTAAAAAAATTTTTTTTAAAAAAAGGTACCTAACCAAGCCACCTCAAAAATACCTGCCTCTCTGGGATACCATGAGGCAGAGGTTAATGCTAGACTAATACTTCCACTAATAGTCCTCCATCACCCAGCACACTTTGCTCAAGAAAGACAAATTTTATAACAGGCATAATCAGAAAGGTAAATCAAGTACAAACAAAAAAAGATACAGTTTTCTGTGAAGCCAAATAGAAACAATGTTTACATTCCCTTGTCTTGGACCATTTAAAACAAGCTCTGCTGTACTCAGAGCAGATCATCAAAAGTTAAGTGTAAATCCATCCCAAATCCTACAGCCAAGGAAAAGTCTACAGACCACCATGGGTAGAGAAGCATGGAGTGGGAGCTGGTAGGAGTGGGAATGGAAGGGAGAATATTGCCTGAGGAACCAGAAGGCAAGTCAGATCCTGTGGCAGTGGCATTTCATGCCAAGACGGAGTTGCAGTGCTCAGCTTCAGCTCCCTCATCTGGGATCTGACTCCAATCTCCAAAAATCCTATGTCCAGGGCTGCCTATTGCTGTAATCAGGCCCTGTCTCCCAAGCCTGGTTCAGAAATACCCACAGCTATCCTGGAAATCTCCACTGCTCCATATGGATGACATACCCTTCCCTCTTCAAAAAAACTACACCCACCCAAGGCAGGAACAGAGATACAACACTCATCTGAGAGCATGGGTCCTTGGGCCAAAAGAGTTGGAGCTTTTATAAGCACTAACAATAGTAGTAAACATTTTCAAACCACCATTTCTCAAAAGATTTCCCTCTCAAGTTCAAAGCCATTCTCTAAAGGGATTTTTTCCTTCTGATCCCAGATCAGAAAAACTTTAACTTAACATCAACAACTCCACCTACTCCACTCACTGGACCCCAACCAAATTGGCCAGTGGCTATTGTTACTAAATATTCTGCAACAGGCTAAGCAAGGGAGAGAGTGGAGGAAAGAAAACATATACTTCAGGATCCTGCATCCAAGAGGTTACACTGGACAGGAAGCAAAACCAATGGACACTGGAGAACAAATAAGTGTTCCTGTCTATGGCTGACTCTCCTGTTAACCATGCTGAACAGGGAGAGCCCCATGTGGCTCGAACCGAAGGAAAAGGCTCCTTACAGGAGGTGAGGCTTGGTGCAGAGGCTGTTGGGAATCAGAGGGGCATATTCAACCCTCTCATTCTCTAGAAAGGGAACCTGGGACCAGAGAGATTGCATGTCCCCACCCTCCCTGTCACAGAGCATCTTGCAGGTTCAGCATGTCCAGGAAGTTGGGATACAAGGGAGCACCCCAAGAAAGATGCAACACTCAATAGGATCAAAGTCTGGGGAAGGTAGTAAAAGAGAGAAGGCGAGGCTCTATGAGGGCTGAGAATGTAGCTCAGTGGTAGAGCACTTGCCTAGCATATGGAAGGCCCTGGGTTCAATCCCCAGCACGGGGGGCGGGGGGGGGGGTGAGGGGAAGAGGCTCTGTGAGAGGAGGCAGATACCAAGAGATGGAAGGAGTATACAGGGGTCGGAGCTCAAGACACTGGTCAACAGCAAGGGCCCCTTAACTCTTTCCAGTGGAACAGCATACAAACAAGCAGGTTCAGTAGGGGTCATGGATTGGCACAGATATTAGGATGCTAAAAGGAGAAAGTGTGGGTGTCTTAGAGACTTCCTTACCTTAAGGCCTGGATGGCAAGCATGCCTCTCTCCCAGAAGCCTGAAGCCATAAAAGTTTTATTTCCTCCTTAGCCCACAGTTCTATATTTGTCCAACAAGTGCCATCAGGGATTTTTAAAAAAGCCCCCACTAAAAGCAATAATCAGGAGCACCCCTTGGAAGGGTCGTAGTGTTCAACACCAGCTTTCTGCTCAGGCCAGAAAAGGGACTGCAGCCACATACATCTCAGATGCTCCTTCCCACTTGTACCAACTGCAAGTTCTTGCCTTAGAGCACTTTGGTAAAGGAAACAAACTTGTCAGTCCTCCTTTAAGTTCAGTGATACCTCTAGCTCCCAAACCTCCAGACTCAGACAATGGCAGGGCTATCCTGTCTCCTTCCTAAGACTGGACAAGGGGTGGTCAGGATCCTTCCTCCCCAATCTTCTATCTAGGTCGGGGTTAACAAATCCTCAGTGATGCTCAGGAAGGGTGGCTACTAGAGGGTCCAGACACTTTAGGCAGTGTCTTTTGTATACAGGGACTGAAGCTCAGGGAAAGATGGGGACTTCTCCATTTTCTCCAAGCCTCCTTCCTCATTCAAATCTCAACACTGACGGATACTGTTTGGAGCCTGTCATCTACCAGGCCAGGAACGTTATAAGTAATACAAGAGCGCTCTTTTGCAAATGAAGACACTGGGGTACAAGGGGGACCAAGAAGCCACATCTCTCTGGCTCTTTTCACTACTTTAAAGGGTGAGGGTGGGACTGCTTTCTCTGGAATCAGGCCGAGGCCTGCCAAGCCCCACAGTCCAGTCCCTGTGGCGGGGTGGGCTCCTACCTGTTTGAGCAGGAACTGGTCCTGGGCGTTGGTACGCAGGGCGATGGCCAGGTGGAGGGCAGACAGGAGCACCCCGCTGAGCACCGCAGCCCGCATGCGCACAGGCAGCAGGGTGTAGATGGTGTAGATGAAGAACACGGTCCACCAGATGCCCTCAGAGGCGCTGCGCGGCTGTGGCAGCAGAAGGCCCACCACCTGGACGGCCAGCACCACCGCGATGAGCGCATAGCAGGCCAGGCCCATGTGGTCCTGGTGAAAGGCTGCGCGGTTGCAGAGCACGGCCATAATGAGGATCACTCCCACGGCGGCCGCCAGCACCGCCAGGTAGGGCAGCTGGAGCGGGGGCCGCGCCGCGTGGAAGGCCAGCATGACCAGGCACACGAGCACCAGCACGGCCATGAGCATGGTGAGACTGCTCTGGTTCAGGCGGAAGAAGTAGCGCTGGTACAGCCGCTCCAGCTTGTCCGACGGGAACTTCTTGGAGCGGAATATCTGCAGCAACGCCAGGCAGCAGGCGCCCAGCGACAGCACCGCGCCGGGCCCTGAGCCTGAGTCCTCTGAGCTGCCGCCATCCCCAGACCCTTCACCGCCCTCGACGGCGCCAGCCTCTACTTCGTCGGCCGCGCGACCCTTGCCCCGCCGCTCCTCCAGGCCCAGCTCCACCGAACGGGGGCGCACCTCCGTCCCGCCCGCTGCAGCCGCCGCCGCCGCCGAGCCGCCGCCGCCGCCCGCAGGGGGCGCCCGGGTGCTGCCCCCGCCGGCCGCGCCCCGCCGCTGCCGCCGGCTGCCGCGACCGCAGTCGTCGCCGCCGCGCTCTTGCCAGGCGGACTTGGAACGGAAGCTGAAGCCGAAGCCCCCAGCCAGGGGGTCGTCGCCACTCAGCGGAGGATCATCGTCGTCGTCGCTGCGCCAGCGGCCGGCCAGCCGCTGCTGCTGCTGCGGGGTCACCGACCCCCCGGGTTTCTTGGTGGAGCTGCGGGTGGAACCCCCAGGAGCAGGGGGGTAGCCATTGGCGCGGGAATCGGCCTCCCCCCATGCCGAGCGATGCTCCGGGCCTCCCCGGGACGCCGGCGCCGCAGCTGTCTGCGCCGCGTGGCCCGGGGGGCTCACGCTTTTGGAGCCGGACATCCCCCCCTCGGCCTCGTTGTCTTCCTCCTCCCCCGGGGACCGGGCCGGGGGTCTCCAAGGAGAGGGTGGACGGCCGAGCAGGGGGACCAGGCTAGGGTCACACGTCGGGGGCGGCCCGGGGCCCTGCGCAGCAGCGGGGCATCTTGGCACCCCCGTCCTGAGCGGTGGAAGAGGGCAGCGGAGGGCGAGCTGAGAGGCAGGCGAAGCCCCGAGGTGAGAAGTAGCTGAGAATCCGCGTCAAGAGTCCCAGGTCCGAGATGGAGTTGGCTCTGAGCTGGGGTAGCGGAGACTGCTCCAGCTACTGCGCCGCGCGCAGAGAGATGTCCAGACTCCTGGCTCGCGTCGAGCTTGACGAGGGCTGGAGTTGCGGACGAGGCGGGACGGAGAGGTGTCCTTGCGGGCGGCGCCTCCTCGGAGCTGGCAATGCCGGGGCGCGGCGCTCGCAGATAATGCCTAAGCCGAGCCCAACGACTTTCGGGGCGAGGTGGCAGCGAGGGCGGCTCTGTAGGGGTCCCGGCGCGGAGACGCAGCGGGTGCCCTTTCCTCTCAGCCGACTGGGAGCGACTGGGAGGTGCGGGCGCCAGCCAGCATTATTTTCTTACGAGGGGTGGGGAGGTGGGATGGGAGGTGGAGAGCTCGGGGGAGGGGGCGGCGGGCGGAGCAACAGCTCCGGAGCCCTTGGGGGGAGGGTCCTGGATCCCGGGGGGGCTGTCGCCCGCATCCCCCACCTCCCGTGGAGAGAGTGGGAGCGTGGCCCCCGCGAAAGCCGAGCCAAGCCTTCCGCGCGTCCGCGCAGGGGGCGGGGGCGAGGACCGGCTCCTGAGGTGCGGCCCTTCCCCTCTCGCCTCCCCCTTTCCCCCAAACCAAGCGTGGCTGGCCCGCGCCCGCCGGTCCCGAGAGCTGTCGCGCCGGCTCCGCTAGCCTCAAGCTTCTTGCCGCCGGCTGCGGGCCCACCGCGGCCGGGCGCAGAACGGCTAAGCGGAGGGCGGAATCCGGCGCAGCGCCACCGCCGTACTGCCCCAACGCAGGCGGGCTTCTCTCCCGGAGCACAGCATCCAGAGATGGTGGGCCGGGACTCAGAAGCAACCAGCCGAGAGGGACCCGCCGAAGAGCCGCGGCTCCCCGGGGGCGCTCCGGGGGGGCCCGCGGGATCTCGGCTCCGGGCGCGCCATGCACGCCTTGGGCCCTGCGCCGCTCTGGCCGCTCGCGCCGCTCCTCCCTTCTTGCCCGCTCGCCGCCGCCGCCTGAGCGCCCTCCGCATCCCCTCCTCCCGCCGCTTCCCCGCCCCCCGCGCCGCTCGGGCCTCGGCTCACAACGGCGCGCGGCCGCCTCCGCCCTCGGCCGGGCCACGGCCCCAGCCTCGGCGGCCCGCGGGCATCCTCAGGCCCGGCTCGGGGGGCGCGGGGACCCCAGCTCCCCTTCCTCACCTAAAATTCTCGCTGCGCCCCTCCCTCCCTGGCGCCTGGAGCCGGTCCAGCCCGAGATCCCTTCGCTGGACCTGGGTGGCTTCGGTCGTCCCCGCCCCCGGGTTGGGTTCCTGCGCCCCCAGTCCTAGCTCCCCTCTTTTGTATCCCCCTTTATTCCCCCTCCCCCCCATTCAACCCAACTTCGGCCCCGGAGCTGCGCCCCCCTTCTCTGGCGGGGCTCGATTGGCCGCTTCCTGAGCTGTCAGACTCGAGTCCAGTGCGCTTATTGGGCGATTCTCTGGCCCAGCGACTGTGCCAAAGAAGGGCGCGCCGGGCGGGGGGCACCCGGGCAGCGACTGCCGCAGGGAGCCGAAGACTGAGTCCCTGGAGAGACCCGAGGGGCCCCAGAGCCAGACCCAGAAATGGACAGGGGAGATGCTGAGATTGAAGATCTCGAAGGCTCAGAAACACAACGATGGAAAAGATGAAGATGCAGTGGGTGAGGCCCTTGCAACCAGGGTGGGGCGGACAGGAACACTTTGGTGGGTAGTTACAGAGAGGAAGCCCCACAAACCAAACTGGGAACACTTGGCATTTATAAAGAGCAGTTTACCTGTTCATACTTTTAAAAATATTATTTGATTCCCTAACTCTGGGCTGTGACAGGAGACAGGGCCTCTGTGGTTATTCCCGGAGGCTCCAAGAGCATAACCAACTTGCCATAGGTCACACAGGTCTCCTAACTTTCAACCCAAAGATCCTTCCTCAGCTCCAGGCTGTCTCCCAGACTCAATAAGCTGTTCTCAGGAAGGATGTGCACCAGAGCAAGCTTCGAGGCAGGACCCGGGAAGAAGGGATAATGGCCAGATGCTCCTGTTCAGCAGGCCAGCAAAAGCAAGGGTGAGGAGGACTTTGCTGCCTGAAGCCAAGACCTGGGCCTGTGAAATGTTGTGTCTGCCCAACTTCCTTTGCCCCTAGAGTAAAGCTGTCCTGCAGGCTCTCTCCTCCTGGTGAAGTATGGTGGGGGGACCATACCTCTAACCAGGGGAGAGAGAAACAGCCTTCCTTTATCCTCTTGGTCCTCCAGTCTCTCCTCAGAGGCTATGACAAGGAACCTAGAGGTCTGAAGAACTGCCTTCTTTCCGTCTGCTGGCCATCTATTTGCAGAGTGGAATACAAACCTTCCCAGAACTACAGAATGGGAGGAGAAAAATTCCAAGAGGTCTGAGTAAACTAACCCTTGAGTAATCAGCCAGCCTTTGAGTAATCCATGATTAGCTAAGTCATAAAAAGCAACACAAATTTAGTCAACAAAAATGCCCGGGTTCCCAGAGTGCAAAGTGCTATGCTGGATGCTACCAGGAGAGAGTTGACCAAACTCAGGAAGGGAGCAGAGCTGGCTGTTACCTACAGGTCCAGCCACATTTAGTGTTGAACAGAACTCCAACAGAGCTCACCTGTGTTCAGAGAGGTGGTCTCACTTTCTACTCTGAGAGCCACAGACTCTGAAGGTCAAATCTGAGTCTAGCAGGGAAGGATGAGGAAGAAGAAAGGGAAGATGGACTAATATTTATTAAGCTACTATGTAGTATATGTAAATATTTTATTGTCAGTGTCAAAAGACAGCATTACAACAAATTTAGATATCTTAATTAGCTTTTATTTTCAATACAAGAATTGGGCAACACCTCATGTTCCAATGAGATGAGCAGAAAAGATTGGCTTTTTTTTTTTAAATTTTATTTCTTTTTAGTTGTAGATGGACACAATGTCTTTATTGGTTTGTATGTGGTGCTGAGGATCGAACCCAGGGCCTCATGCATGCGAGGCAAGCGCTCTACCACTGAGCTACAATCCCAGCCCCCAGAAAAGATTAGCTTTATAGACAGAAAAGGGCTGAAGAAACAAATAGAGCATATAGGTCTTTTCAAAGTTACTTTCCTTGTAAAGGTTAAATGGGAGAGGACTTAGTATGCCCGCTAAAACTGACCTGGTTGGTGTGTGTGTGTGTGTGTGTGTGTGTGTGTATTCCTCCCTCTCTCCTAATGATTTCTTGGAAGGTCAGATTAACAACTTAGTTTGGGCTTGGTGGCTTGGAACTTCAGCATAAGTAACTCCATTTGGGTTAAGTCTGCTAGGCCCAGTGCAGGAGCTCAATTCAAACCAATGGCCTCCTATACATTTTATTTATCATCAAATAATCATTTTTAGGAAAGTGTTATTTTCTCCAGCATAAAGATGAGAAAATTGAAACTTAGAGAATGACAAAGTTTGTAGAAGGGCCACTCTTTGCAGCAGTCCGCTACTTGTTCTCTACCATGCAGCCATATAGTAAATACCATGCAGGAGAGATACTCAGGTCATAGGCTGCTACATGCACAGAGGCCAGATGGCCATAGGTGTCAAGGTTACTCATCAGAGGTCTGTCACTGATCAGCTTCTTACCTGAGTACTCCTTACCCAGTCAATTCCTTTTAATTTTTTTTTAAATATTTTTTAGTTGTAGATGGACGCACTAGCTTTATTTATTTATTTTTATGTGGTGCTGAGGATTGAACCCGGTGCCTCACACTTGGGAGGCATGTGCTCTACCACTGAGCTACAGCCCCAGCCCTAATTATTTTTTAATTAAAAAAATCATCTTACAACAAATGCCATATATGATTGATGTAGAAAAACAAAGGAAAAAACATATTCATGATCCTACCGCCTAGAAAGAACCAACATTTAAAGTCCTGATTTTTTTTCTTAAAACATAACTGGGACTTTTATTGTGCAAACAGTTTTAGTCTGCCTTTTTCTACTTATCAAAATATTGTAGTTTTTTTCATGTTAGTAAGCATTCACTTACAATATCCATTTTATTGTTAGAATAGAATTCTATGGCATGGATATATCACAATTTATTTAACCAATCCCTGCTATTAGACATTTTTCACTGTCATAATAGTTTATAGAATATTTCCACTCTTTTATTGTCATAAACAATGAGCATTTTTGTAGATAAATCTTCACATGCATCCTTAATTATAACCTTAGGAGAGATTCCTACAAGCGGAATTGCTAGGTCAAAAGATAAGCACTTTTTCCCCCTAAGATATTTCTAAAATCTAGATCTTCACTCCTTGCCTCTTTTCCCAGTTCTAGGCTTCCCCCAGCCCATGGATGCTCCTCGGGACACACCCACACCCTGGATTCTGGTAATCTAACACTAAGGTCATCTCCCAAGTTGCCTGCCCTATCTTCCATTTTCCCACTGCCACAGAAATGATCATCCCCCAAGCTCCCTGAGCCTAGTGGTCCTTCTTCTGCCTTTGTATTTTCACATTGGTTTCTTCTACATTCTCTTGCCATTGTCCAGATGGTCCCCTTCCTTGCCTGGACAATCACCACCCCTCCTACCTTGCCCTCAAACCTGTCCTCCACTTTGTCCTCCTCTGTTCACAGCCCCCTGAAAACTTTCCTCAAAGCAGCCTCTTCTCACCTGTGAGTCTCACTGCCTATCACTTCCCCATGCCACCAGCCACCGTTAGCCACCCTGAACTGCTCTTACACCTCTGCAAACATTACCCTTTTCCCTTCACAAATTAAATTAGCAGCACCTGAGTGAAGGCCTTTCTAATGCCTCTCCATTCTGCCACCTGTTCCCCAAACTGGTAGTCACCCTGTCCTCCTCTGCTCCCAGTACACCTTGCTTATATCTCTGTCATAGCACCTGTCACATTGTGTCTTGACCTGTTCACAGAACCATCTCCACAGTGTGCTGAACTTACTGAGGGCAGAATTGGTATCTGATTCATTCTATACCCAGCGCTTAACCTGGTGTCCACTAGTTGGTAGACAAACAAATGGAAGGTACATCTGGGAACTAGTGAACGCATGGAGTCTCAGTGTGTGTGGCTGAGGGGTACTTGAGATGCTGGGTGGAGATGGACAGGTAGATTGGATTCTTCAACACAGCACAGAGGAGCTCGGGCTTAAAGACAATAAGGAGCCCTTGAATTGGGGGACAGAGTATCCTGGTCCGTTCTGTTTGGGGAGGCAAACTGGCAAAGACTCAGCCACGTTGAAAAAGCAATATCTAAGAGCATAGGAAACCAGTCAGGAAGCCACTACAGAGCAGATGTTAGTTGGGCCCAAAAGTGACACAGTGATGGGAATGATGCCAGTGACTGGAGAAGATCCAGGGCTGAGGCAAAAGTCCGGGGGTCCATCCCTCTGAAAAGTAAATCCAGAAAAGCTGGGGTCACGGGGCAGAAAGGCAGAGGTTAAGACAAAATCTAGGAGGTTTACACGATGCAGAAATGATGCAGTCCTCAGGGTGTTCACCCAAGGGCCATCCCAGGCCTCTCTGGAATTAGTCTTTACAGCTGCCCAGAGCACCTCAAGACTTTAGGAGACCTGCAAACACACCCGCTCTAGTCCTCTTCCCTCTGGTGCCTCAGTTACCCTTCAGGGCTTCTTCTTCACTCCCCTCCCCTGCTCTTTAGAAGAATATTTGTTTCAGAAATTAGAATACTATTATTTTCGAATATTCTGAAATACAGAAATAAGTGCCAGTAATACTCCCCTACTTAGAAATACTTTTACCCACACTGCTTGAGTCACAGGCCACAGGTATAAGATTTCTTTTAGGATGATGAACATGTTCTAAAATTAGATTATGGCGATGACTGCACACCTGTAAATACACTAAAACCCACTGAATTGCACCACTATGGGTGGACTTTATGATATCAAGTTATATGTCAATAAGGTGGCTGACAAAGGAATGCCCTGGGAGGTTGAGGGTGCTGTGACAAGACTGTCAGCCACGGGCAAGTCGACGTGAGTGAGTTTAATCAGTATGCCTCCCTACTAATGTCCAGCCAAGGCTGGGGGACACTGAGGGAGAGGATGCTTGTTACAAAGAGTAGCGATAAGTTAGGAAGAAGAACAAAGAGCCCTCGGCACCATGGAGCAGTTCCTGAGGAGAATGAAACCACAGAATGAGAGACATGGTAGAAAAGGCCATGGGTGCCTGGGAGCTGGAAGGAGGAGGGCAGGAATGAAAGCGAGTTAGGAATTGGGTGTCAGAAATGGATTTTGCCAGCCGGGTGCGGTGGCACACACTTGTAATCTCAGCACTTCAGGAGGCTGAGACAGGAGAATCGCGAGTTCAAAGCCAGCCTCAGCAAAGGCGAGGTGCTAAGCAATTCAGTGAGACCCTGTCTCTAAACAAAATACAAAATAGGGCTGGGGATGTGGCTTAGTGGTTAAGTGACCTGAGTTCGATCCCCAGTACCAAAAATAAATTTTGCAATGGGGTACAGTGGCCTATGCCTATAAACCCAGCAACTTGGGAGGCTGAGACAGGAGGATCTAAAGTTCAAGGCTAGCCTCAGCAATTTAGCCTCAAAATTTAAAAAAATTTTTTTTTTTTCCCCATTGCACAGTTTTGCCCAGGAGAGGCCTGCCCTACAATGAATTCTTCAAAAGGAATTAAGGGGGCTGGGAATGTAGCTCATAGGTAGAGTGCTTGCCTAACATGTGCAAGACTCTGGGTTCAATTTCTGGTACAGAAGGGGGAAAAAAATCTTAAGAAAAAAAAAAGAGAGAGAGAGAGAGAGATTAGGAACTATGAGAACCTAAGTCTCTCTGAAGGGTGTAGGGACAAAAAGAACTTCCCACCCCTGAGGGATTCACAATTTGCATCAGCAATAAACAGGGGAAAAGGCATACAAATGTATTAATGTACACCTAGCTGACCAACAAAAATAAACTTCATACATGCCAAAATGCACTCAATCCCAAAAAGACCTTCCTGCCACAAGAGAACAAAAGGAGGTGGGACAACTAAAGGTATTTTTAAAATAACCCAATTGAAGACAATAAAACTTATGTGACCTTAGGTAAAACTGTATGCCCCATAGTACTCAGCCAATGAGGAACTGGAGAAGGGACCTTGTGCACCAGGGAACTAAATGCTGATTGTAACTGCCCTGGAAGTGCCTGCTCACCCAGATTTCCTATCTTGCAAGTCCGTCAGTAAAAGCCTTGCTTTTTTGTTATACCTCGGGTCGCCTAATTCAAGCTTTGGGTTTGGGCCAGTGAGATTGTTTCTCATACTAAGATGATTACACAAAGTATGAAACCCACAGAAAGGCCAGCTGGTTGACACTTAAATACCCACTTCATAAGGGAGACAGAAATGGAAGCTATTGGCAAATTTTGAAGAAAATAAATGTCTTTTAGGGAAGCTAAATGGACCCAAAAACAATACCCTGGAAAGTTTACCTGGGCTCTAGATTTTCTTCCTGCAGACTAATCTGCTGGAGGCTCCGGACTTCTATAGTCAGGAGAACTTTCAAGAAAGCCCCTTCTGCACTTGAGGGAAAGAGGAGGATGGGGGAGGGTGTCAGGAAGATCTTCATTCTCCTTTAGTTCAAAGCATTCGTCATACTTTGGGGTATTGCTTCCTGAGGCCCAACAAGGGTGACAAGGGTCTTAAATATCATCTCATTCCCACTATTAGGTAGAAATGACATATGCATGGACATTTGCATTTTCAGAGCAAGCTCCATACTTCAAACTAGATGGCTTACCTTTCCCACAGAGAACGCACTACTTATTATTTTCCCCAAGTGATCAAGTGCCTGGCAGGTTGGAGCACTGAGTGTCTAAAAGTCTGTCATCCCATGTGGACTTGAGACTCAGGCATCTGTGAGAGCCATCCTTCATGGTAGGTGGTCCTCCACTATGAGCTTTGAAGAGGAACCAAGGCTATGGGTCCTCTGACTTGACTTCTGGCTTCCTTGGTTTGAAAGCCAAGGGTGATGAATTTGTAATTAGCCGTTGAGGGAACCAGGACCTAGATTTTTCCAAACTTCATCCTCACCTCTAAACCTCTGGGCCTCAGGGAACAGAAAACTTTCAAAGAGCTCAGGTTGGAGCTGAGGTGGAAATGGCTGATAATAGCTCCATCAGCCACTCTCCCAGGTGTTGACATTTGCATTTTAATGGAGGCGGTTAATGCCTTCAGCTAACAGAGTGACTAATATGTTCTTTCAATTGTTACTGGAGGTAGGTGGGACACCCTTCCCATCCCGGGACCTTTTAATATCCGTCTAGTCACCTGGCACCTATCAGCCTTTGAACGCTAATGCCCATGGTCCATGCTTTATCTTCTTGAATTTGCTTTCTTTCTTGTACTTTCTCCTGAATCCTTTTTTCCTAAAAGTTTGGGAAGATCCCCATAAGTCATTTATTCTTTCTTCACACTGATTACCCATTTGAAGCAGAAAACCGTGCTGGGCACAGTGGAAAGGGGGACCCCAAGGAATATGCTAGCAAGATACCAACCCAAGAAGTCAGAGGTGAGAGATTTCACAGAACTGGAGAATGAAGAGCAAAGATGGGCCATGCAGCTTAGGTCGAGTGCTTCTCAAATACTCCAAACAAGACAGCGTGACTTACTAGGAGAAATCTATTTCCATAAGTTGGGTAAGCAAAAAAGTTTTGGAGGGCTGAGGAGAAAGGCCTTAATGTATGCATAGGAGTCTGCAAGACTAAATTCAAAACATTCCACTACTCACAAAGGGCCACATATTATATAATCCTGTTTAGATGAAATATCTAAAAGAAGTGCATCTATAGAAACAGATCAATAGTTGCCTAGTGCTGGGGGTCTGGGGGGAAAGAATGGGGAACAATTGCTAATAAGTATAATGGGGTGTGAAACAAGATTATTTCTTGTTATTGTCTCCATGACTCTGTAAATAAGTACTCAAAACCATTGAATTACACGGTTTAATTGAAACTACTTTATGGGATGTAAATTGTATCTCAAAAGCTGTTTAAGGGGCTGGGGTTGTGTCTCAGTGGTAGAGCGCTTACCTAGCATGTGTGAGGCACTGGGTTCTATTCTCAGCACTGCATATAAACAAATAAAGTCCACTGACAACTAAAAAAATATTTTTTAAAAAAAGCTGTTTAAAATAAAGGAGGGAAATGGGGTAAAAAAAAAAACAAAAAACCTATTCCTGCGGAGTGCCGTGGAGCTCACCTATAGTCCCAGCAACTAGGGAGGCCCAGACAGGAGGATCACATGTTTACAGACACCATCAGCAACATAGCAAGACCCTGTCTCAAAGTTACAAGTGAGCAGGGGATGTAGCTCAGAGGGAGAACCCTCCTGGGTTCAATCTCCGAAACATAATCCCTCGAAACATACACATACAAACCCCTTCCTTCAGTAATTGCTTCACCATTATAGAAAGGATATTCTAGCTTTCAGTTCCTAATCTTTTCTGTCTGAAGACCCATTTTTAAGGTAAAAAAAAGTGAAGGACCCTAATATGCTATATGTCTTAGTTCATTTTTTGTTGTTGTAACAAGATACCTGAGACTGAGTAATTTATAAAAGAAAGAGGTTTTCTGGCTCACAGTTCTGAAGGTCCAAGATCAGGTGAATCCCCATCTGCTGTTTTAATTCACAGTGCAAAGAGGAAGGGCAAGGGGCATGTGAGGAAGAGAGAAAAGGGGACTGAACTCCTGAGATAGTTAACCTAAGAGAACATTTCCTAAGAGAAAGGCACGAATTCATACCTGAAAGTAACTCCCAAGACCCAGACTCCTCCCACTAGGACCAACCTCCCAAATCCACTGCATTGAGATACTAAGTTTTTGACACATGAATTCCTGGGGGACACACTCAATGTGAATATGTCTTTTAAACTTCTAGTCTAAAAAATACATAATGGAGCTGGGCACGGTGGTGCACGCCTGTAATCCCAGCACTTTGGGAGGCTGAGACAGGAGAATCGCAAGTTCAAAGCCAGCCTCAGCAATGGTGATGCGCTAAGCAACTGAGACCCTGTCTCTAAATAAAATACAAAAATAGGGCTGGGGATGTGGCTCAATGGTTGAGTACCCCTGGGTTCAATCCCTGGTACCGCCCCAGAAAACATAATGGTAAAAAGCTAACATAAATTTAATGATTAAAATGAATTAATAACTTGCCACTCCCAATAATATCTACATGTTAAAAAAGTGGTCCTATATTTGTTGAGGCAGCAGGTTCACTATACCTACAGACAGGGCTTAGTGACCTTTGTTCATGGCCTCCTTGGTCCCTGCTGATGAGCAGAAAATCTGATACCACCTCCACCCCAAGATATTTCTGCCTCTTCAAGCTGCTCAGTCAAAATGGCACCCTTTCTCCTCCCAAATCAAATGAAGTTTGCTGAGAGCAGACCTAAGCAAGGAAGCCAGCCAGAGTTATGCTGGTCGGCAGACACTTGTCTCTAGCAAATGTAATTAAAGGCAGCAGCAAGTAAGTGCCTATTAATTTTTGATTAGGAAAGTCAAAGGCAACCTTCATGGAAGGCAGCATCACGGAACATCAGGACGATGGTCGAAAGCCTGGTCATTGCCTGCCAGGCACACATGCCTTCCACGAGTGCACATGTGCATGCACACCCACACGCATACCCAGTGAACCCACAGACTCTTTGTGGAGCATGGGAGAGAGTCAGGGACCAGCACCCCTATCTTCTGCAGGGGTCATTTGCTCCCTTTCTGGTCTGTTCCACCCATCTCCATTTACCCCAGTGGCTGTCTACACTTGTAATTGATTCCTGTATGGACCTCATACGATGTATAATGTCTCCCCACCCTGGCTCTCCCCACACACACTAAATTCTGTTTATATGTCATTTTTAAGGTTTGAATGCCCATGGGAAGATTAACATTCAAAACTCTCTATGGTGAATTCTTTTGAAAAGAATATACAGTGCTTATTTCCTATGTTTGTTTGGTAAGCCAGGGGCCATGTCACCAGGTAAGAAGTGGGAAGTGGGGGCAGAGGGAGGTCTGGCCTAACAGCTGTCCCTCCATCGGGAGACAGGGCCCATCCAGCTGGTGCCCTCCTCAGCTCATCTCTCCCTCCCTCCTTGAACCTCTTTCCCAGGCTTCCCACCTGATGCCAACAGCCCACTCCAAGGAGAAGAGACCCAAGCTTGGAGTCACAGTAGATGGAGCTTCCATACCAGCTCTACTGCTTTCTAGCTGTGTGGTCTCTGACAAATCACCTCACCTCTCTGAACTGCAGACCCATCAAGGACAGTACTGCTTTCCTGCTACCTGTAAGGATTTGTTACATAGAACAAAGATGTGAAAATCCTTTTCAAATAATTCACCCTTATGTAAAATGGGAGCCATTCTTAATAATTGTGAACAAATAAATTCATTCTTTCATAGATCCAAATGTTCATTTCTGGGGCTGGCATGGAATGAGATACTGCCCTGGATCTTGCATACATTTATAGAGGACTGTGATAAATATTTTCATGTCTGTGCTGCTTGTGTACCAGTTCCTCTAGTGGTCTGGAGATCTACTCTTTGATCTCTGCTGTGTTCAAAGCACGGCCCCTGGGGCCACACAGATGAGGTCTCTGGTTCTCAAAGACATTGCCTCTTTCAGGATTCTGACAGCCTGCAGCCTGCCAGCCACGCAGACTGAGGCCTTCTGCAGGCGTGGGTGGTGATTAGAGTGGCCTGGAGGGGGCCTAGTGGTGCTAAGTGCTGTTCTCCTCTCAGTGCCCACTCTGTTTGGCCTTGGAGTGGTCCTGCCCAGGATCTGTGTCGCTGACTCCGAAGCTGTGATTGGGGATGGCAAGCCAAGCCGTGTTGGAGATCGTGCTGGGGCTGGCTGACCTTCCCCAAACCCGGATAATCTCTCTCCCTGGCAACAGGCTGGGGCACCAAGGGCCAGTGACAGATTGTGAAATCCTGGGGCTAGGCTTTCTAGAATTACTTAAAAAGAGAAAATAATAACAACACCTTGCATTTGTATAGTGCTTTTAAAAAGAAAGCAAGAAAGCAGTCTTTATACACTGTTCAAGGAGAAGGCAGCTCTGGAATTGTCATAGACAGTGAGCCAGGTGGGTAAGAAATGTCTTGCCTTATTCTTGTCTGCTCAGTGACATGGAGACAGTATTAGAAGAAATAATAACTTTTTCCCCCATGGATGAGAATTCAGAGGAGAAGAAAAGTGGAGTGATTTAATCAAGATCAAACAGCATTAGAAGCAGAATTCAACCTAACCTTCTTTACTGGTTTTGTCTGCCCAAACAGGCAGAGAAGATGAAATTGAATGACCCAGCAGTTTGCTTTGTGCCCCTGAGATCCTGGCATGTAGGCAGTTCTGCACCCGGTTATAAACTTGTTCCAAGGCACACAGGTATTTCTCCCTACTTATAGGACTAATAGCAATAAGGAGGAGGGAGGTGGGGCATGAGAAAATGAAGCATCCTCTTGCAGAGTTCTTTGCACTAAGAATCTTTGGGCAAAGCAGGAGCGGATTCAACAGACAGAGGTGATGGGCTCACGTCTACTGCCTGGAGAGGCTCAGCAGGGTTTGCCCATTCAAAGATGGAATCACCAAATTCTGGTCAGTGGGCTGAATGCAGCCCAGTGCCTGTTTTTGTAAATAGAATTTTATTGAAACACAGTTATTCTTTGTCTCAGCCTGCTCTGCCCTGCAATGATAGAGTTGAAATCTGTGACAGAGATCCTCTAGCCCTCGAAGACTAAAATCTTTACTGTCTAGCCCTTTAAGACAAAGTTTGCTGATCCTTGCTTCACATCAAAAAACTAACTTAAAACTTATCATAAGCCTAAATATAAAACCTAAAACTAATAAGATTTCTAGAACAGACAGAGGAAATCTTTGACCTTGGGCTAGGCAAATATTTATTTGATAGAACACCAAAAGCACAGTTTGTTTTTTTTTTTCAAAATATTTAAAAATTTTTGATAAAATTAATGCCAGGTATGGTGTTACATGCCTATAATCCCAGCTACTATCTCAAAATAAAAAGGGGCTGAGGATGTAGCTCAATGGTAGAGGACTTAGCTAGCATACACAAGGCCCTGGGTTCAATACCAAGTACCACAAAAGGAGGAGGAGGAGGAGGAGCTACTCTTCACAAGACACTGTTAAATGAATGAAAAGACAGCATAGACTGAGAAATTATGAGCAGGTCACATATCTGACAAAGCATTTGTATACAGCACCTATAAATAACTCTCTAAATGCAAAAATGAGAAAACAATCCAGTAAAAATGAGCAAAATATTTGAACAGATCATCAAAAATGGGTAAAGATGTATGAATAACACATACAAGTGTGAAAAGATGCTCTATGTCACTCGTTATTAAGGAAAAGCAAATTAAAATCACAACGAGATACACTATACACCTAGTAGAACAGCTAAAATTGCAGTGACCAGACCAGGTGTTGGACAAGAGGTGAAGCAACTAGAACTCTCACACACGGGTGGTGGAAATGTGAAGTGTCACAACCACTTTGGGAAACATTTGGTGGTTTCTTAAAAAGTCAAGTACACATGTACCATTTCACTCCGAGGTATTCAGCCAAGAAAAATGAAAGCATATAAGTAATATGTCCATACAAAGACCTCTATGGGGGCTGGATTTGTGGCTCAGTGGTAGAGTGCTTGCTTGGCATGTGTGAGACCCTGGGTTTGATTCTCAGCACTGCATATAAACAAATAAAGTCCATTGACAACTAAAAAAATATTAAAAAAAAAAGACGTCTATGGAATGCTAGGAAAAAGATACACTTATACATTGCTGGTGGGACTGCAAATTGGGGCAACTACTCTGGAAAGCAGTATGGAGGTTCCTCAGAAGACTTAGAATGGAACCACCATTTGACCCAGCTATTTTACCTCTCAGCTTATACACAAAGGACTTAAAATCAGCATACTACAGTGACATGGTCACATCAATGTTTATAGCTGCACAAGACACAATAGCTAAGCTATTCAACCAAACCTAGGTGCTCTTCAACAGATGAATGGATAAAGAATATGTGGTGTATATATACACAATGGAATATTATTCAGCCATAAAAAAAGAAGGAAATTATGGCATTTGTTGGTAAATGGATAGAACTGGAGACTCTCATGCTAAGTGAAATAAGCCAGTCCCCAAAAACCAAAGGCCAAATGTTCTCTCTGATATGGAGATGCTAACACACAATAAAGGGGGTGGGAGGGAAGAATAGAAGTTCATTGCATTAGGCAAAGGGAAATGAAGGGAAGGGAGAGGAGATAGGAATAGGAAAGACAGTAGAATGAATTGGATATAACTTTCCTATGGTCATATATGAATATACCACAGTGAATCTCCACATCATGTATAACCACAAGAATGGGAAGTTATACTCCATGAATGTAGAATATGTCAAAATCCACTCTATTTTCATGTATATCTAAAAAGAACAACAACAAAATACCTCTATGCTATTTTTTTTTTAATTTTTTTTTAGTTGTAGATGGACACAATGTCTTTATTTTATTGCTTTGTATGTGGTGCTGAGGATTGAACCCAGGGCCTCATGCATGCGAGGCAAGCGCTCTACCACTGAGCTACAATCCCAGCCCCTATGCTAATATTTATAGCAGTTTTATTCATAACTGGAAACAACCTGACTATCCATCCAACAAGTGAATAGAAAAACAAATTGTGGTATATTCATGCAATAGATTAATACTCAGCAATAAAAAAAGATGAGCTATCAATAAATTTAACAACATGAATGAACCTCAAAATGATTATAATAAAGGCAGGCTTGGTGACACTCACCTGTAATACCAGGACTCAGGAGGCTGAGGCAGGAAGTTTGCAAGTTCAAGGACAGCCTGGGCAACTTAGCAAGACCTGTCTTGCTGTCTCAAAATAAAAACCTACAAACAGGCAAGGACTATATAGCTCAATGGAAGAGTGACCCTGTCTCAAAATAAAAACCTACAAACAGGCAAGGACTATATAGCTCAGTGGAAGAGTGACCCTGAGTTCAATCCCCAGTACTGCACGCGCGCGCACACACACACACACTCACACAAATTGTAATTGTCTCGAGTGAAAGAAACTAGACCCAAAAAAGAGAATATATACTGTATGATTTCCATTTATTAGAAAAAAATCTAGAAAATACAAACTATGGTGACAGCAGATGAGTGATTGTCTGGGAATGGTGGGAGACAAGGAGGAACGGGGGAATTGATTACAAGGGGATGCAAGGAAATTTGGAGGGATAATGGATTTTCATTATCTTGATTTTGGTGATGGTTTCACAGGTGTGGGGGTGGGTCGTGTATGTGCAGTTGGTTCTTGGATCTGTGGTTTCCATATCCACAGAGTCAACCAATTGAGAACTGAAAATAGTTTTTAGAATTGCATCTGTGCTGAACATGTAGACATTTTTTTGTCATTACTCCCTAAATAACATGGTGTAACAACTACTTACGTAGCATTTGCATTGTTAGGTATTATAATTTAGAGATGACTTAAGGTATATGGGAAGATGTAAATAGATTATATGCAAATAGTTGGCCTTTTTTCATATATGACTTAAGCATCTGTAGATTTGAGTAACTTCAGAATATCCTGGAACCAAAACCTCATGGATATGAAATATGTCAAAACATATCAAATGACACACTTAAGCATGTCATTTACATCTCAATAAAGAGGGTGGGTTTTTTTGTTTATTTGTTTGATTGTTTTGGTTTTTGGTACTAGGGATTGAATCCAGGGGCACTTTTACCACTAAGCCACAACCCCAGTCCTTTTTTATTTTGAGACAAGGTCTCACTAAGTTGCTGAGGCTGACTTTGAACTTACCATCCTCCTACCTCAGCATTCTGATTACAAGCATGAGCCACCACGCGCAGTGTGCGCAGCTTTATTTTAAAAATAAAGCTATTTTTAAAAAAGAAAGAAAAATCCTGGGGCTGGGATTGTGGCGCAGTGGTAGCGTGCTCGCCTAGCACGCGTGAGGCACTGGGTTCGATCCTCAGCACCACATAAAAACAAAGATATTCTGTCCACTTAAAACTAAAAAATAAATAAAAATAAATATTTAAAAAAAAAAAAAAGAAAGAAAAATCCTGTCAGGTGCAGTGGCGCATGCTTGTAATCCCAGCACTTTTGGAGGCTGAGACAGGAGAATCGCAAGTTCAAAGCCAGCCTCAGCAATGGTGAGGCGCTAAGCAACTCAGTGAGACCCTGTCTCTACATAAAACACAAAATAGGGCTGGGAATGTGGCTCAGTGGTCAAGTGCCCCTGAGTTCAATCCCTGGTACCAAAAAAAAAAAAAGGAAAAGAAAAAGAAAAATGCCATCTCTTTTTTAAGCACTCTGTGTATTCGGAAGCAGCCAGACTTCTCGCCCTTGTTCCTACACAATGGGCAATGGAAGCTCCTGTCTTCTAAAGCCTTTCTTTACTCTAGCTGATCACATGTGACCATCCTGTTGCCATTGTGTGACAGGCACTACCGGCATGCTAGGTGCTAGTGTCAGAGGATCCCTGCTGCCTCCCCAGTCCACTAGGTCTGATGTCCCATGTCAGTCTTATTTCTCTGAGCAGCAGTTGCTTGTCACCATCCCAGTATCCATCATTCTGCTGGTGAAGATTACTGACAGGGCACAGAGCCCACTCTCACCAGTTGAAATAGGAAAGTATTAGAAGATGCTGGAGACAAGTTCAAGGAGGATGCTCTCTGCCATTTCTGCAAAGGGAATTCCTTTAGTACATGGAGAGTGATCTAACTTTTAATAATGGAATTGGCATTATAGAAGTCCCTATTTAGTGGCATTTTCCCCTTAACACGCCATAACTTCCCAAATCCTCTTTTCGTCAAGCTGCTACTAAAACCAAACATAGAATGAGGGCCCCTTTGATAAGTTTCTCATTCCAGATCTGGGGTTGGGAAAGGACAAGGTGAACTCAGACTATCTCATTGGGGTAAAAAGCCATGACATTCTGTAAGACAGATGGGGAAGTGTCAAAAGAACTGAGGACAACACCCAGCTACTGGAACAGCTAAAACCAAACAACGAAGACCTGACAAGAATGTGATTGCAGGCCCACCCCAAGGCAGCTCAGGAAACCAGCTGCCTAGTATGCAGAGATACCTCCCAGATATGACCACGCTACAGATGGAAGACACAGCATCAGCCTCCCCGGAAATCTTCAAGAAAGCCCCAGGAATGGGTGCTGGTGAAAATCAGGAATCTTGAGTTCTAGTCTGAAGCTACTGGTAAACTCCTGTGCCTGCCCAAGGGTGAGTCTCCACATAATGGCCTATAAAATAAAGGTTGGAGGAGTGGACCTAAGTTTTTCAAACTGACCTCCCTAGGGTTTGGGGATATAGCTCATTGATAGAGTGATTGCCTATCATGTGCAAAGTCCTAGGTTTGATTCCCAATACTGAAAACAAACAAATTGAGTTCCCTGGAATCCTGGACTCCTTGGAAATGCCTTTGGATACTGCAAGGGCCAAGGGGATCTGGGTTGGGGGTAAGCTCCACACAGAATGGTTCTGCTTGCCATTCTGTTTTATGTTTGGCAAGTATAATTCTCTGTTGGTAAGTTCAGGGGTTGCAACAATCAGTTTGTTAGTTTTCCAATTTTCTAAATTAAGTTTTGTCTCCCAGGACCCATTCCTAGAAGCTAGATAAAATGATCGCCTCGAAGATTCTTGGAGCTCGTGTCTCAGGTAGCGCCTGACTTCTGGGACCAGAACTCCACCTACAAGCCATGTCCCATCCAGGGGCCCCTGTGGGCCCAGCTGCCTCTGCTGATTTGGTACCATTCCTAGGACATGGGTGCCTTTTGGAAACTGACCCATATCCCCTCTATCTCTTCTCATCCAACAGACCCTTCTCCCCAGCCTACCTCCCACCTGAGAAAACCCTTCCAAGCCCAGAGGACTCTTCTCCCTTTGGTATCTTCAAGACATTCATTCATTCTGTCTATGCCAGGGTACCTGTCACGGGCTGAATTGTGTCCCCTAAATTTCCTATGTTGAAATCCCAACCCCCAGAAAAATGACCTTTTCTGGAGATGGGGTCTTTGTGGAGATAGTAAAGTTAAAATAAGGTCATTAGAATCTGTCATAATCCAGTGCAACCAGTATCCTTATAAGAAGAGGAAATTTGAACTGGGTATGGTGGCACACACCTATAATCCCAGCTACTCTGGAGGCTGAGGCAGGAAGATCACACGTTCAAGACTAGCCTGGGCAACTGAGTGAGACTCTCTCAAAATAAAATAAGAAAAAGGCTAGGAATGTAGTTCAGTGATAGAGCATTTGTCTAGCATTTGTCTAGCTGGTATGAGGCCTTGAGTTTAATTCCTAGTGTGCCCAAAAAAGAGTAAATTTGGATATAGGGATACACGAGAGAAGAAGGCCATCTATAAACCCAGGAGAAAGGCCTGGGAAAGAGCCTTCCGGCATGGTCCTCAGCAGGAACCCATTCTGCCAACACTTCCATCTCGAACTTCTCACCTCCAGAGCTGTGAGACAGTAGGCTTTCGGTTGTCTTGTCACCATGCTGTGGTACTTTGTGTGCAGCCTTCGCAGACAATACAGATTCTTCCCCTCTCTCTACCTCGCTTGCAAACCATTTAAGCTCTCCCAGGGATTGCAGGCTGGTCTCCAACTGCTGCTTGAACAGGAGAAGGGGAGAAAGAATGACACAAATTAATACTTCATAATCTTAGGCAGCTACACATGCATTTAGATTTCTCCTCTAAACATCTTCCTTAGGAGCCAACATGAGTATTGAAATTTCCACTGGCAAAATGAATGAGAGGAGGAGAATGGGCCTTTTGTATTTGAACAGAGGATCAGAGGCTTAAAACCATTTTAGATATCCCTGGGTGATGAGCTGATGAGCATTGTCATGGGGTGAGGGTCTTTGGAAGTTTGTGGTGTCTTTCTCTCTATTTTTGTGCATATTTGAAATGTTCCATTATAAACTGTAAAAAGGGAAAGACATCACCTCACAGCACTGGCCTGGAAGATGACTCAGGCACTTCCCGTCTCTGGAGTTCCGTCATGGTATCATTGAGCCCCTTCTGTCCCCACACCAGGCTCTGCAGTAAGAGGTCCCCCGGCCCCCACTGCTGCCACGGCCAAAGAACCCATGGCCAATCTTGAGCTTGGAACCTTCCTTCCCCAGCCAGGCTTTGGTGCCGAGGCTTCTGTAGCACTGTGGCAGCCACAGGTGAGCAGAGCAAAGGTGCAGGGTCCCTGCTGGACGCCAGCGGACCTTCCCAGAAAGGCTCATCACACCTGGGCTGCTCTGAGTCCCTTGGGATGAGGCTTTCCCAGCTCTTCTGTCTCTTCTCAGAGTTGTTTTCCCTGAATCCTATATTTCCATTTAAAATACCAAAGTTGGGCTGGGGTTGTGGCTCAGTAGTAGAGCACTCGCCTAGCATGCTCTGGGTTTGACCCTCAGTACCATATTAAAAAAATAAAATAAAGGTATTGTGCCCATCTACAAAAAATATGCATTTTAAAAAAATTTAAAATACCAAAAAAAAAAATTTAAAATACACCAAGCTGGGAGTGTAGCTCAGTGGTAGAGTAGATGCCACAAAGAAAATTAACTACTTAAGTGTTACTATTAACCACTCAAAGTCCTTTTCTGAGACACCTACTTTTGCCTGCCACTCCTCCTCATCAAAAGTTCTCGTTGACCCCCAACTCCAGGGTCAGGGCAAAAGAACCCATAGAAACATGATTTGTGCCATTTGAAATGGACTCTGGATACAGCAGGTACCGGGGTGATGCTCCTCCTGGTACTATGACTAAGTCGTCAATAAATGGTGACCCCACCCTTGGCTACCTCCTGTTCCATTTCATGGGCTTCTCTTTATCTCTTCCTTTTGATTTCTCCCCTAAACTCCTTTAGAGCCAACACAAGTATTGAAATTTTCACTGGCAAAATGAAAGAAGGAAAATGGGCCTTTCATGGGACTGATTTAATAAACTTTGACACTGTCCTTTAATTTTAGGATTATGTTCTTCTATTTTTTTTTTTATATTAAAAGATCATTTATTTCATTAAATGGTGGTATCAGTGTATTACAGTGTATCTGTTAGGGTTAACACTTGCCTAGCATGCTCTGGGTTTGACCCTGCAGATACAGCAATCAGTTATTATGCAAAACAGAATTTAATACAAGTATTTACAAAAATTATTGGAAGAGCTGGGGGCACAGAATTAGGCTGGGCTTCCAGGAATGCCTCCTGAATTAGTGTTCTGTCACTATAACAAAATACCTGAGGTAATTAACTTAGAAGAGTGGTTTTTTTGCATGTTTTTGTTTTGTTTTGTTTTATTGAAGTCTGGGACAGAGTCCAGGACTGCTCTGCTGGACTGAGGTACATCCCCAGTCCTTTTCATTTTTTATTTTGAGACAGAGTCTCACCAAATTGCTAAGGCTAGACTCAAACTTTTGTTCCTCCTGTCTCAGCCTCCCATGTAGCTAGGATTACAGGCGTGTGTCACTGTACCCAGCAAGAGAAAAGGTTTCTTTTGGCTCATGATTTTAAAGGTCCCAGTCCATTATCACGCAGACCCAATGCTTTTAGGCCTCTGGTGGAGATGCCACTTGGTGCTATGGTTTGGATAAGTATCCTCCAAAAGTCTACACATCAAAGGCTTTGTCCCCAGTATTGCACTATTGGGAAGTGGTAGGCCCTTTAAGAGGATGAGCCTATTGGGAAGTTTAGTCATTGGGGGTGTACTTTTAAAGAACATATTTGGACTCCAGCTTCTTCCTCTTCTTTTTTTTTTTTTTTTTTTTTTTTGCTTCCCAGATACCATGAGGTGAGCAGCTTTGCTCTACCACACACTCCTGCTATGGTGTACTGTCTCACCACAGACCCAAAAGCAACATGGTCAACTAATCATGGACTGAAACCATAAGCCAAAATAACCTTTCTTCTTTATAAATTCATTATCTCAGGCATTTTGTTACAGTAGCAGAAAGCTAGGCTAGGAATGTAGCTCAGTGGTGTAGTGCTTGCCTAGCATGCATGAGGCCCTCAGTTCAATTCTCAGTACCATAAACAACAATAGCAACAACCAGTAACAGAAAGATGACTTACACAAGTGACAATGGTAGGGAGCCCATGGTGGAGCATGGGCTTTCCTATGGCCAGGAAGCAAGAGAGAAAGAGGAAGGAATCAGAGTTCTACAATCTCAATGGCTTAAAGGCCTCCTACAAGGCTCCACCTATTAAAGGTTCTACCACTTCCTGATGGTGGTACCCAGGGACCAAGCCTTTAACACACAGATCTTCAGGAAACATCCAACATTGGACGTCCAAACAATAGCACCCCCCAAACAAGTAGGACCAGCCTGCCAAGAGTGCTGACGTGTCTGCTGTGACCAGGAATCTGGAGGGTCAGAAAATCACCTCCACGGCCCTCCACATCAGCAAAATGCACACCACAGGCTCTGCCTCTTTCCACTCACAAAACCAGAGACTGGACCTGGGCAGGAGGACCAACTCTCTCATCCGCCGGCTTGCCAGGAGAAGCAGCAGAAGCAGCAATAGCCTGGCCGTAGTGCTGCCTTGCAAATCTCACGCCAGTGCGCCTGCAAAGCAGAGAGCCAGTTGAGCACAGACCTGGAGCTGTGGCTCACTGCAGGGGTGGCGTGGAGTTGCAAGAACCAGTCTTAGCTTCTGTCACTGATGGTGGTTTGTTTTCACTGGCCCCCACATTCTACTCATTTGCGAAATCCCAAATCCTGGGGGCAGGGAGTGGGCGTGGAGTCAGTCCCCTAGAGTAGCCTCATTGAGGACAGAAATTAAGTCATCTAGGTTCATCCTTGGATGCCCAAAAAAGGGAATGCAAATTGAAATCACAATTAAGTCATGATGAAAACCATAGTTGCTCACCTGCTGGACCGACTAAAATGAGAAGGACTGACAATACCAACTCTGCACAAGGACCCAGAGCAACTAGAGCTTGCACTCTCTGCTGGTGGGAGTGTATGTTAGGACAAAAATTTTGGAAGACCACTTGATAGAACCTATTGAAGCTGTTTAAGCATGGATGATCTCTGACACGGTAATTCCATGATGAACCCATCAAAAAAGCATGTATGGAATGTTCACTGAACCACTGTATTTAAGAGCTCAAACCTGAATACCAAGATGTCCATCACCATAGAATGATGTAAACTGGGATATGACTAGTCACACATAGAACCCGACACAGACATGAGCACCAACTGACTACAACTACATGCAAAACACAGGTTTTGAATGGCATACACTGTGCTGAGCCCAAAAGGCCAGCCACAAAAGAAAGCAGGAGCCAGGTGCGGTGGCGCAAGCCTGTAATCCCAGTACTTACGGAGGCTGAGACAGGAGAATTGCCAGTTCAAAGCCAGCCTCAGCAAGGGCGAGGCACTAAGCAACTCAGTGAGACCCTGTCTCTAAATAAAACACAAAATAGGGCTGGGGATGTGGCTCAGTGGTCGAGTACCCCTGAGTTCAATCTCCAGTACCAAAAAAAAAAAGAAAGCAGGTATGCCATTTCTTCCACAAACCACAGAAGCAGGGTCTTAGAAGCTGGCTGAGCAGCTCCCCTTGCAGGCAGGTAAGAAGTGGAAGGGAAGATGAAGGGGCCTCTGTGGTATTGATCGTGTTTTCTTTGATACTGGTTGCTTATGTGTGTTCACTTGGAGATTTCATCTTGCTGGACACTTACAATTCATGGGCTTAAAAATTTTTTTTTTAAATTTTTTAATACTGGGAATTGAACCCAGAGGTACTTTATCATTTAGCCACATCCTCAGCCCTTTTGAGACAGGATCTTCTTCCTAAGTTGCTGAGGCTGGCCTCAGACTTGTAATCCTCCTGCCTCAGCCTCCTAGGTGTTTGCTGGGATTGTAGGTGTGCGCCAATGCACCAAGCAATACATGTGCTTTAAAATAAGTATTTTTATTTACAAAACTAAAACAGAACACTTGGTTTCAATCTTTCCCTTTTTCTCCCCTCTACCCACTTCAGACTGATAATAATGGTGGTTGCATTTATGTAGCACCTGCAGTGTGCCAGGCAGTGTCCCCCACACTGCTGGCTCCCACAGCCTCTGTGGAGCAGCACACTGTTCCCTGACGACAAGTCTCAGGAGGCCACACAGTTACTGTCAGCCACATGTGGGTGGTGGAGAATTCCAGAGTTTGTCCTTGTCCTTGAGTAAGGTAATGTTTGGGGGAATCCACCACCCCAGGGTCCACAGCAGCAGGGTGGGATGACTGGCACCCAGGACAGCCCCCCTGGGTTACCTGCATGGCTGAGCTGTGTCTCGGTGGAGTAGGCTGGGAGCCAGCCTGGATGAGAGCCCTGGGTACCGTTGACTTCCATGCACTGGATGGCTCCTTGAGGACATTCCTGATGCCATCAGGGACGCCTGTCCCACAGGTCTCAAGAATGTGGTGACTGCATTAGGCAGGGCCCATGAAGGCAGGCAGTGCCTCACTCTTGAGAAACCCCTTCCCAGCACTGTCAGCGCCTGCTATCAATGGCAAGGAGGAAGTACAGGCCCAGAGCCAAGCAGGCCTCAAAGGGGCAGATGTGGTCAAGGAAGATGGTGTCCTGCCCTCCAGCAGCTCATAGCTTCAGTGATGATAGTGACCAACACTTATTGAGCTCTCACTTGTATGGCACTGGTCCAGTTTCTCTATAACATTGACTCCAGGCCTTAGAACAACTGTGTGGTAGATGCTATAATGATTCCCACTTTACAGACAAGCAAACTGAGGTTCAGAAATTCAAGCGAGATGAGGCTGGCATGGTGGTGCACACCCATAAGCCCAGCAGGAGGATCACAAGTTTGAGGCCAGCCTCAGCAATTTAGCAAGGCCCCAAGCAACTTAGCAAGACCCTGTCTCAAGATAAAAAACAAAAAGGGCATGTGGCTCAGCAGTAAAGCACCCCTGGGTTCAATCCCTGGTACCAATAAACAAACAAACAAATATATTCAAGTGATATGTCATGGACATCCCCTGAGGTAGACCGATCTGCCCAGCTCCTTTCTTCATGCTCTTGTGTAAGCTTCTCCGCAGTATGGGCTAGTTATTGACTCTCTTCTAACAGGTAGAATAGGGCAAGGATAAAGGAATGTCACCTCTGATATTGAGTTATAAGGAGTCCGTGGCCTCCACTTGTGCTCTCCCTCTCTCTGGTCACTCACCTGGGGAAGCCAGGAGTCAGGTGGTGAGGTGGTCTTGTGGAGAGGTCCACACCAGTGAACTTGGAAGGTGTTCCTCCCCAGCTGAGCCTTGAGATGAGTGTCACCTGTGAGAGACCCTGAGCCAGAACAGCCCAGCTAAGCTGCTCCACAGACTCCATGAGATAGTAAAGGTGGTTATTTTAAGCACCCAAATGCTGGGGTCATTTGTTAGGTAGCAAGAGATAGCTAATGCACTTGCCCATGATCACACAGCCTGTCCGTAATAGGGCTAGGATTGGAACCCGGGTTCACCTGACTCCAAATCCTTGATGATTTTAGCCATTGTTCTTTGGTGCTGGATGTTGCACCCAGGGCTTCGCAAATGCAAAGAACATGGTGTACATCAAAAGTGGACATCAAAGTCCTAGCCCCTTGAAGCCTATCTCAGCCACTCCACCGTGATGCTTCCCCCTGCATCATAGAAGAAACATGATCTGCCCTGAACTGATGATAAAGCTGAGAACTGAGCAAGCTTGGGAGATTGTTGAAGGGATTCTGTGCCTCAGTATTCCCATACACAAAATGGGATGATAATATCGCTCAATTTCATAGGGACCTTGTGAGAATGAAACATGTGGAACTCTTAGAACATAGAAAACACTCCACACAAGGTTACTAATATTAGTATCAGACAAAATCATGCATGTAAACGTTGCATGAAATATTTGGCTCAAGCTCCCATGAAAAATCAGGGGTCTCATTTATGCATTGGAGATACGCTACGGTCCTGCCTTGTCAGGGTTACATAAATGAGCACCATGCCTCACACATACTAGAAGCTTAACAAATGGCATTCACAGTGCTTGGCACAGTCAATATTCACATATTTTAGCTATTTTTTTTTTTCAGTACTGGAGATCACCTCCTGCATGATAGGTCAACAAACACTCTACCACTGAGCTACATCCCCAGCCTTATTGACTAATTCCTGAGGACAGTACATCATGGAAAATGAGTGGCCAGTAAGTGCTGTCAGATCACACCCTGTTAACACTTTCCACCTGAGACACTCCATATTCCCTGCTCTGGGATCTGGGAGCCAGTTGGGAGGGGAGGGCAGGGGGAGCGTGGGTTGGAGAACAGGGGTTCATGGGAAATTTAAGAGGCCTTGGACCTTCATCCTGGTCCTTGGGAATGTGCTCCTGCAGAGGCCCTGGCCAGCCCACTGCACTGACCACTAACAGGACCCTCAAAGCTCCAATTAGGGGATCATGTTAACAATCCCAAGAAGGAAATTGGTTCCATGAACATCCGCAGATCCCCAGGGCTGGGAGGCTTAATGAGTCCCAGCACAAAGGGCATCGCCATTGCTTGTTCCAATTGGATCTTTCTTGCAATTGCATGTTTTGTGCTCCAAATGCACTCCAAAAGAAATAAACAAGTAAATAACATGAAAAAGATGGGCCTAACTCTGCAGCCCTGTGTGGAAATGTCTGGGGAAATGTGATGACCATCTTGGTTCAAAGATTTGGAGATTTGCAAAACATGTTTGTCCAAGTTCCTTTGCCAACTTCTTATTGAGCTTTTTGGCATATTTGAAGCACGAAATAACACAAAGGAGAAAACAAAAGCCACATAATCCTTAAATGATACTGGAACGTAGTTATAAAAAATACATCTTCAAGCTGGACGCTATGTCGTGCCTGTAGTCCCAGCTACTTGGGAGGCTGAGCAGGGAGAATTGCTTGAACCTAGGAGTTCAAGGCCCATCTGATAATGTAGTGAGACCCATCTCCATGTAAATAAATAGGTCAATAAAAAACAAAAAGTACATTTTCAGAGCATACCAAACTTTTTGAGGTCCTACAAAGTTGACTGTAACCTTCAGGTCAGGAAAGACTTGAGCTGAAGTCCTGGCTAGGACAGATTCCTTCTCTGTGTCTTTTCATCCACAAAGATGGAAAGATCAGGCTTGGATCTGATCATTGGTTTTCTTTCTTTTTTAATTTTTTTTTTTTTTTTTTTTTTTGGTACTAGAGATTGAACTCAGGGGCACTCGACCACTGAGCCACATCCCCAGCCCTATTTTGTGTTTTATGTAGAGACAGGGTCTCACTGAGTTGCTTAGCGCCTCGCCCTTGCTGAGGCTGGCTTTGAACTCGCGATTCTCCTGTCTCAGCCTCCCAAAGTTCTGGGATTACAGGCTTGCGCCACTGCGCCCGGCTTAATTTGTTTGTTTTGGTTCTACATGACATTAGAGTGTACTTTGACATATTATACATACAAGGAGGATCTCACTCTTGTGGTTTTACATGCTGTGGAATTTCACTGGTCATGTGCTCATATATAAACCTAGCAAAGTTATGTCTAATTCATCCTACTGTCCGATCATTGGTTTTAAAATTAAGTTCCCTGGAGCTCCAGGGAGGCCACCACCTCTTACGTCAGCCAGAGTTACTTCCCTTTTGTCAGTCCCCCATTTTAAAGTTCAGATTCTGATATTTTGGAAAAGGGATTTTCCTGCTTAGATTTTAAAAAACCAAACAAAAAAACACTTGAAAGTCACTCTCTTAGATCATCTCTAAGCTCTTGTCTAGTTCCAACATTGTTAGAGTCTGTTCTAGAGGAATGGAAAGGGGGTTAAAAATGGCATACAAAATATAGGAGTCAAACTCAAAGAGGAACTTCCCTGACAGCAAAAAGCATAAATCACTGTCACAAGCAACAACAAAGGAAAGCAGAGGAGTTTTCCTTCATGAGGCTCTTGGGGAAGAGCAACAGAAGAGTTTGGATGGTGGGAGAAACTGTCCAAGCCAGGGCGAGGAACAGATGGGTTGATTCCATGGTTGGAGGATTCCATGGTCCTGTGAAATTCCTACATGGGCTGAGCAATTCTTGAATGGGGAAAGGCCTTAAAACCACAAGGCAAAGTCCTTTTCTCACATTTTCCCCCTTCTACCTACATTTATTCCTCCCAGATAAGTGCCTACTAACTGTCAGACATAGTGCGGGTACGGAGCTGTGAACATGGCAAGACTGTCCTCTGGGAGCTCACACTCCAGGGAAGGGAGGCACAGAGCCTGACCTGCAAGCCTAGTGGTTCACTGGCTTTGCCCTGCTGCTCCCAAGGAGAAATAGGAGCCACTGCAACAAGGGCCAGGGAGGCAGATCTGAGGGTCCCAGGTGGGCTTCTTTGACATTTTAGTCAGCTTTTTCACCACTTTGACCAAGAGACCTGATGAGAGCAATTAGAGGAGGGAAAGTTTATTTAGGACTCATGGTTTCAGAGGTCTCAGTCCATAGACAGCTGGTCCCATTGCTCTGGGCCCAAGATGAGGCAGAATATCATGGCAGAAAGGTGTGGAGGAGGAAAGCAGCTCAGGATGTAGCAATACGGAAGCAGAGAGAGAGAGAGCTCCCCTCACCAAGGACAAAATATAAACTCTCAGGGCACACCCCCCAGAAGTCCTACAGGGGTCTTCTCTGCCTTCTGGAAACCCCCAGGGCACACCCCCAGCCACTCTACCTGCCTATAGTCACCACCCAGTTAAGGCACTGATTAGGTTAAGGCTCTCCTAACCAATCATTTCACTTTGGAAATTTCTTGCATTGTCTCATGCATGAGCTTCTGGGGAACACCTCATCTGCAAACCATAACACTCGAAAAGTGATGTTCAAGAGCAAACCTGAAAGAGAGATGAGAATTAACCAGGTGGAGAGGGAAGGGTCCCAGTAGCAACTGAGGATCCCTCTGGGTGGAGCCCCAGGAAGGCTATTTCCTCTGCTGCATATACATGCGCTGTGTGGTTTCAGCTCATTTCCAAGTTCTGTGTTGATGAATCCACCTCCGGGCTGTCTCACTGTCTGGATCAGCTCTCCCCCACGCCCCCAGTCCTGAGTGTGCTTTAAGCCCAAGTGCACATAAGAATCACCTGGGGCTTGTTCCCACATAGGCTCCTAGGTCCCACGCTAGAAGTCCTGATGCAGTGATGCTGCAGCCATCCCCTAAGCAACAGTCCAGGGCACTTCTCTGGGGGCTTGTATTTACTTGCCATGGTCAACTTCCATTTAGAGATGGGCGGCTCCTGGCCTGGCTAGTCCTGGCGGCATTCCAGGACTATGGTTTGGGAGAGAACTTCCTGGAGGGCAGAGCAGCTCCCCATCCTGGGGCATGAGAGGTGGGGGAAGGGCACGGGGTGTGAATCATGAGCCAATGCCCTTGACCCTCTGGGCCACCTTGCCGACAGCATACTTATGAGGCAGCCAGGGTTGGTTGCAGTAGTGCTGTGTGGTGACAGAGGTTCATTGGAGCCATACGCATTTGGTTTTTTGTTTAACTTTTCTCTGAGGAGTTAGGAGTCCCCTGGAAACTGTTCTCGGATCCTGGCTCCTAAAGGAGACTATGTGGTATGGTGAGAAGGGCATTGGCTTTGAAGTTAGACCTACTGGGCAAGTCCTCACCAGGGCTGTCGAGGGTCCCTTCCGCTCCCTTCCTCAGTGGGACTTCAGGCCAGATCTGCAGCATGGGCTCAGTGGAGGGAAGGTGTCCTGCCTTCCCACACTCTGCACTACCTGAGGGCTCCATGGAGCAACACCCCAGGACGCGTGGCGTTCCTTCCCTAGGGGCTGCTGCTGCCAACCCTGCTCAGACCTCAGTCCTCTCCACTGGGGATGCAGGGAGGAGATCTGGCTGCTGGACAACTTCTCAGGTGGGGGAGTTGGTCAGCTGCAGGGACCCATTTTCTAGAATGAACAGTGTCTGAAGGAGCCAAAAGGAAGAAAGTTGAGGGGTGGCTAGCCCCCAGCAGGAGGAAGCCCCAGCTGAGGTTCAAGCTCGGGGTGAGGGAGATCCTAAGGGAGGCCTTGTGAGCCCAGCCCAGTGCCTTGCCTGAAGCTTGCTCTGCAGGCAATGGGGTGCTGGTCATCCCAGATAAGGTGCCTCTTCGCTGGGGGCAGAGTCTGGGCCATGGACCTGCACCGCCAGCTCACCTCAGCCACCCCAAACAACACGATACAAAGCTTACCCAAGCCAGGCGTGGTGGCGCACGTCTGTAATCCCTGCACTTTGGGAGGCTGAGACAGGAGAATCGCAAGTTCAAAGCCAGCCTCAGCAACGGTGAGGCACTAAGCAGCTCAGTGAGACTCTGTCTCTACATAAAACACAAAATAGGGCTGGGGATGTGGCTCAGTGGTCCACTGCCCCTGAGTTCAATCCCTGATACCAAAAAAAACCAAAAACCAAAAAACAAAAAACAAACCACTCACCCAAGGAGCCCACTGGGCCTGCCATGTGGAGCCATAAGGACTGCCAGAGCTCCGTCCTGGGCAGCCAGCACAGGGTCTGGCTTCAAAGCAATGCTCAGTAAGTCTCTCTGGAGTGGCTGACTGGACAGGAGCACAGGATCCCTGCAAGGCTGAGGTTAAGCGCCTGTTGCAGAGCAGGGCAATGGGTTCAGATCTGGCTTGGCAGCTCGTTGTGGTGGGTAAGCTCCCCAGCCCATCAGAGCCTGGCTCTCTCCACCTGTGAAAGATAGGTAATGCCAGCACCTGCCT
>PVHX01001070.1:0-88544 GCA_004024805.1 Geosciurus inauris
TTCTTGCTTTTATTTCTTGTGCTATAGGTGTCTTGTTAAGGAATTCGGGGCCTAATCCCACGTGATGAAGATTTGGACCTACTTTCTCCTCAATTAGCCGCAGGGTCTCTGGTCTAATTCCTAGGTCTTTGATCCACTTTGAGTTGAGTTTTGTGCATGGTGAGAGATAGGGGTTTAGTTTCATTTTACTGCATATGGAGTTCCAGTTTTCCCAGCACCATTTGTTGAAAAGGGTATCTTTTCTCCAATGTATGTTTTTGGCACCTTTGTCTAGTATGAGATAGCTGTATTTATGTGCATTACTCTCTGTGTCTTCTATTCTGTACCATTGGTCTACATGTCTGTTTTGGTGCCAGTACCATCAGCACAATTTTTTTGAGATGCATTCATGTTGTTTGTGTCAGTGTCTTGATGCAATGGCATTAGCAAGAGAAATAGGAATAAGTAAGCTTCCTGCATCTTCCTGGAAGTACAGGTATTTGCTATTCTATTTTTTAAAACATTTGTTTTCCTCCAATATTTTATTATACAAGTTTTCAAAAAATATAGAGAAGAAAAATTCTTGAATGTTCCCCACAAACCTACCACCTAGATTCAACACTTACCATTTTGCTGTATTTAGTTTTATTGCATATGTATCCATCTGCTCATTTTGTAAGTTGCTAAAATCTATTTCATTGAATGAATAATACCATATTTTATCCTTTCTGGGCTTTTTCTAATTCCTTGTCACTAAAATTTAGTAGTCAGGGTAATGTAAGTCATTGTTATTTCCCTTCTGTTTAGAACTTCATGCAAGGCAACTTAAGATTTCATGCTTTTCTTCTGATTAATAAAATGACAAAGGCATATAAAGATATGTTTTATCACACGCCATACCCACATCTCCTACATATTTCTTGCTATTAGTGGTAGTTATCAGTTTAATTGAAGCTGAAAACTTTTTTTTCCCTTGTAACAGGAGCAAAAGTTAGTTTTAGCATTGTAAAAATAGAATTTAGCTTCCTGGCATCAAATTGTATTTTGTGAAGGAGAAACCATGGTTTTAACTACACCATAACTGTGATATTCATTACTGAGAATGCCAAACTAGCCTCCAGAGGAACATCCTATTTCAGGAATACTTAGAATCCTCTATTTCTGCACAAAATATTGATGTGGTTGTTGCCGATGGATTCAGCTGTGTTTTGCAGATCTTCACTTGTCTGTCCCCACTTGTTATGTAAGTCTCTTGCTTTCTTATTTCCCAAGAATGATTACCTAAGGGGACTATAATTTCTGATTGATTGATTAGCTGATTGATATCAAGGGAGTCCTACCAGCTGTGAAATGGGACAAACTAAACTTTATGTGAGATTCAATTAGAGTAGGCATGCCTGCTCTTAACAGTCCAGGAAGAGATAGATGATGCTGTTTTTAACTTTCATTGAAGCTTTTCTCTGATTTGACTTTTCTTTCTATAGTTGATGGACTGGACAAAGCCTCTATAGCAAACTCAGATGGCCCCACAGCAGGTTCCCAGACACCTCCCTTCAAGAGAAAGGGGAAGCTCTCCACCATTGGTAAAATCTTCAAGCCTTGGAAATGGAGGAAAAAGAAGACCAGTGACAAATTCAGAGAAACCTCTGCAGGTATGAGTGTCTTAACTCTGTTGCAAGACTGGATAAATTGTTCCAATTTTTCAATAAGTAGAAAACCGTATAGTTTATTTGCAGATTTCTGTTCAGAAAAACATTCATATTTAGAATGAAGTTTTCCATTTAAGAATAAAACAACTTAAGAATTCTGATTTCCCCTATTTTTGTACTGACTCTTTAATATATTCTTATTTTTAAATATATATTTGTAAATCCATATAGAAAACTAAGATGTGAGGAGGAGGAGGCAGAAGAGAAGATTAAAGGTGAAATGTTACTTATCAACATTGTGGTGACCAGTGCCCATGTTTCTATATACTCTCACAGTGACATACCTATTTACTTAGTTCAGTAGCACAGTCTTACTTGTTAATTAAAACTTATAAATAGAGTCTTTTTTGATGTATTTTTTCCTATGGGCAAGAATTCAGTGGCTGTATGAAAATAAAAGTGTTGCTATATTTATTGTTTGATTTTAAATTTCCATTCTATCCTAAGGACAAGTAAAAGGTCTCTGTCTTAGAAGAGCCATAATCCTATTGATGTGAAAATTTGTGGATTTATTAAATTTAAGAATTACATTGCTTGGTACCTTTCATATGGACTCGTGGAGGAAATTGACTTTAAATCTAAGGCCAGATCTAAGCCCAGTTTAGCAGGTACTCAATGTCAATGGTTTTTCTTTAAGTAAGAAATGTGCTTATCTCTTGACGTAAGTTCAACTTTCTTACTGTCCATACAATCCCTTCACCAGAATTCCTCACTGCATGATAGTCTAATATTGTCAGTGAATATATAAGGTCACAGAGTAACTTATTAGTCTGTGCTAAGATTGGCTGCTAGCCCTAGAGCTGTGAAATTAAATAGAAAATATACCCATAGCTGAAGGGTATGCAGTAGAGACACCAAAGCTCCCTGAAGAAAAGTGCCTCTGATACATTTGTAGCTACATAATTTTTGAGTATTTACTCCTTAACAAGAAATAATGATACCCAATATTTGTTTCAAAATTATCCCGGAGAAAGGGAAGATTACAGAAGGAAGATTAGCCATGAGTTGAAGATTGTTTAAGCTGAACAATGTGTATAGGGGGTTGATTATTCTCATCTTTATATTGTAGGTGTTGGAAAATATCTATAATTTTAAAATGGCAAAAGAAGCGAGACTTGCCTTGGGAGAATTAATGGTGGCTTGGTTATTGGGTCCTGCCCAGTGCTGGGTAGCTTCCTGGGTTAGAAGGCACTGGGAATCGGTGGACAGAGTGCAATGCTATATGAGGATAACAAGGTTGTGTTTTTGCCAGCAAGGTACCAAGTGATATTAATTAGGAAAGATGCAGCCTCAGTTTCTTCAAATTCAAAATCTAGAAGTAGAATGAACTGAATTCTCAGGTGCTTGTGTTAGTCTGCTTTCTGTCATTGTGACAAAACACTTCAGATGACTTGAAAGGAGTAAAGATTTATTTTGGCTCATGGTTTCAAAGATTTCAGTCCCCGGTCGGCTGACCCCATTACTTTTGGCCTGTGGTAAGACAGAACATCATGGTGGAAAGCAAAAGGTGGAGCAGAGACACTCAGCTCAGCTCATGACGTCTAGTGGTTTTTTTTTTTTAATTATTATAGATTTTTATGTGGTGCTGAAATTAAATCTACGTCCATAGACATGGTAGGCAAGTGCTCTATCATTGAACTATATCCCAAGCCCAGCTCATAACTGGGAAGTACAGAGAGAGAGAGAAAGGAAGAAGCAGGGGTCCAAGTGTACCTTTCCAGACCACACACTCAATGACTTACTTCCTCCATCTAGGCCTCATCTTCTAAAGGTTCCACCACCTCCCAGTAGAACCATCAGCTGGGAACCAAACCTTTAACATATGAACTTCTCAGGGACATTTAAACTCCAAACCATTAGCAGTGCTTTAGTTCCACATTCTGCTGTTTCTCAGAGAGACCCTTGATTCCTTCCAGCTGAGCATCTTGTTCCCTCTTGTTCATCCAGTGTAGGTGGAACCACATCAGCCGTCTTAAGTGCCTCCCTCTCATATTTCCTTAAGCATCAGGAGAGTCTGGCTCTTTAAGTTACCATGGTTACCCAAGATGGAACAAGGGCTCTAGACAGTAGCATTAAGAAGATGAGAAGAGGGGCTAGAGTTGTAGCTCAGTGGTAGAGCACTTGCCTAGCACTTGTGAGGCACTGGGTTCCATCCTCAACACCACATAAAAGTAAATAAATAAAATAAAGGTATTGAGTCTATGTACAACTAAAAAATATTTTTTAAGAACAAGATGAGAAGAATGGGAAACTTCTTCAGCTGTCTTTCTTGCCCTTTGCCTGAATCTGAGCTACTCAATTTTCTGTCCTAAGAGAAGACATCTTCAAAGAAATTTTGCTCGCTCTTCCCTGTCACTTCTCTTTGATAAAGTATGTTATTGTCACCTTATTTGTATGTTTATTTTAAGACTTTAACTTCTGCTGAGATATGTGGAAAGTATTAGTGAAGCTTTAGACAAAAGCAGCAAGTGGCATATAACCGCGTTTTTTTCATATCCAAGAAAGATGTCACAGATAGATTAAAACTGATATATTTGGAAATAACCAAGGAAAAAGTATCTTCTTTAAAAAATGATCTCGGACAGTTACGTTGAGCTGTTTAGACGTGATTAAAGCCATGTGCAACCTGGCAATCTGTGAAGCCCACCATAGGCAAGGCTCACGATATCTGGAGGTATGCAAGAGAGTGAGAAGACTACACAGATGGCAGGTTGGAGGCCAGCACTCTTCTGCTTCTTGTAATATAGAACCAGAACACCAGGCATGTAGCGGCATGTTGAGTTGGGTGGTCATAGACAAGTGTGGGAGTGCAGTAGTAGAGATTCAGTGACCAGGTGAAACCCAGAAATAGTAGATGTTAGTATAGTAAGAGAACAGTGTCCCTGCAAAGGGCTTACTTAGCAGGGGGAGGGAGAGTTTCCCCCAGCAGGAGTACAGGTGAGGAGGACAGAGCCCTGGTGATCGCCACAAGTCCAGAATCCTCCAATTTGCAAGAGACAAGAGACCTGGGATCTGCAGCCAGCTGGTGCTAGAGAGGGTCTCTGCATTTCCCACTTGTACATATGGTGCCATAACTGGAACTCATTTTGAGAAGGGTTCTATTGATTGAGCTTGCTGTTCAGGGGATCTGAAATGCCTGTATTTTTCTAGCTCCAAGACCCAATGACCTTTTCTCAGCACAGGCTCAGTGGGCATTCACTCCAGGAGACAGTTTTGGCCCAGATGTGAGACGTCTACACAAAGCCACTCAGAATTCTATGTGGTGGGAAGTGCAGACTGTGCTATGGAGGGAAGTGGAAGATGCTTCCTTTACAATTGACAGTTTGGGAGATCTGCTGTTAGAATGGAGGTGGGGTGGGGATGAATCCTTGAGTGTGATTTCATATCAAGTCCAAATTCAGGGACTCTAGGATAATGGGTGGTAGGTCCCATGGACTCTCTGCTCCTAACATAGATCTTTGGGCCCTATGGCCTCCCCCCACCTGCCAAACTCCTGGTGACAAGCCCTAGAGTTTGTTCCTTGAAGCATATAACCCAGGGAACTCTGGAAAGAATCTCTGCACAGAGGCGGAGGCTTGGCTCCCTCCTGGGATGCATAGCCCAAGAGACTAGGAAGAGATTGTTGCCTAATGAGTTATACATTCTGTGCTGGTTCAGTTCAATGTGCAAAGCAGCTTAGAGAGACTCCTAAAAGCTCCACAATGTACTCCTGCCAGTCACCTGGAAAGCACTACAATGGAAAGAATTGCGGTTGAAGAGCCCCTAGCTAATATGCTATTTTTTTTTTCTCTTTTTCATTTTTCCTCTTTTTTAATTGTGAATTTTTTATTTTCCTTCTGCTTTCTTTTCCTTTTATAAAACTATTTTTTTTTACCCTTTCTTTTCTATTATTGTTGTTTTTACCTTTTCTTCCCCCAAACTGAGAATTGAGCCCAGGGCTTAGCACATACTAGGTTGGTGCACTGCCACCGAGCTACACTCCCAGCCCAGCTGAGATGAACTGCATCTAGCATGACTCAGTCCTGCCTGAACCTTGGCAGATACATCAACTTAAAGAATAGGGGGACCAATGCCCCAAGACAATGATATGACCACAAGTGTGCACAATTAGAGGGCTCTGCTGCTCTGTTCCTGGACCGTCACCTCATATAAGAGTAGAGAAGATTGCTTATTAAGACAGACTTCACATATAAGTGGAAGAGATATCCACCCCAAAGGATACACAAATCTTAGCATAGAACCATAAGAAATATGAAAAAACAAGGCAATATGAAACCTCCTAAAGTTTATAATCTATAGTAACTGATTCTAAAGTATCAAAGTAGAAAAAATGTCAAATAATTAATTTAAAAGAACAATCTTTAAAAAGCTAGATGAATTCCAAGGGAATTCAGGTAAACAGTTGAATGAATTAAGAAAGATAATACAGGGTATGAATGAGAAATTCAGTAGAGAGAGAGAAAGTGAGAAAAGAGCCAATCACAAATCATGGAAATAAAAATCTCAATAAATCGGATTTAAAAAAAAAAACAACCTCATTTGGAACCCTTGTAGTCAGACTAGATCAAGTAGAACAAACAATATCAATGTTTGAAGACAAGTCTGATGAAATACCACATTCAGACAATAATAAAGGAAATACTAATAAAAATGAAAAGAACATACAAGATCTCTGGTATACCATTAAAAAACCAAGCACTTGCATAATTGGAATAGATGAAGGAGAAGAACTTTAGGCTGAAGGCATAGAAAATTCAGCCAATGAAATAAGAGAAAATTTCCTAAATCTTGAACCCTCACATTCAGGAGAAAGGTGGAACCTCAAAGAGATATAATCAGAAAAGAATCTCCCCATGACATTGTAGTTTAATTGCCCAAAGTGCAGGACAAGAAAGAATATTAAAATGTGAGAGTGAGAAGTACCAAGTCACATTTAAAATAAAACCATCAGAGTGACAGCAGATTTCTTAGAAGAGACTGGAAAGGCCAGGAAGAGGGAATAGGACAATGTATTTCAGATCCTGAAAAAAAAAAAGAAAGAAAAAAAAGAAAATCCTGCAGGGCTAAGGATATACCCCAGTGGTAGAGTACTTGCCTAAGATGAAACAAACAAACAAAAACTGCCAAGTAAAATTTCTATACTTGACAAGGCCATCCTTCAGAACTAAATGGAAATACAGCCCTCTCAAGATAAGCATAAATTAAGGATATTCATGAACACTAGACCAACATCACAGATAATACTTAAGGGAATCTTACACCCACAGGAGGAAGGCATAAACACAATCATGAGAGCATGTGAAACAATAAATCCCAGTGGAAGAGTACTCATACATATGAGAAATAGGAAAGAATCAAACATTATCAGTACAACAAACCACCTAACTTCTAAGATGAATAAAAGATCAAGAAAGGAACATAGAATATTCAAAACAACCAGAAGAAAAACAACAAGATGTCAGAAACACGTGCATACTTTCAGTTATAATCCTGAATATAAATATTCATAATTCTCCAATTAAAAGACAAAGATTGGCTCAATGAATTAAAAAATGACTTCACAATATGCTACCTAATAAAATCATCTCACCTGCATAGACCAATACAGAATGAAGATGAGAGATAGAAAATGATATTCTAAGCAAATGGAATCTGAAAACAAGCAGGGGTAACTATAATTATATCCAATAAAAAATAGATTTTAAAACATTCAGAAGAGATAAAGCAGAAGCTAAGTAAGCCAATCTCAAAAAACAAAATGCCAAATGTTCTGTCTGTTAAGTGGATGCTGATCCATAATAAGGGAGGGGACATGGGAAGAATGGAGGAAATTTGGTTAAAGGGGAGAGAAAAGGGAGGGGGCGGGGGGCAGTAAAAATGGTGGAATGAGATGGACGTCATAGCTCGAGTTTCATGTATGACTGTATATATGATATGATTCTACATCACATACAACCAGAGAAATGAAATGTTGTGCTCCATCTGTGTACAATGAATCAAAATGCATTCTGCTATCATGTATACCTAAGTAGAATAAATAAATTAAATTTTAAAAAAAGAAGTTATAAAGCAGGATATTGATCAAGGGAATATTTATTAAGACGATTTAAAGGCTGAGGTTGGAGCTCAGTGATAGAGTGCTTGCCTAGCTCAGGTAAGGCATTGGATTCCATCCTCAGCACCACATAAAACAATAAATAAATAAAATAAAAATTTTTAAAAATTATAATAAAAGAAGATACAATGATTATAAATATATATATACACTGAATGTTGGAGCATCCATTTTTATAAAACAAGTAATGTTGGACATAATGGGAGAGAGAGACTCCAATACAACAATAGTGGGCAACTTAAATACTTCACTCTCAACAATAGATAAATCATCCACACAAAAATTTCATTAAAAAACCAGAGTTAGCTGGGCATGGTGGTGCACACCTGTAATGCCAGCACTTTGAAAGGCTGAGACAGGAGAATCACGAGTTCAAAGCCAGCCACAGCAACAGTGAGGCACTAAGCAACTCAGTGAGACCCTGTCTCTACATAAAACACAAAATAGGGCTGGAGATGTGGCTTAGTGGTCCAGTATCCCTGAAAGAAAGAAAAAATAAAAACAGTTAAATTACATTGTAGATATTCAAATGGACTTAACTGACATCTACAGGATATTCCATCTAACAGCTTCAGAATATACATCCTTTTTATCTTTGCATGTGGAATTTTTCCCAAAACAGACCATAAATTAAGCCACAAAGCAAGTCTTAACAAATTCACAAAAACTGAAATAATTTCTTATATCTTATCTGATCACAATGGAATTAAACTAGAAATCAACAGCAAGAGAAACTGCAGAAATTATATAGAAATTGAACAACAAATATTGAATGAACAGTGGGTCATTGAAAAAACCAGAGGAGAAATTTTAAAATTCCTTGAATCAAATTAAAATGGAACCACAACATACTAGAACTAGCAGAATACAGCAAAAGCAGTGCTGAGAGGGAAGTTTATAGCAGTAAATGCTTACATAAAAGAGGGAGGAGGAGGAGAGAGATCTCAAAGAAATTACCCAATGATGCATCTTGAGGGCTTAGAAAATGAAGAACAAACCAAATCCAAAATCAGTTAAAAATTAAGAAAAAATAAAGATCAGAGCAGAAATAAATGGAGAAAAAAGGAACCATACAGAACTTCAATGAAACTAAGAGTTGATTCTTTGAAGAGATGAACAAAATTGATAAACCTTTAGCTAAACTAATCAAAAGAAAGATCCAGATAAATAAAATTAGAGTTGAAAAGGGAGATATAAAACAGGTACCACTGAAATTCAAAGAATTATTAGGTAATATTTTGAAAAACTCTATGCCAATAATTTGAAAAATCTAGAAGAAATGTACAAATTTCTGGACATATAAGACCTAATAAGATCGAAGCAAGAGGATACCAAAAAAAAAACAAACAAACAAAAAAAAAACCCTAAACAGAGCAATAACAAAAAAGAGTAATAATTTTTAAAAATCTTCCAAGAAAGGAGCCCTGGACTAGGTGGATTCACTGCTAAATTTTACCAGCCTTTTAAAGAACTAACACCAATGTTCCTCAAACTATCCCATAAAATAGGAAGAGAAGGAATCTTTCCAAACGCATTCCACAAAGCCAGTCTTACCCTGCTACTAAACCTAATAAGGGCACAACAAAACAATAGAGTTATAGACCAATATCCTTGTTGAACTTGGTTGCAAAAGTTCTCAGTAAAATATTTGAAAAAAAAATTGAAAATCAAATCAACAGAATATTAAAAAGATCATTCACCATAATCAAGTTGGTTTCATTCCAGGGATTCAAAAATAGTTCAACATAGGCAAATCAATAAATGTAATAAAGCACATAAAGAAAACAGGGATAAAATCATATGATCATCTCAATAGTTGCAGAAAAAGACTGTGATAAAATGCAGCATTTCTTCATAATAGAAGCCCTAAATAAGAGAGGTCTAGAAGGATCATACCTCAGCATAACAAAGGATGTAAAAGACAAAAAATTACAAACATCATGCTAAATGGCGTAGAGTGGAAACAGTTCTTCTAAGATCAGGAACAAGGCAAGGATGTCTAGTCCCATCAATCTTAGTTCAGTACTAGAAATTTTAGCCAGAGCAATTAGAAAAGAGAGAGAAATAAAAGGTATACAAATAAGAAAGGAGGAAGTCATATTGTCCCTGTTTGCTTGATCATATGATTCTCTACATAGAAAATCCAAAAGACTCCACTAAAAGACTTCTAGTTTGATAAACAGGTCTGTGAAGTAGCAGGATACAAAATCAACTTATAAAAATCAGTAACATTTCTATTTACCAATAAGGAATTTACCAAGAAGAAATGGAGAAAAAGGAACTCTTATACCTTGTTGATGGGAATGTAAATTAATACAGCCCCTCTGTTATGTAGATTCCTCAGAAAATTAAAACTAAATCCATCTACCACTCCTGAGTATATGTCTGAAGGAAAGCAGTCAGCATACAAAAAAGACACCTGCATACCCATGTTTATTGTGGCAATAAACACAATAGCCAAGATGTGGAATCTGCCTAGTTGTTGTCAACAAATAAATGTATAAAGAAAATATGGCATATATAAATATAGGATGGAGAATTATTCAGCCATAGAGAAGAATCAAATCCTGTCATTTGAAGGAAAATGAGGACATTATGTTCAAGCAAATAAGTTATACACAGAAAGACAAACATTACATTTTTTCTCTCATATGTAGAAACTAAAAAACAAAAACAAAAACAAAAAAACAAAACAAAGACTATTAGGGACTGAGAAGGGACCTGGGGGGGAGGAGGAGGAAGATAAGAAGGAAAAGCTGAGAGGGAAGGGTGGTCATGATCAATGCACATTATATATGTATATGAAATTGTCACAGTGAAAAACCTTTAATTTGTACGATTAATGCACATAAATAAAATGAAAAGAAGGCAAGTGAATTTTATCCAAGAAAAGTAACTCTTCTTTATCCATCCTTCTCTTAAATTTCTGGCTCGATAGCTATATGGGTATGAATTTTATTGTGCTCTACTACACGGTGATCAATACTATAGCACTGTTCCTAAATCAGGTTTCAGTTGTAGGGATTTGATTTGATAGTCAATAGTGTACAATACTAATTTATTAATGCCATTATAATGGCATGTTTACTATGGTGGTGACAGGTAAGAAGGGTCCTTGGTGGTCCTTGAGTCAACTATATTTTGGAGTACACCTAAACCCAAAGAGTAGCTTGTCCTAAAAGGCAGACTGGGTTTGTTGTGCAACTTCTGGTTCTTTGGCCTGTTGTTTTAAAGCAGAAAGTTAACTGTCTCTTAGTCTGATTTAGGCTATCAGTGTCTATCTGTTAGGGTCTAGTGTTGGGCTAGATGTCAACCCATTGTTGGGCTCTTTCATTGTGTGAACTTACACAAACTAAGATGACTGCAGTGTCACATGTTCTTACTGCTTTTTATCTCCTGAGTGAGAGGACCCTTCTTTGGTCTCACCTAAGCTGTTTGTATCCTTTCATTATCTTTAGAACTCGAAATGTCATTCATGTTGTTTTTCCTACGTAATCATTTTTTCCTGTTGTGTTTTGCTTTGGGAGAGGCTGCAAGTACTTCCTCTGGGTCTTTAGGTATGGTTGTATCTCCCCAAAGCTAAGCATCCAGACACCCTATCTAGATAATTATTCCTGTGACTTCTGCATACAAATAACTTCTACCATCGATACCAAACATCTTCAAAACCCAACCTGTATCTGCTACTTCCACTTTCTCCCCACATTCCAGTTCCTTTTCCTGCTGCAGTCTGTCTCCGCATCCAGCATCCGCTGAGGTTTCTTGAAAATGGTCATTAAATTCAGCGTCGCTATCTCATTTTCAACCTCCACAAGATTTGCCATTAATGAAGAGCCCTTCCTTGATTTGTGAAAACTGTCATTATCCTGGTTGTTTTTCTCTTTTCTTCGTCTCTTTGGCCTTCTCTCATCCCCTTCTCATCCCCTCTAAACCTCTATGGGAGTTTGCTACATGTCTTTTTTTTTCTGAGGGTGCCTTTCTCAATACCCATGTCTCTCAAACTGGCCAGGCTCTGTCTGATGCTCAGGCACTTACCTGAGGACCCACTGGATAGCACCACCTAAGAACAGCACGTGAACTCAAAATCCATTCCTCTGGTCCACGTACATCTCTACACTGCATGCTCCCTGACAGCCACTGCTCTGTATTTTGCATCAGATAAGCAAGCAAGGTTCCTGCCTTCACAGGGCTTTCATTCTGCACAGGTCAGATGGTGCTGAATGCTCAGAATGAACACAGAGAGTGAAACAAGGGGGAGTGCAGTGCATTCCTGCCAACCCAGCTGTTCTTGCCATTGTACACCTGCTTCCATTGGCCTCTAGACATTAAGTCATGATGTTCTTTGACCCTTCCTTGTCTCCCACCATCCTCTACATTCTGAGTTCCAAAAACCTTAGATTCTAAGTCTGACAAGGAGATTCAGGATGGCACAGGCTGTCAGGCACCCCACAGTAGCTATGATAGCAACTTGCCAAGTTTCAGAACAGGCAAATTGAGCAATATATATAACCAAATAGCATGTGTTCCAGTAGGTAGCATGGAGTCACAGAGCATGATGGGTGAGACTGGAAAACCCAGGCCTTAGTAGCCAAGATGCTCTGGACCATGATCATAGTGTTCATGCACAGAGGATCCCTGGACCAGGGGGTCAGAAAGACTCAAACAGGACCCATCAATTTTTGAAGAAGAAAGAAACAAATCTTGTACCTAGGACAGGAACTTACCAAAGGAGTCAGGACAGGCACTTCCTGTATAAAGTGGACCACAGGATTAATTTAGGGGAGGGGTCTCCTCAGATTTCAAACCACCAGTGCTGGAAGGGTACTGTCCAACAGCTCTTGGAGTGGGGAACACAGGGCTTGCTGTGGTCCCCAGCAGCCTCAGATGTGTGGATCTGGGAAATTAGGTGGGCAAAGCACTCAATGGTCCCTCCCCTCCTCCTGATAATTCTGGATCCTACTAGGGGGAATCTTCCTTCTGTCCTATAAAAACTTTATAAAGTAACTCTACTTGATATTCTGTCTCACCTCAAACTTGTGACTGACCCCACATTGTTTCCTAAATGAACTCTAGACTCCTTGACTCTCCTCAGTTCAACCCAAACTGACCTCTTCTGCCTTACTTATCTTTCTTTAAAGAGTCCGCATACCTTGGCCTTCAGTCATGCTGGGTCACCACAGAGCATGCCCCAGGTATTTTTGATACCTGACCTTTCTTCCTTCTGTTCCTTCTTGCTCTGAGCTCCTTCCTGCCCCTGCTATATCTATTGAAATGTTACTGATCATTCAAGGCTCAGCATCGTATCTCTTCCTTCCTAAAGATATTCTTGACCTTGATTCTGCACCAGCTGAGTCAGAGCTGCCACCTCCTTTGTTTGTACTCCTGTTATGACAGGAGTCAGCTCTCCCTGTGCACGGGTTCTGTATCCCTGAGTTCAACAAACCACGCATCAAAAATATTTGTAAAGAATTGCATCTGTACTGACATGTACAGACTATTTTTTCTTTCATTCCCTAAATAATGCAGTGCAACAATCATTTCTATTAGCATTGACATGGTATTATGTATAAGTAATCTAGAGATTGTTTCATGTATACAGGAGTATATCCTTAGATTATATGCAAATACTATGCCATTTCATATAGCAACTTGATCATCTACAGATCCTGGACCCGATCCCCTGTGACTCCTTTTCTAGTTTATGTGTCTGTCTCGTGTTCCTTAATTACTGTAAAGCATTTAAGGTGAGATTATTATCCCATTCACCTGTGCTCCACTTCATGTGAGTACTTTATAAAGTAACTCTACTTGCTATAAATTTCTTTAGTGTGCCTTCAATTGCTTATCTATTGAATGTCCCCTATAACTACAAGTGAGGCACTGGTGGTATTTCAGGACTTTATAAGAAAAACTGAAGATTAAAAAATCATAATGGTAAAGAAAAAGACTCAAAATGCTAACCCAGAATGTGCTTCACAATCACAACTGTGTATAACTGTTAAGCTAATAAAAAAAAAAAAAATTAGGGAAAAATTCTCTTACCTATCTTTTATCCTTATTTAAAAGTAAGTTATACGCCTAAATAAAGAAAATAAAGACAATTTGTCTTCATTAAAATTGTGACTTTTATTTACATTGTTAGTACTGGGAAAAGGAGGTCTATTTAGATTTTTAGATAACATCCCTGTGTCAGCATTTGAGGAATCAAGACTAACTTGTAGAGAGTCATGTGGTAAAACTTGAATTTACAAAGGTAGTCTAATAGTAATGGCTTTTATTGGATGCTGTTATATATGAGGTTCTGCTCCAAGCTCCAAAAGCTATTTATATTGACTCATCAAATCATCAAAACAACTGTATGAAGTTTAAGTGCTTCTGTTATCCAGTTCTACTAGTGAGGAGTCTGAGCTCAGAAGATTCAGTGGACTTCCCCAAGGAAACTTCCCTGGCAGGAGACCAAGGCAGTATTTGAAGCCAGGCAGTAAGGCACAGTGGCCAGTACTTTGGGCCTTTATACTCTGATGCATCTCTAAAAGACAACTTCCTACCCAGATCAGTAGGGATCAGCCTTTAAAAGGTGACACTGATAGATTCACTTCATATTCTAGGTTTTGCTGGGAGAAGAATTTGGTCTGACAAATTATTTTGGTTCCACTTCACTGGCCTGGTTTCAGCAGTGTACATGTAGAAAAATGGCTGGTAAAGATTCAAATTAGGGCTGGGGCCCTAGCTCGGTGGTGGAGCACTTGCTTCACAAGTGTGAGGCACTGGGTTCGATTCTCAGCACCACATAAAAATAAATAAAGATATTGTGTTCATCTACAACTAAAAATATATTTTTTAAAAAAGATTAAAATTATGTTTGGATCCTAATAAAGTAAAATATTGCTGTAATTATAGTGTCACTGCTGGGGATTATTTCCCATATCTATGAAGTTAAAGGATTTGCCCAAGGTGATATTTGTTAAGGATTGCTCTGCTTGTATTCATAAATTACAGTGTTTTGATTCATATCTCTCAATTCACCAAGAGGGTGGAAGTGCTTTCATGTGTTGTTCACCCTCCTACCTTATTGGAGGAGGAGAAGGGACTCTGTCTCTTGCTTTACTATAGCAGAGAGGAGTTATATCACCAGACAAGGGCCACACAGCTTAACCAGGTCTAGGAAGGGCTTCTTCCTTATATTGATAGACAACACTTCTTTGTCCCCTCAATGAATGTTTACTGAGCATCCTCATCCAATTATGTCAGTCACTGTTACAGACTTCAGTAACAAAGGAGACTCAGCTCCTTTCCCTTTTGGAGCTTGCATCTTAGTAGAGATAAGAGTCAGAAGGTAAATCCAAGTAAATTAGGTAGAATATTAGAAAGGGACAAGAGGAAAATACAGCAAGGAATTGGAATAGGCAATCTAGGAGGGACATTATAGTTTAGAATACGGCAGTCAGGGAGACTTTAAAGGCAACAGTTAAGCAAAGGTGAGGAGGAAGGAGGGAAAGTCCTCTGAGAAATCCTATTAAGTAATTGCACGGGTTACAGATAGCATGCACTTCCTCCTATCAATAACAATGTTAACATATAGTGATTCTTGTCCTTATATATTTTTTCCAATAATTTAACAATGAAAATGCTTCATAGTCATGAACTTGGTGTTGTTAATCCTGATATTTGTTAGCCAACACCATTGGTCCTAACAAATTGTGTAATTTTACTCTATATTATATTTCCACCAGAAGAGGTATAGAAAATCAAGAAAAGGATTGAACTTTGTGATAGAAATATTTTGTAATGGCTTTCTTTCTTTCCTTTTTATAAATATTTTTTAGTTGTAGATGGACACAATGTCTTTATTTTATTTATTTACTTTTATGTGGTGCTGAAGATTGAACCCAGTGACTCATGCACGTGAGGCAAGCGCCCTACCACTGAGCTACAATCCCAGCCCTTTTTTCTTTTTTCTTTTTTCTTTTTGGTACTAGACATTGAACCCAGTGATGCTTAACCACTGAGCAACATCCCCAGCCCCTTTTTATATTTTATTTAGAGACAGGGTCTCACTGAGTTGCTTTAGGACCTCACTAAGCTGCTGAGGCTGGCTTTGAACTTGCAATCCTCCTGCCTCAGCCTCCTGACCACTGGGATTATAGGCCTGTGCCACCATACCTGGCATGGCTTCCTTTCTTGACATCAAACCCAACAGCCAGATTCTGATAGTTCATCAAACCAAAAGTCAAAAAGCTAGCCTCATGGAGTCCAAGTTTAGAATCTCCTATGTTGATATTTTTGGTGGATCTTTCAGTAACTGCTTATATAATCATGACCTTCTCAAAAAAGGTCATTCTTCATCATTTATCATTTGGGTGAGATTTTGAGGGGGAGGTGTAGGTGCATGTGTACAGTTGTAAGAATTTTAATATGTGTAGGTTTGCATAACTACTACTGCAGTCAGGCTATGTCACAGTTCCATCACTCCAAAATGTCCCTGGTGCAATCCTTTGATAGTCACCAGCTCTTGGAACCCCTTCCCCAGCCACTAACCTCTGGCAACCACTGATCTGTTCTTCTTCCCTCTAGATTTGTCATTTCAAGAATGTCAAATGGAGTCGTTCAGTCTGAAATCTTTTGAGGCTGGCTTCTTTCACTCAGCCCATCAGCTTTGAGAGAGCCACTCATGTTGCTCATGTGTCCATCATTCCTTTATAATGATAAGTAGTGCTCCATAGTATAGACCTGTACTATAGTTTGTTTATCCATTCACCCAGTGGAGGACATATTGTTTTTTTCCAGTTTGGGGCAACTATGAAGAAAGCTGATGTGCACATTCCTAAATAGGTTTTTGTGTAAGCCAAAGTTTTCATTTACCAAGGGAAAAAAATCTAAGAGTAGGATTCTTGGGTCTTCTGTTAAATGTATTTAGAAGCAATTGTCAAATGCTTTCCAGAGTTTTATATTCCAGCAATGTTGGGAAGTTCCAGTTGCTCCACATCCTTGTCAGCACTTGCCGTTGTCATTATTATTATTTTATTATGGCAAAAAGCAATGATAAAATTCACTATCTTTACCATTTTTAAATGTGCACTTCAGCTGTTAAGTGGTTTACACTGTTGTGAAAACAGATCTGCTCATGGTTTCCATATTGCAGAACTGAAACTCTATACCTAGTAAACAACTTCCTTTTGTCCCCTGCTGAACACCCTTCCACTTCCTTTTTTTGTTTTGTTTTATTTGTTTTCTTTCATTTGAGACAGGGTCATGCTAAGTTGCCCAGGCTGGTCTCGAACTCATGGGCTCACGTGAACCTCCTGCCTCAGCCTCCTGAGCAGCTGGGACTAGAAGCATGTGCCTCCATGCCCTGCACCACCATTCCACTTTCTATACCTATGAGTCGGCCCACTTCAGATCTCTTCGGGAAGTAGAATCACACAGCAGCAGTTGTCCTTTTGTGACTAGCTTATTTCGCTTAGCATATGTTGTAGCATGTGACAGGATTTCTTTTCTTTTTGAGGCTGCATGGTATACCACACTTTGTCCATCTCTTTGTCAATGGACATGTGTTTTGCATCCACCTCGTGATTGTGGTGAATAGGACCGCTGTGAACCTGGGTGTGCCATCTATAGTTTTGTTAGGGCTTCTGATAAGTATGTAGTTTGACCTTCTGATAGGTATGTAGTTTTGCCATGGTTGAAATTTGGATTTCCTTGAGGGAAAATGAGGTTGAATTTGTTTTTGTGTACTTTCATGTACTTATCTACATTCCTGTTTAGTAAAGTTTCTGTTTGGGTCTTTTGCCTATTTTTTTTAATTAGACTACTGGTTGGATGTGATTTGTAAATATTTTCTTCTGGTCTATACCTTGTCTTTTTATTCTCTTAAAAAAAATAAATATCTTTTTCAGGCAAAAATATTTGATTTTGACTATCATTTATCAATTTTTCTATATTGCTCTTGCTTTTGGTATGATCTCAGGTCTCTGCTTAACTCTAGGTCATAAAACTTTTTTCTCCTGTTTCCTTTAAAGTTTTTATAGTTTTATGCTTTACATTTAGATCTATGATAAATTTTAGCATAATTTTTATGTAAGGTTTGAGGCTTAGGTCAAAGTTTATTTTTTTAATGTAAATTTCTAATTATTTCAATCTCATTTTTTGAAAAGATTATTTTTTTTCAATTAAATTGTCTTTGCACCATTTTGAAAAATCAACATATTTTCTTCCATATGTCCTTTTTGGTAAAGATCAGTTTAAGTCTTTTGGCCAATTTTTATTGGGGAGTTTGGGTCCCCCCACCTCCTGGGTTTTTGTTTATTCGTTTTATTTTGGGGGAATTGTTTTTTATAGTGCTAGGGGTTCAAGCCCGCAGCCTTGTACATGCTAGGCAAGAGATCTACACTGACATCTACACTGAGATTACACTCCAAGCCCAGATAATTTGTTTTCTTAACACTGACTTTTAAGATGAGATTTTCTAAGTACATTGCCTTTTTTTATGTTATCTGGAGAGGTTTCCTGCCAGACTTATCTTGTCTTTATATTCATTTACAACGTCTTTTATGGAGCACAAGGTCTTAATTTGGATGATGTATGATTTATCATTTTTTTTCCTTTTTAAATTGTGTTTTTGGTGTCTGCTGTGAGATTCAGCAGCGTTGGTTGGAAAGGCTATCTTTTCCACATTGAATTGCTTTTGCACCTTTGTTGAAAATTAATTGGCCACATGTGTGTGGTCTTTTCTGGACTCACTGTTCTATTCTCTTCATCTATGTATCTGTTCCTTTACAAATATCATACTTTCTCGATTACTGTAGCATTATAAACCTGCAAAGTAGGTACTGTGATTCCTTAACTTCATTCTTCATTTTAAATTGTTTGAACTTACCTAGTTTCTTTGCCTTTTCATTTAAATTTTGAATTGGCTGGCTGGGATTGTAGCTCAGCGGTAGAGCGCTTGCCTCGCATGCGTGAGGCCCTGGGTTCGATCCTCAGTACCATGTACAAAGCAATAAAATAAAGACATTGTGTCCATCTACAACTAAAAAATATATATATATTAAAAAAAAAATTTTTGAATTGGCTTATTTATTTTCTCAAAAAGTTCTTGCTAGGATTTTTGTTGGAATTTCATTAACTCTATCCTGCTGTTTGGGTGGACCTGATAACTTTTCTATGCTGAACCCTCTATTCTCTGAACTGGTTTACTTCTTTATTTAATTAGCTCTTCTATTTCTTTCATCAGTATTTTGAAGTTTTGAGAAAACAATATTAAGCTTACACATAAGTAATTAGTTTCTTTATTTTTTAGCTATAGTAATTATAACTATTTTAAAATATTTTTAAATGTCCAACTCTACTTAATCATTGCTAGCTTAGGTATGCTTTCTTACCAAACTGGCTTGTTAGTTTTAGTAGTTCTAGTGAAGATTCCTGAGGAATCTTAATAATAAACAATATCATCTTTGTGTCATCTGTGACTGGGAAAGGTATATCTCTCCCTTTCTAATCTGTATGGCTTTTATTTCTTTCCTTTTTTTTTTTTTTTTTTTTTTTTTTTTTTTTTTTTTTTTTTTTTTTTTTTTTTTTTTTTTTTTTTTTTTTTTTTTTTTTTTTTTTTTTTTTTTTGCACTAGCTGGGATGTCTACTACAATAGTAAACAGAAGCAATGGAAGAGGACATCCTTGCCTTCTTCCCATCCTTAGGGGGAAAGCATTCCTTAAGTATGATGCCTGCTGAAGGGATTTTGTAAGAGCACTTTGTCATTTTTTTTTCTTGTTTTTTTTTTAGAGTATTTATTACATATGAATAGTTGTTGAATATATTAAATGCTTTTTCAGCATCAATTGATATGATCATGCAAGTTTTCTCCTTTAGACTATTATTATATTTGGTTACATTGATAGATTTTTGTATGTTGAACCAACTTTGCATTCCTGGGGTAGACTCCACTGGACTGTGGTATTGTTATTTTTATTCATTCCATATATTTTTCCAATATTGGGACTATTATACTCTTGTTTTCTTTTCTTATACATAGTGGTCTGCTCATCTAGTTTGGGTGTCAAAGTGTTAGTGATCTTGTAAAATGAGTTGGGAACTCTCACTTCCTCTTCTGTTCCTGAAAAGGGTTGTGTAGAATTGATGTTTCTTTGTCGAGCATTTGGCAGAATTTACCAGTGATATTGTCAGGATCTGAAGGACTTTAAACTGCAAATTTCATTTATTTAATAGTCATGGAGCCATTCAAGTATTTTCTTTTGTCTGGGTGAGTTTGGGTGGAAACTGTGGTGCTTTGAAATGGAAAACAAAGCAAGACTCTTCCTCTAGATTTTTTTAACTACTGCATCTCCTTCAGTAAAATCCACATTAAATGTGGACTCAATGTGTTCTCAGTGAGGTCTACCTTGATCATTCTATTTCAAATTTCTCCTCTTCCTCAGCACTCTTTATTTAATGGCCTTGTTGAGATATGACTTATATACCATATAGCTCACTCATTGAACATGGTGCTTCCATAGTTTCGGGTATTAGTCACAAGCTGTGTGACCATCACCACAGTTATTCTTAAATATTTTCATTGCCTTAAAAAAAAAATCCTGGGGCTGGGATTGTGGCTCAGTGGTAGAGCGCTTGCCTTGCATGTGTGAGGCTCCGGGTTCAATCCTCAGCACCACATAAAAATAAAATAAAGATATTAAAAAAATAATCCCACACTCATTAGCACTTCTCATTTTCTCTAAATATCCCCACCTGTACTCTAAGGATCGAACCTATTCTTGACATTTCATATAAATGGAATCAAACAATAAATATGTAGTCTTTTATGACTGAGTTCGCTTAGCATGATGTTTTTAAAGTTGATCTATCTTGCAGGATGTATCAGTACTTTATTTTCTTTCCACTGCTGACTTATATTTCATCGTATGAATATGCCACATTTTATTGATCCATTCATCAGTGGGTAGACTTTGGGCTGTTTCTGCTTTTGACTGTTATGAAGAATGCCATTGGAAGCATTTCTGTAAGTTTTAATGTGGCATTGTGTTTTCACTTCTCTTGGTGAATTTCCAGAAATGGAATTGCTGAGCTATATGGTAATTTAATGTCTAACATTTTGAGACTGCCAAACTGTTTCCCAAAGTGGCTGCACCATTTTGTATTCCCCCCAGCAGTGTATGGGCATTCCAGTTGCTCCACAGTCTGAACCACATTTGTTGTCATTGATCTTTTCTATTATTGCCATCCTGATGGGTATGAAGTAGTTTCTCCTGTACTCAGGATTCTTCTTTTTCTTCCTTAGTTTTTTCATTTTCCATAAGTACATTTTTGCCTTCTCATATTTGTAAATCATTTTTTACCATTTGTCTTCTGGCCCTGCTTCCAGGAGACTGTAAATTCTATATGGACAGGGATTTTCTTTGTCTTCTCTGACAAGATCCTGAAGCAACTAGAATAGTGCTTGGCTTATATTAAGTATTCAGTAAATGTTTGTGAATTAATTGAATTAATGAATTAATGAATTAATTATCAAATGAATTAATGAAAGACTTTTGATGGGCCTTATCCTATCTCATATATGGAATATTTGCCAATGACTCTTTGTAATTTGGAAAGTGCTAGAATGGGGGTGAGGAACAACTATACCTGTTTTCAATCTTTCTTTGGTATCATGTCACTGAGAGTTACTTAAAAAGAGCCTTAAGAAATCTTGGAAAGTCATAAGAGACAAAGTGAATATTTCACCAGTGTAATGAATGAGGTAAAGACCTATTCCCTCATGAATGGATAATGAACTTATGACTATATGTTGACTGTATGTGTCTATATATTGCTGTGTGTGACAACATAAAGGTCAGCATGGGAACATCATTGACCAAAAAAGGAGGCAGATGGGGTTGTGTTTTAATTTAACTATTTGTGTATTGTGTATTTTATAACTGAACCTAATCCAACCAAATGAGTGTTAGAAATTCTGTGAGCAAAAGTGATAAGATTATAATTTTATCACATATACTTTTTTGAAATTCTTACCTTGTTTTCCTAAAGATAACAGTATGGTGTCAGAACAGATTTCCTCTTTATATCTAACATGCATGACATGTATAGGAGACTAAATGTTCCTCTTTAGCTTTTTCTCCCAGGAGAATAATTTTTTTTTTCTTGGCTCAATCTTTGTATATATATGTGGGTGGAAAGAATCATTGTAGCTCCACCTTTTATTTCTGGAGTATTTATTATTCATCACAGGTCTATTGCAGTGGTTGAAGCCTATTTATGAGGAAGAGTAATATCACATGAGAGCTAGATTTTTGTGCTTTTGTAATAATTGAAATCAGTGGTTTCATAAATATGGTAACTTTCCATCACAAGTTTAAAATAGCCAGCTGCAAATAAAAGGGGCAAACCATCAGGACCTACCTTCTACAGACTAATATAAACCATAGACTCTTGTTTCTTAATGGAGTTAAGGAGACTCCCTTGCTTCCTATACATTTGGGAGAACAGGCTTTTGCCTGTTTAATCCAAGCTGAGCTTGAGGTTTATATTTGTGGCTCCATAGATCTGACTAGTGTCTCAAGGGCCCAGACTTTTCCAGGGGGAGTCAGTTCCTTTAAGGCAGGGGAACTCAAAGAAACATCTCAAATGAAATAATTTCTGATTATAAATGACATTTTAAAAAATCATGTCCACTCAATTGAAATATATTACTGTTAGCTTTGCTTTCCTTTTTAATGTTTCTTTGTCACATACGATTCTTAAAAGAGAGATGTGGAGGAAAGGAGCAATATTCCCATCAATCTTTTAACAAAATGAGCCTTCCATTGGGTTGAGACAGACGAGCTTGCTTTGCTTCAAGGGAGGATCTGGTTGTTTATATCCCTTACTTGGGTGAATAATTTCCTAATTTCATTTTCCTTTGGAGTGGTGCCATTTTAAACACGTCTAAAGGTACTACAGAACTCCTTCTGGCCTGGGTCACAGAACCCATGTCAGGAAAGCCCATTATTTTATTTCCTTTGCATATTATTTCCCGTGGTGGTTCAGTTTTGTTTTTTTCATCCTGTGATATGAATCCAGTCCTTATCACAGGGGCTGAGTCCTGGAAAGTGACTGTTTTCTGGCTTGCGTATTTTCCTGACCTGTTTCCCACTTGGAATACAAGCTGCCATCTTAATTTCTCTTTCTTTCATGGTAGGTGGAAGACATTAATCTATTTATCTAGACTTAAAACACATTTTGTCCCACATTTTCTTCAGCTGCTTCCAGAATCCAGACTCTAGGTCTTGAAACTCGCACTCATGAAATTGCTTTTATTTTAAAATGTAAATGTTTACTTGTTAACTCTTACAGGATTTAAGAGGCTACCTGAGAAATAGAAAAAAGTAAAAAACATGGTTGGAAAGAAGACTGGATACTGGAAAAAAGTTAGGAAACTCATTACGCATCAGTGTGATTAAAATTCCTTTTCATTTATTTTTCATCTCAGCATTTATGCAGTACTCCATAGTCCAAAAAAGTTTTATAATATAATTTTTCTAAATTGTGGTAGGAACATCACATAACATAAAATTTACCATCTTAACCATTTTTAAGTTTAAAGATCACTAATGTTAAATGTATTCACAGTGCTGTTAACAACCTCCTGAACTTTTCATCTTGTAAAACTAAACTACCATTATAACAATTCTCCATCTGGGGATGTGGCTCAGTGGTGGAGCACTTGCCTAGTACTTGAGACCCAGGGTTCAATCCCCAGTACCACCAAAAACAACAATAACTCTCAATTTTCCCTTCTCCTAATTCCTATCATTTTTTCACAGGAAACCTTAGATGAAAACATCCAGGATGCCAACTAAAGTTTAATCATTGATTTTTAATCCAACATTGATGTATTGCTGGCATTACACACTTCTTTCTTTTTGCTGAGTTTTTCAATTCAACTCAGTACTAAAAAGTTCAAATTAATTATCACACCCCAAGGTTTAAAAAATGTTCCCTTTGCATGATTTATGCAATTTGCTACATGTACAGCATTATGAAATAAGGTAATTTTTTGAACGAATGAAAGCCAAAAAACTTTTGTGTTATTCATTTGAAATTTTGCATAGGATTAAACTTAATATAGGAGGGAGAAATGTAGATATTAATCATAAAAACTCATTCTAGTTATGTTTTTAATGTTTCAGATGCTATTTTAATGTTTGTAATCTTCCCAATGACTCTGTTACCATTACAAGCCCAGTTTTACTAATGAATGAGTAGTGAGACACAGAAAGGTCAAACAATTTGTCCTAAGTTCTAGATTTCGTGATTAGCATAATCCATATTTGAACCCTTTGGCCTGGCTCGAGACTTAATTCTTAACCCATGTACTATGCTGCTTTCAGGTGGATATGCACAACAGAGTAAAACTACTCATAGGGTATTAGCAAAGGTCTATACAGAGGGACATAGGAGAAAATGGGAAATGGGGTGAGAAAAAGCTAATATTTACTTGGTCTGTACTATATGTCATACATACAATAAGATGTTTAATCACCCCACATATCTATCCACATTAGGTCTTAGTGCCTCTATTCTTATATGTAGAAACTAAGACTCAGAGAGGTTTAGAGTCCTCTGGATTACCTGCTAATAAGATGCAGGATCTATTTTGAACAGAGGTACTCTTAGAGGTGAGAATATGTCTTGTATAGAAGTATTCTGCTGTGGGCTGGGATTGTGGCTCAGTGGTAGAGCGCTTGCCTCGCATGTTTGAGGCACTGGGTTCGATCCTCAGCACCACATAAAATAAATAAATAAAGCTATTGTGTTCATCTACAACTAAAAAAAAAATTTTAAAAGAAGTATTCTGCTATGTAAAAGTCTGTTAAATATAATATAATACAAATTTCTCTATAAAGATAATATTTAGTCTCCACTTCTAGGTGAATGTTATATATAATATATACAAAACTATGTAGAATATTTTTCTTCACAGGACATTCTAACTCTTAAGAATTACATATAATATACATTTGTGTATATTATATAGAAATCCATTTTATTATATACAATATACTATTGTATATTATATCTTAAGAGGAATATATACCTTTTGATCCATGTTCTATTTTCTAGTCTTTCAGTCTTGCTATCCCACTTCTCGGTTTATACCCAAAGGACTTAAAATCACCACACTACTGTGGTGCAGCCACATCAATATTTATAGCAGATCAACTCACAATAGCTAAACTATGGAACCAGTCTAGGTATCCCTCAACAGATGAATGGATAAAGAAAATGTGGTATATATACACAATGGAATATTACTCAGCCTTAAAGAAGAATGAAATTATGGCATTTGCAGGAGCTGGAAGCTATCATGCTAAGCGAAATAAGCCAATCCCAAAAAAACAAAGGCAAATGATTTCTGTGATATGTGGATGCTAATTCACAATGCAGGGGGAGTAGGGAAAATTAGAGGTACTTTGGATTACACAGAGGGGAGTGAAGGGAAGGGAGGGGATATGGAGGTAGGAATGATAGTAGAATGAATCAGACATTATTACCCTATGTGCACGTATGACTACATGACTGGTGTGATTCTACATCATGTACAACCAAAAGAATGTGAAATTATACTCCATTTATGTATTATGGGTCAAAGTGAATTCTACTCTCATGTATAACTAATTACCACAAATTTTTTTAAAAACTTATAAAATAAAGAATGGTGAGACCCTGATATCACCCTCATAATAAGATGAAACATTGGGAAGGGAGGTTATTGAAAGAGAGCATTTGTCAAAGTTGAAAGCAACCTTCACTCTCAAACTTTAATCATTATAGTTTCAGGTATATTGAAAAGGCATATTTACTCAAACCCTATTTTGTGTTAATCTTGGAAAATAAAGTTTTCAGTCAAGTTACCCTTTGTCCTAATACTGTAGGGCCAAACAGGAATCAAGGATAGTTTACCCTACCTGGTTTAATCTAGGTCCAGACCAGTTTTGCCAGAGGAATATTGTTCTTTACAAATACTGTTATTCTTATTGTGTAGGCAAGATAGTAGGGAGAGGAAAAAAATGTGTAAAATGCTCAAAAAAACCAAGTTTTTAATCACCCTAAGAAACCTAGTCTGGTAAGATATGTAGATGAAAGTAATAAGCATGGATTTTAGGAAATTCCTACTCAAATTTTCTTATAACTTATATTGGGTTGCCCCTACTATTCGTCTGAGTTAATGATGTTTAATGAGTGTTGTTCATAGATTAACTAAACAAAAACAGGCTGTTAAAGATTGTACACCCCCCATATAAAAAAATGGCCTACGGTATGAAGAATTTCAGATGCCCTGAACCCAGGTAGTAGAATTAGATATTTAAATGAGTGGGAATGTCCTGATCTGGATAGTTTAGTGTCACCAAGATCTCTTTTGTATCTAATCTTTCTTGTCATCAACTGTCTGATTTAAAGTGAAAGAATATATCCCATCTTGATCAAAGCTGTGGACTCTCTGAAATGCATAAGAATATTTGAGCCTGATCATGCAGCAGGATGTCAGGAAGTCAGGCTCTCCGGAGCTTCTCTTCTAATGGATATTGTTCATGATCAAGTGTGAAAACCCTCATCGCTGTGAAGAGCTAGGATTCACATTTCAGTTGTTCCTCTAGCCTGTTCTTCTGGTGGGAGATCAGGATGCTATTATATTCTAAGGATGATTATCATTATCCTCATTTCAAACGTCAGTCCCCTCTGGGGTCTCCCCAGGTCTTGGGTATATCCTTATACTATAAAGAAACACGAAATGGAAACATACCATGTTTTCATTGAACTGGATGAATCCAAAAGCACCTGTCTTGGGCATTTTTGTTTTCCCACAAGTTTGTGAAAGTCAGAGTGGCAGGAGGAAGGACATGGGGTGTGTGTTCCCCGAAGCACATAAGCCCAGGCCTCTGATTACTCTCCTGAGATTACTTGTACTTCCTGGCCCATCTGGGATTGAGCACTTGTTCATTGTTCAAGTCCTGAACCTTTACCCCTTGAGAATAAAAAGCCAGGTCCCCTCGGGTTGATCTGCCATAGCTGTTCTCAGCTTGCCTCCTGCTATTTGCACAGGTCAAAGGCAGTCACCTCTTCTCTCTTCCCACCCCCAACATTTCCTGTCAATCTTGCCTCCTGAAATTTTAAAACAATTACATACATTTGTTCAATGAAAAAGCATGATGCTAAATGGTTTGTAAAATATCTTTTATGTAGAAAAGAACAAAATAAATATTTGATAATGAATTTTTGAATTTTCCCCAGGAAATCTGGGAGACACAATGCCCAATAAAAGTTGTTCATTGCTTGTAGAGTTGAAGGGGGTTCTGTTTGAATTGGTGAAGGGCAGCGTGAGAGTAAGAATTGTAACTGTAGCCTTTTATGATTTGAACTGTGAGAATACACAAACTATCTAAGGGCTGGGGGTATAGCCTTGCCTAGCATGTGTAAGACCCTGGGTGCCATTCCTAGTTCCACTAAATAATTAATAAAATGAACTTGAAAAAGTTGTTCTTCCATCTGAAGGCAGAGTGGGTAGGCTGTTAGTTAGACACAATTAAGTTCAACCAGATTCTAGCTGTGACAGAAAGGGTATTCAACCTCTTTAAGTTTCAATATTCTTATTTGTATGGGAGTAATCGAAATAATTGCTTAGCTTGTATTTTAGGTATACTGGAGCGGGAGCCAATGAGACAATAATTATGAAAATGCTCTCTAAGCACAACATATATAGATTACTACCAAGTTTCTGGGGGGAAGTTGTAACACTAATGTCCCAAGAGAAGGAAGGGACCTAGATCTCTCCCTCTTCCTCTTTCTTTAGGCCTAACCAAGTTTCAAATTCAAGGGGGAAAAAAAGAGGGTTTATTTACTTCTCCTTTCATATTTCTGCCCTGCAGACCTAGAGGATCTTTAGTATCTGCTCAAAGAAAATTCAGTTTAAAAACTTTAGTTGACACCTTTTTGATTAGTCAGGGCTCTTTATTGTTGATGAATCATAAAAGGCTTACTCAAACAGAACTTATTGGTTCATGTAACTGAAAAGCCCGCGGGCATACAGGATTCAGGCACTAAATAGTAAGGTAGCAGTTATTATTCCATTTTGCAGGGTTCAGGTACTCAAAAGCTATTATTAGGAATCCATGTTTCTCCATCTGCTGAGTCTATGTTCTAATCTGTTGGGCTTATTTTTTTTCCCCAACTTAAATTCTCCTCTTGTGCAGGCAAAGTGATCACTAGCAAATCTAGGCTCATGTTCAGCAAGTTTTAACAGCTCCAGAAGAAGGAGAAAGCCTTGCTTTCTTATTGCTCCAGCAAATTTCTTGGGCTTGGATCTCATTGGTGGGACTTGGGCATATCCCCCTTTCTGAACCAATCATTGTACCAGGGTGAGACCGTCTCTTACTGGAAAAATCTGGGAGCCCTAAAGCCTAGATGCTAGAGGGAAAAGTGGTTTCCCAAAAGAGAAAAATCAGGGGTCTGTTTCTAAAAGAAGTGAAAAAGATGCTGTGCATACCTGCCCTGCCCCCCACAAGACACTTAGATTACCCAATATCTTCTCTGTGCAATATGGTTATTTTTTAATGGGTACAAAATGGTAAACAAGACATCCCTCAGAGGGTCTCTGTACTAGAGTCATGCAAGTATACAACTAGGTACATGTGAATTTAGCAATAAACAATGTACATGTGTTACATTGCTATAAAAGAAATAACAGTAAGGGGCTGGGATTAGGGCGCAGTGGTAGCGTGCTCGCCTAGCACGCATAAGGCACTGGGTTCGATCCTCAGCACCACATAAAAATAAAATAAAGATATTCTGTCACCTACAACTAAAAAATAAACATTTTTTTAAAAAAAGAAATAACAGTAAGAGCTGGCATTTATTGAATGCTTTCCAAATTCTAGGTACTGGTCTAGGCACTTTATTTGGTTGAAATCATTTGACTCCAAAAGAACCAGTAAGGTAGCAGCTATTATCCCATTTTGCAGGTGAAAAAGCTGAGGCACAGAGAAATTACTTGGAAGGCGTGGCATAGTGAGATCACCGCATAGGGGGTGCTATTTGAAGATTACTTAAATTTTAGGGAGGGTTTCACCTGAGAGAGATAGGGGAAACAGTCTGATACTAGGAACATTAAATGTAAATGAAGGAACAGAGCTGAGGAGGTGCCACAGATGTTTAGGAAATGATAAGAAGTAAAGTTTGACTTTAACATTGGACTTATAAAAAAAAAGTGCAAAAAAAATGAGGGAAGAACAGTTTGCAGGGCCAGGTATAAAGCTGTTTGCTGTTCCAAGGAGTCAGGTTCTTCTTGAATCTGAGCATTTTTGAGCAGGGGAATGGCGTGATCAGATAAACAAGAAAATGGCCAGACCTCTGTGTGTTTTGAGGTGCGGGCGTTGGCTTTATTTCTCTGCTTTACATTCTTGAGATATTTCAGAAGGCTTTTGCAATGTGCTGTTGGGTGGCACTGGAGTGGTTATTTCTTTAAACGACTAGCCACCTAGCCTCAGTGAAGGGTCTTTTAAAAAGCAGACCATTTTCTGACATTCTATTTTCTGTAACTGCTGTTGCAGAGGAGTAAAGCCAAGCCAACTCTCATAGAGCACTTTCAACACAGGACAAGTGGTTTTCTGTGTTTCTTGTCACACTTTTACAGTGAGGCCATTCACAACTCAGAACCAAGAAGATAACAAGGCACGCTTATTTCATAGTCTCTATTTGCTCTTCTATTTTGTTCAGTCATTAAATGGTGTTAGAATTGAGAATTAGGACTCTCTTTCCTCGCCAAATGAAAACACAAGTGACTTGTTGACTACAAGATTTACTCTCCCAGATACTTCCAGAGTAATATGAAATCCAGGCCAAGTATCCACGGAACAGAGCTGGTGGCATACGCCGCAGCCTCTTTTCCTGAATGCAGGCTCCACAGCTACCATTCCATGCCCAGGACATCATAAATCACTTCTAATTTATGAAGCGCCCAGCCAGTCGTGTGCTACACCCTACTAGCCTCTGGTGTCTGTCCTCTGCACTCTATGGGCTCTCTTTTTCACTGCATACAGAGCCTTTTTCAGAAGATCCATAGGACAGAAAGCCGAGAATTTTCCCTTAGACCTTCCCAGCCAAAGAGTAAAGGAGGGAGAAGACAGAAAGCTCTTGTTTCTTAAAGTTTTCCACAAGCCACCCTTGCTTTCTCCTAAATGGGAGTCTGGGAAGGGATGGAAAGTGAGACCGTTATAGTTACTAGCCCGCTTTCTTTTATTCACTTATTGAACAGATACACATATATCTTGGATGGCAGTAGTCTGCGTGCAAGTCACTTCTGGAGACACAGCAGGAAGCAGAGTTTTGGTTCTCTGAGATTATACTTACACATTGGAGGGGATGACACATCTTGCAAGGAAATTAAATGGATAAAGACAAGAAGGGGAGGAAGCCATTCCGGTGCACACTGAAAAGTTTCTAATAAGGGGAACTTTGAGCAGAACTTGAAGGCCATGATGGAGTGAGCCAAGCTGGGGAAATGGTCTCCTGGTCATGACAGAGGTCACCATGCAGAGGCATGCCTGGGGCAAGAGGGGACAGCAGGGGCTGGAGGAACTGGAGTGAAACAGCCAGGAAGGGGTGGTTAGGAGACAGATGGGAGAAGGGACATCCTCAGGAGGCTACCTTAGCAACCCATGCTGAGGAATTGAGATGCTATTCAAACTGAGATGGACAGCGACTGGGAGTTTTGGGAAGATTAATCCTTTTCAACACTTGAGAAACTGGAGTGTAAACTTGAAGTCAGGAAAATAGAGGATAGTGCTTCCTGCACTGTTGGAGAGAATCCAAATTAGTCTGTCGTAATCGGGATTGAAATGTCAAAGCATTAATCCAACCAGTGCAGAATGTGATACAGAAACCATGATTTTGCTTGATCCCAATATAAGAATGGCTCAGAGTAACCCTGAGGCATTTATTTACTCAACGGGTGACAGTCCTTTTCCTAGAGAGATACAGCTACCACATCTAGTGACCTGCACTCCTCAAATCTCTTCCCTGGCAATATTTTTTTTAATGCTACAGCTGTGGGGGTTCCCACCCATATTATTAAGGTCGTTGCACAGATAGGGATGAGCTTCAAAGTCAAACAGCAGCTGCTACAATACTTAGGACCACAAACAACTTCTAATAGTCTAGAGCTACCAAAAACCTGGGTTTGATTAATGTGCAGAAATTACAGAGAATGAGATTTGGATACCTCATGAGGAACAACTCCTTAAAAATGAGGGTGATCCATAACTGAAGCGGACCATGTGGGAAAGTGAGCATCCTACCTCTTAAGGTTTGAAAGCAGGTGAGCACATGTTGGGAACGAACGTTCCTGAGATGCTCCTGTCTTCTGAGGCACATTGAACTGGAATGACCTCCCAGATCTGTTCCAAAGCAGAACCCCTCTGAGCCCGTCAAAGTGCCCAATGAATGTGCTCTGCAAACACACAGACACTATATAAACACAGGGCAAATATTTTAAAAGGTGAAGAATGAGATACTTGTACTTTGGTGAGAGCAGAGGTTGGAATTTTGTGCCCAACAACATACCTTCCAGGCTCAGTGGGCTACAGTTTGTTCTCATTGGCTCTGTACACAGTTATCTGCATTATGTGTTAAAAATGCTTCTAGCCAGAGACCAAACAAATAGCCAACGGCATTTTCCTATCAGGGCTCGTTTATAGGAGGCACAGCAGAAGAACAAAGCTGTGCTTTTGATTGCTGGCAGAAAGCCAACGCCTGTGCTTCAAAGCTCCAGGGTTTATAAGGAAGAAAGAGGAGGAATTATTTTTTTTAAAGCAAAGATTAAGTTAGAATTAAAGCAAGACAAAACCCAAAATTCAAACTAAAAAATCCTTTGGGATCTATAACGGAAAGGCAGAAATGTAAACAGGATACGTTCCAGCCTGTGAGATGAGTTTTGGGTATAAGAATGAAAAGTTTTTAAAGACGCCCATAGCAGAGACTACAGAATGGCCTTCATTCATGATACAAGTCCACGTGATAGCTGAACTGGACAATTTGTCCTTAGTAGTCATTGATTCTTCTTCCTCGTTTTACAGACCATGGATTAGAGGCCCTGGAAATTGAAGTGACTGCCCAAGGTCACCCAACTTGTTGCAGGAGTTCTGGGACCAGCATCTAGGACTCCTGATAACTGCATTGTACTTTAGGCAACTTTACTAAAGTAGCAAACAATCGAAAGTTCTGTTTCATCTGAGCAGAGGGTGGATGAAGATAAGAAAGACAGCCAGAGTGACTGTATTCAGAATTGGCAGCGTGTTTGGGTTGCCAGAATGTGACCAACCCTGGGACCAGCAGCACATGCTGCAGTTGCCACCCCCGGCAGCAAGTTTAGGGCAGAACAGCCGGGAGGTTCTGGGCCCATCCCAGGAATGGGGGCTGAGACACCTGTTGCAAGAGGTCTGTCTGTAGAATTGTGCCACCCTCAGATCCCAGGCAAGCCTGAATGGGTGTGGGCAATCTTTGGAAGGCTGCAGTGTCTGGGGTCCTTCTAAACCACCTGCAAAATCTCAGCAATGCTCCACCTGTCACTGTGGGTGGTGTTATGTGGCTTTCTGCACTGATAAGTGTTCTCTCCTCTTAGATAAGAGTCTGAGCAAATTGAAACTGCATTTAAACAGCAGCGCTCTTAGTATCAGAAAGAACGACTATGAAAGAATCTCTCACCTCCTCCTGCTAACTTTGTCCTTTGAAATCACCAGCCTTTGAGTGAGCTGTGGTTAGTTGCTTCTGGAAGGGAGGATGGGGAGTGGGGTAGGTGAGTAACCTAAAGGAAGGGAGAGGTAGCTTCCATGTGTGTGTCCACTAAAACCCATGATGTGGTCATTGTCATTCTTTTTATTCTATCCAAAATACATTTGACAGAACTTACAACAAAGAGCATCTATACTATACATACAATATAAATGAAGTCAGAGGATGGGGAAGGTGAAAACATGAATTGGCATGTGTAGCCTGGGGCAAATCTCAGGTTCCTATCAGAACTTTCTAGAAACCAGGATAAAAAAGAAACACACAATTGCTAGCTATCAGAAAGGGGAACAAACCCAATTTCTTTAAGAGAGGCTAAGTGTTGCTATTCTGGGGCTTATGCCATTAGTAAACACTTATGGAGACTTTTATGCACTTGACACTAAGCTCAAGGCATGTCCTCCTTCCTCTCCTCCATCAGTGTCCTTGCTTCCGGCCACCTGGAGCACAGGAGAAAATGTGTTTTTAGTGCATCACGTGTTCCCTTTGTGTTTGTTAAGGAAAATCTGAGGGTAATGGACTTCAGTTTGCCTTTGATTCAGCTGAAATTGTTGTCTGGAGTAGTTCTGGGATTTGCAGATTATAAAACCAGGAATGGAAATCTCATGGAAGTCAGAAGTCTAGGCCTCCTGTGGTTGCCCAGTCTCCCCCAACATACCTTTCTTTCTCCTCAAAGCCACCAACTTCCAGTAAATGTTCAGGTAACTCATCTGAACCCCAGTGAGAAGGGATGACTTTTCTAGTGCTTTCTCTCATACCATCTATGATAGAAGTTCAGCACCTTGCCCTTCTGTAACTCTTTGCCCTCCTATACTCACAAATTCCAGGGGCTTCTGGATGCCTAACCCATCTTAGGAGGGTGGAGAAAGGTGTGGGGCTTATGCCATTAGTAAACACTTATGGAGACTTTTATGCACTTGACACTAAGCTCAAGGCATGTCCACCTTCCTCTCCCCCATCAACGTCCTTGTTTCTGGCCACCTGGAGCACAGGTCTGCCCTGGACCCCTTACCTGGCACTTCTCTGCTGTGTCAAGGTACTTTTTTGAACAAAGCATCTGGAGGGAATAGAGTTTTGCAGAAAACACTTTGGGGGAAGTTGACTCAGGTTTGGTAGATGACATGACTGTGTCCCTAAAACCCGGATATGGAGCTAATGGTTCCATAGACACTGTAGGGTTCAGAAACCAAAATTATGCACATACAAGGTGAGCATTATGGATGTCCTGCCCCCACACCTCTGAGCTCCATTCTAAAGTTGTCAGGAATACTGATCTCTTCCAAAAGATGGAAGACTCACTGTTAGGATTCTATCCCTGACATGCCTGTGAAAGCTGCCAATTCCTAACACCCCTCTCCACCCTCCTAAGATGGGTTAGTCATCCAGAACCCCCTGGAATTTGTGAGTGTAGGAGGGCAAAGAGTTACAGAAGGGCAAGGTGCTGAACTTCTATCATAGATGGTATGAGAGAAAGCACTAGAAAAGTCATCCCTTCTCACTGGGGTTCAGATGAGCTACCTGAACATTTACTGGAAGTTGGTGGCTCGTTGTTGTTTTTAAAAGCAAACATAGGTATCCTCTTCATAACTATGTATTCATAGAAACACAAGTGTTGGAATGACTCGTTACTAACAAAAGCAATTTCAAAGCACAAAGTGGCCTCTATCTCTGTAGTTGGTATGGAATATTATGCCTGGATCCTTAGCCACAGATTACCATTTGAAAGACCAGGGATGGTGGCTGGGCTAAAGATCATGATCTGGAGTCATTTGCCCTTGTCCTGCCTGAGTTGGTTCAGCTCCAGTCACACCTTTTGCTGGGCTGGGGTTTGAGCCCTCATGGGAACAGAATGAATGTGTTCAATTCTAGTTGGAATGATGTTCATAATTATTTTAAGCAATGCCTTGATTCTTACTTGTGCTTATTCTTTTCAAAAGTATTAGAAAGGAAGATATCCACAAGACAAAGTAGAGAGGAGCTGATAAGAAGGGGCGTGCTTAAGGAGTTGCCTGATCAAGGTGAGGAAATTAATCATACCTTTAAAATAATTGATCCTTCATCCTTCGGTCTTTCTCTCATTTTCTCTTGAAATTTAAAATGATCGTGCTCTTTGTCAGATAATGCAGCAAGTAATGCTGCAAGAATCTTGCTCTGATTTGGAATGCCTTTGTGGACAGCAGAGAATCTGGTTATTATAGAAAAGAAATCCAATGACTTTTTTGGTGAATACTTCACCGTAAGTCACTCTGAACCCAAAAGTCTACACAGGTGCATCAGTAGCTAGAGAGGCAGATAACAATGCACTGCTTGCATGACTCCTCTTCTCTGTTCTTGAGCTTGAATCTTTCTCTCAAGTTAAACTCAATTGAGTCAACGCAGTTTTGGCTTCTTCATGCCTTATTTGTTTCTGAAGACTAGCAATAAAAGAAGAGATAGCAACCATGCCTCTGTCCTTTACTCTTTGTAATATGTTCAAATGTGCAATCAATAAGGCATGAATGGGCGAATTCATCTGCTTTCTCCTTTCTCTCAAGTAAATTTTTCAGTATTGTTCTCTTTTCATTTCTCTGAATCTAGTTGCCTCTTAGCTGTCACTAGCAATGCTTATTTCCAGTTTTTGGTTTTGTTTTTTTCCTTACCTTTAACCTTCTTCCTGTTTCTCTATCCTCCCAAGGAGGAATCATGCTCAAAAGAGTTCGAGATTAGATAGAAACTTAGTTTGACTCTTAAAAGAAGACACAGGCATTGGTTATTTCTCCAAATAATTCATACTGAGAGACTCTCTTTGTTCCCACTACTATTAAAACTAAAGGACATTTGCTGCAACTTTGTTGAATTATCTCTTACCTCCCTCTTCGCTTGGAGAGATAAAGCAAATTATCAATGACCTTTTATGGGAACAAATAACATGTTAATTATTTAGAATCAAAATAATAGTATTTCTCTTTTTTCCTGATATGTGTTCCTTTGCAAACAACAACATTTTTTGGCACTTGCTATTTATAAATTGAATGACATGCTTTTTCCAGCATCTGAATAATTCAAAAATGGAGCTGGGAAATGCTTTACTGTTTTACTCGTCCTTTAAAAAAAAAAAAAAAAAAGTGGTGGTGGTGGGGAATCAGGAGTGAATAGCACCATTTTTACTAAGCCCTCACAATTTGGTTATTTTATTTCAATTTCTGACCTGTCAGACTTTTCTCACTCTATAAATGAACTTTATGTCTTCCCCAATTTTCTGCTACCTTGAAGCTATTTATTTCCTGTCTGAGACTTTTAAAAATAATAATTTTAAAAAGCACATCCTTAGGCTTTTTAATTTGAAAGCAGACACACAATATCAAAATTGATGTCATGTCCAACCCCTCTGCCGGCAGTAGAGAAATTCAGTAGCCACTGAGAGCTGCATACTGACCATCAGCATTATGGACTGACCGTGCAATTGTTTGGTATTCTTTATTTGAAAATATTTTTTAAAAAGGAGAAAAAAGCGAAATTTATGACTGAAAGTAGTGGGTTTAAAGATAGTGATTAAAGGCCTCTTTTTTTTTCCTAATTAAAAATTGTAGGAAGAAAAGATTTTGCCTCTTCTGCAACCAAGTAGCAATGGTCAGTTTAAAGAGATGTTTAGTACTGCATGGTTTTATTCTGTCTAATCTGTTAAGTGATTTGCAGCATAGGTTATAATTTCTTGGACTAATATATACTTATTTCCCAGAAATCTGAATCTATTTGACCTTTTTCTTATATATATTTTGCAGCTAAATATTAGAAGTTTTGAAACATTAATGAACAAGACAACTTTTAACCTAAACATAATAAACATACTAAATTTTGCTTCCCACCTTTTGCCTGGTCCCTGTCTAGAACTATAAAAATTATCATGTTTGAAAGTTCCAGGGGTGCCTATCGGAAATAGAGCTCTTCCCCTTTTCAGCCAAGGGCTGGAGAAAAGAGTTTTCTGTCATTTTCCTAAAAACAATTATCTTGAGAATTTCAGTCTGAGAGACTAGAAGTTGCATTTCTGGTGACAGCCTCCTCGCCTCAGCCAGTGAAGATTCATTCTTGGCCTTGATCTTCTTGACCTTCCTGTAGCTCTTGACAGGGCTTGTCAATTATGCCTTTTATTACACAGGCCAGCTAGACTTTTTAGGTCCCTCCAGCTGCCCTGGGTTTGACCCCATCCCATCCTGTCCCATACCTCTCTCTGTTATTATTATTCCCTTTAGATTGTCTTACTTTACCCCAAGTTATAATTTCAGTCTAAAAGTTAATCTTCTCTCCTGAGAAGGCTGTGCATGATCCAGTTCAGGTTTGGTCCTTAACTCTGATTCTTTCCTTGCATCTTCTCCTTACCTTTAACATGAGGGCAGAGGGGCTCTTGGCTCGTTTGCTGTCCTCCTTTCTTCTCTGCTGGTGTGTTCCCCCTTCTGATGAGTCATCTACCTTTGGGCATACATGATTCCCTCCTCCCTGTTCCTCCTGAAACTCTACCTGCTGTGCCACTGTTTACCAGAAAGAGGTAAACCCCTTCAAACATTCTTATGCTCTTATGGAATGATTGGTTTCATTTATGCTTTATGTCTCTTTTTGCTTTAAGCTCAGTGATTTTCTGAGTTCTGGTTCCTTTGCATATGAATGTTCCAGCTTCTCAAACTGCATTTGCCTCAGTATACCTTCCTTGGCTTTTGCTAAGAGACATGCTCCATATCAAGGATTTCATTTATTTTAATGCTGGAACAATTCTTGTAACACAATGTACTAGAAAAGCTTTTTGGTCCACACACTAATGGATTAGTATCTTCAGTTCTTTTCTGTATTATTCTTCAATTTCATATTTATTGCAACCACATCTCTTTTTTTCTACAGTTATTTTTATATACACTAGTTTTATTTCATCCCTCAAAGTAAGTATCTTCCCGTGTTATTGACTATTTCTATCATGTGATAATCCAGTTTCTTCTTTTGACAAACCTAATTTTCTCTCCAGCTTTTTTTGTTCTAAATTTTTTTAAATAATCAGTTATTTAACCTACTGAAGATATTCATATAATTGCTTAAAATTATCATTAACATGACTTGAATGTCCGTTTATTACCAACTAAAGTCAAAGAATACACACATAAATTTTATTTGATTTTTTAAGTTGTTTTTAAATCTGAAGGGTTTTTAAAAATTTATTTATATGGTGCTGAGGATTGAACCCAGTGCCTCACACATGCTAGGTAAGGGCTCTATCACTAAGCCACAACCCCAACCCAACCTGAAGATTTTTATACAAAGCAGTGTTTTTTTATTTTACTTGGAATTGCCTATTCTTGGCCCCTTTAATATTTTTATATATCATATATATTTTATTTTGTTTTTATATTATTTTATATTGTTTTATATTTTTATATTATTTATACATTTTTATATTTTATATTTCACTTGGAATTGTCTATCTCCAGCTCTTTTTATATTTTATTTTGAGACAGTCTCGCTGAATTGCTTAGGGCCTCGCTAAGTTGCTGAGGCTGGCTTTGAACTTGCCATCCTCCAGCCTCAGCCTCCTGAGCCTCTGGTATTACCGGCATGTTCCATTGTGCCTGGCTGAAATTATCTATTCTTACATCATTTTAATTTTATCTGGGCATATTGTAACCCACCCCCTTCTTTTATAGCTAATTGCTTGAAACCTAATAATTCTTACCTTAATTTTATTGAAATAGTTAGGATTTATTGGCAGTGACATTTCCTTTAATGATTGTCTATTTTAGTTTTATGCAGGAATCAGATTATAGGTTCTTAATAGTTTACTTGACTAAGCAACAGTTGCTTTTCATTTTGAGCATGACATAATTCCAAAATATTTATTTTTTGCTGGTTATGCCTTTTTTTTGTTAAGAAGGCCAATGAATTTTATTGTTGAACCAAAAGCAATGAAAACTTGGGAAATGTTTTCTGTTTTATAATGACTGTTAAAATAAAATTAATAAGCAATTGCATAAAACCATCTCTAATCATGCATTTCTTCAATTTTACTGAATCAAAACTTTAATTCATTGATTTTTCTTTTACAATGATAGCGCCTCTTTAATTTTTCCATAGATGCAGTAGGGGTAATCTTTCAAGCATCACTGAATTAGAAATTTCTACAAGATCTCTTTCACTTTAGAAAAGCTCAGGAATTATCAAAGTTCAAGGATTAAAATTAGTTATTTATGATTTAGATAATACATTGGGCATTTTATTTTTAAGCTATGACTTTAGAAAATTCCTCTGTAATTGCTTTTTTCGTGTATGTTTTTTCGACTAATGTTTTCTAGTTATTATTAGGCTACCTTATGGACTTTGGAGTAATTATATATAGTAATCGCCTGAGTACATTTTAATCATTCCTTAAATAAGACAATGAAAATAAACTTAGCCTTGCTACCATTGTCCCTCTGAACACAGAGTGACAGATACATTACTGTGTGAAGTTAACACATCACATACGTAATACATTCTACAGACGGTGGTGCTTGGAAAGTTTCCTGTTCCCCTCTAATTGTTTGTATGTGTAATTATATTTCATGTTATTTGTGTATTTGCATACACCTTGTGTTTTTGGTGCATGTTAAAATGTTTATTTCATTTTTCAGATTATTCCTTTCACCATTCAGTTTTTGGATGACAAAGAAACACATAAATATTGACTTCAACAAAACCTAAGCACAAGAACACAGGGACTTCACTGCCCTGGGGCATTGTGCAATTAGGATAATCAGTCCCACTGCCTTGAAATGGCACGTGGATTTTCCCTCCTTAGCTGTTTTCCCTCAAGACTAAGGATTTTCAGGCTCTTTCATTTTAGATAAATTATTTAATAAACATGGTGATTTGGCTCCAGGGATAGAAACATGAACTCAGATCCTACCATCCTAGTAACTGGGAAACTGGATTTTAAGAAAGCCATCAAGTTAGACATCCAGGTGTTTCTTTCCCATTTTAGATGGAGATGTAACAGTTAACTTTGAAAATTCAAACGGGCACATGATACCCATCGGAGAGGAGTCTACCCGAGAGGAGAATGTAGGGAAGTCTGAAGAAGGTAATGGCTCTGTATCTGAGAAACCACCACCTCGGGAGGAAAAGGCAGAAGATAAGAAAGGTAAAATAAAGAGAAAAACCCATATTATTTCCTTTAGTATAATTTCCTTTAGCTCAATGTCAAGAAGCAGGTCTCAGGCTCCAAATAGTGACCTAAAACCAGTGGTCCACAAAGAGGAAGTCTGAAATGCAAAGAAGAAAGAAATGATAACTAGGGACAAAAAATAGGGTAATATCCTCAGGTGGATGCTTCCATAAGGCATCGTTTATTTTTATTATTAAAAAGGGTCAATTAGGGCTGGGATTGTAGCTCGGCGGTAGAACGCTTGCCTTGCATGTGTGAGGCCCTGGGTTCGATCCTCAGCACCACATACAAAACAATAAAATAAAGACATTGTGTCCATCTACAATTAAAAAAATATATTTTAAAAAAAGGGTCAATTAAAGGTAATAATCAGAAAGGGTGGACTCTTCAAGCATTAGGATGCCTGAGAATATTCTCCCTTTTTAAGAGTTTTTTATTTAGGATCTTAAAAAAAATGAGACATTTGAACATCTTTCTCACCTGGTTTTAACTGGGACCTGTGAACAGCTCAGCATGAAGGAATACCAAAACCCGCATGGCTCCCTCAACCTGGCACTCGCTCTCCAATAGTGGGACTTAGTAGGCAGCATCAGTACATCCAATGTTGTAGGTTCTAGACATTTCTAAGAGAGACTCAGGAATGGTCCCCAGAAAATTCATTACCGCAGTCTCTGCTTCATTATTGATCTGTGCAATTGGAAATTTCAAAGTGTGTGCCAGAGGCAATAAAACTATTCCTCTGAAGTCTTCTTTAGAACCCTTGGTTTCTAGAGTGAATCTTCTGTGTTGGATACAGATACCTGCGAAATGCATGTCTATCGAGCACCCCCAGAACCTTAACAAATTTCCTGGTTGTGGATTAATAACACCTTGATACCAATGCTATTACATGCAAGACCCACTACCTCTCAAACTTAGACAAACCTTGAGCTGACATCCCCATGAGGAAGGGTTTTGCTGGGAGAGGCTAGATGATTCCATGTAGCACAGAAAGGAATTCTTAGGAAACAGACTATTTTCTGTTCTGTAAGGCTACCTATGCATTAGATGGCCAAAATTTGTCAAATCTCATTTGCATTCTGTAGGAATTTTGAGAACTCCTAGAAATTGCTGAGAGTGAACTTCTCTTCCTCTGTTTTTGACACAAATCCTCCAAAGACAAAGGGAATACAAGGGCTTTTGATGGCTTTATTAAACAGAGCAGGTAGCTTGACCCCATCTTCTCTGGAAGTTCACAACTACTTTACTTGCACATATATTAGTCTTTGAAATCTTCAAAAGCCTATGTTAATGATCTGTTGGAAATTTATTATTTTGCTTTCTTCATATCTGAAGCATAGTATTCATGGGGCTTTACTTAGCCTTACTCCATGGAAGAACTCCAGTTGTGCTTATGAGCCCTGGCTCTGAGAAATTAATACTTTCAACGATAACACTGCTGGAACATAAAGATAAAATAGACTTAAAATTTAAAGAGGTTTAGTTGAAAGTATTAATGCAAATAGCGATTTTGTTTGTTGTTAAGTCCAGTTGTCCTGTCTCACCAAACTGTTAAATTTCAAATTCATCTGTGCTTTCTCCCTGGTCCATGCGGGTGTTACTGTCATTCACTGACTGGCCAGACTTCAAAGGAAGTGTTTCCTTTATCAACCTAATAAAAAATTGCTGACAGATTTATGCTAGTTAAACCAGCAGGCCTTGATGTTCTAAAAAGATGACAGATCATAGGTCCATGAGTGGTTGAGAGATGTTTTTGTTTTCTTATTCTTTACTTCAAATTAGTACATTCTGTTCTTTCTGGTCAAAAAAGGTCCAGGTTAGCATCTTGCTTGGCTAGTCGGTACATAAGGAGATGGTGACGGCAGTTGCTGGCATGCCGCTCCAAGACTGAAGAGCCATGCTGATAATGAAGAGAAGCGTTAGGTATGGAAGCCACGTCCTGAGACTGAAAAGAATGTCACTCAAAACTAATATTTTGTGAGAACTATGTTAAGTAGAAAGTGTCTTAAGACAAAGACAAGACTTTATGTCTATAGAAACATACCATTTAATTCTGAAAATGAGCTTCATTCACTTTTGCCTCTGCCCCTTTTCTGGAATCTCTCCTTATGTGAGCTCACCACCATGCAAACCCATTATCCCATGATCTAACTCCCTCTTACTGTTAGGATGCGCTGTTCCCTCTCCTCTTGCCTTAGGCTCACTCACTCAAGAGCATTACTTCATCTATTAATTGACTATATCTGCAAAAACACATCACATGCCTTTAAAATCCTAGATGTTTGTTCCATCTTTTTATAAGACAATATTTCAATACTTTAGTATTTGAAACTCAATGATGAAGAAAACAAAGCAGTTTCTACCCAGGCCATGTGGTATATCTGGGACTCCTGAAGCCACCTGATTCTGTAGTTGGCACAGTAGTCTTAGGCCTCCTCTCCCTGACCCTGGAGACTTCTTCTTTGAAGTCTTTAGGATTCTTAGTCTGCCATTATACTTTCTCAGATAAGTGCCCTTAAATATATAAGAGCCAGAAAAACTGACCTGCCATCTGTTAAATACCACGTAGTATTAATATGAGAAACCTGAAAATTGTTTGACATTTTTATTGAGTTATTGTGAAGGGCTTTCAATGAAGTAACAGTGATGAACATTTAATTTGTTCCACAAAGTAAAACTGTGGGGGCCAGGAAAAGGGCGGAGGATGAAAAATGGCCTTTGCCCTCCAGCTGAGGAGACCAGACTGCACATGGGCAATTGCAATACAAGGCGCATAGTACCATGGAAGGCCCCAGTACACCAAGCCAGGGGAGTGGAGACCAAGGTGGTTTCTCTGAGGAAGAAACTTACTTTCCACAGTAAGACCTGAAGGAGACAGGAAGTAGGTGAAGAAAAGGAATTGGAGCCGAAATGCCCGCTATGCCAGGTACAGAGCGCACACAGTTCTGGGCTTGCTCTAAGTGTTGTTGAACTCAGGCCTCCACGAGGTGGAAGGAGCCGAGCCTGCAGCTTATCTTCCAGACTGTGTTGTTGTGAAACCTCATTTCCTCATGAAGCCAGAATGAGCAGGCAGCTCTTTCTTAACCTTCTCCTGAAAAGATAATACTCCCAAACTCCATCAGTTTACATCATGTCTTCATATCATATGGTAAACGTAAAAAACACAACTGAATTCATTACCTCTCACATGCAAGTCAAGAGTCTGTTTTCTACTGATGGTGTGTCAGTAACTATCAGCTTGTTAGTCATATTTATTGAACAGACATAATGTTTAGAGCATTATATTTGATGGGATACAAAATTTCAGACAAGAGGCATTTTTAATTTAGTCAGAAAAATATACTATTGTGAGTGTGTGTCACACACACAAACACACACACACAACTAGGAATCACCAGAGTGGCAGACGCTCACAGATGACTGCTACAGTTCAAAGAATAAAAAGTGATCTATGTTTTCCAAGGACCCAGCACAGAGTTTGTATGCAGTATGTTCATTTTCTCCCCAGTGGGGACTGACATTCCTGACTGTCACAAGCAGGGATCTCTTCCCTCCCAAATGGAAAAGCTGAATTCCTTGGGGTATTTTATTTTATTTGTGGTGCTGGGAATTGAACCCAGGGCCTCACATGTGCTAAGCACATGCTCTACCACTGAGCTACACCCTCCAGCCCATCTTTGGGGTATAATTTTAGAATTTAAAACCTTAAATGGAAAGAAAAAAGATCCCTCAGTGATGTGCCATGACCAGAAAGGATAAGACATGCATGGCTTAGAGTGTGAAAAAGAACTACGATACGAGCGCTGTAGATCAGTTTGCTCTTCCCATCAACAATGTTATTGGGCCTGGTCTCTACTCTTGATATTGTGCTTAGGGCTAAAGTTGCAAAGATGTACTTAAAGTATAGACTTCTTCTGCTCTCTGTCAAAAGACTAGCAAGTCGACATATGTTTTCTATTTTATGTTAACGTTCAATGTGTTATCCGTGTATTCACTTGTATCCTTCTCCAGTCTAGTGGGCTTTTATGACTCACTGACCTTGTGGTTCAGACCAGGCTGGGGTGGAGGAGGATACTGTATTATAAATGATCAGCAGCTTAGTTGAGAAGATATATAAACAGGCAGACATACAAAGTGGCCTCTGCTAAATGTTGAATAAGTCACTCCTGCAGTGAGGCTGAATAAGTACAGTGGTGGAAGAGATTGGCTGGGAAGAATTTCATGGCTGAGGCAGGATAAAATGGAGCTTTGAAAACAAGGTCTTATTGATAAGTTTCTGTAATTTAAATCGTTATTATGGGAGATATATAGGTCACTCGGTGGAAGATAATGGTTTTAAAAAAATGCTCACTAGGATAAGAAGCAGGAGGAAGGAAGAGTACTTTGTCAAATGTAATATATGCCAGCGTTAAAATCTTTGCTTGGTCATTCAAAAATCGGAAGACATATCCAGGAAAGGCCAAGTCTTGTCTTAACACGCTGTCTTGTGTTTTTTATTGTGCTCCACTTTTTTTTTTTTTTTTTTGGTACCAGGGATTGAACTCAGGGGCACTTGACCACTAAGCCACATCCCCAGCCCTATTTTGTGTTTTATGTAGAGACAGGGTCTCACTGAGTTGCTTAGCACCTTGCCATTACTGAGGCTGGCTTTGAACTCGCGATTCTCCTGTCTCAGCCTCCCTAAGTGCTGGGATTACAAGCGTGAGCCACCACGCCCAGCTTCTTGTGCTCCACTTTTTAAAGAAATGCTGCTTGGCTCTTTGGACCAGAACTGTATTTTAATTCCAGTTGGTCACTATTAGAGAAGGTCTACATGTAACTATATAAATAAAGCCTCAGCATCTCCACTTTTGCTAATGAGAAGCTGACAATATTTCACCTCCAGTTGTGCAAACCTTGTGGAGGCTTCTGTTCTTCAGTATAAATTGTTTCTGTGAATTGTCTTTTCCAAATCATTGTTTATGTTTACATTAAAGAACTAAGTTAATATTTTTTTGGATTCAGCACCCGGGTATCTATAGCTGTGACCTTAAGTTAAAAGGGCAGAGCAAGTTATTGCAGAACAGGAAGCTGCCCCAGGATGCTGGGAAAGCTTGAGAACACCTTAACAGTGGAAAGTAGTTCATAGTTCCACGCACTGTGCACCATGTCATAGATCCTCCAGTCTCCCGTAGCTTAGAACATCAGTGACTTTTTATTGCACTGTCACCAAGCACAAATTCCTTTCAAGTTGATCAGGCTGGAGTTCTCAAAGGTAGCTGAGTCCAGTAGTTGCTACTGCTGTCAATCAATCCTCATCCCCAGGATGGTGTGTGCAATGTGCTCACCCATCACTCTTGAGGGTCCTTCAATTTTGCTAAATTATTAAATTTGTTGAAGTTGGCGCTCAGTGTCTATGTCATCATTCAGCAACCACAGATCCAAGGCTGGAATTAAGGCATCTGATTTGTGGACATTTACACTCATTCTCAGCATACCTTCACTCCAGTAATGTACGTCATGCAGTTTTATCAAAGGAGTGATTGATGTACGCAGAGAACACACCTCAGTTTGTCCTTTAGCCTTTGTTTTGAACCCAAACTTTGCTTTCCCTGGTACAGAACTCCATCAGGTTCCCAAGAGCCAAGCAGCTGTGTGCGTGTCACCATTGCATGTCTTGCTCCTGGTGTTTATGTGGTGTATGTCTGCATCAGTCTGCTCTGTTCACTTTCTCATTTATAGAGAACCCTGAAAACCACTCTGAAACACCGGCAGCTCCTGCTCTACCTTCTTCAGCTCCTCCTAAGCCTAAACCCAAACCTAAATCCCCCAAATCACCTGTGCCTCCCAAAGGGGCCACTGCTGGGGCCAGACACAAAGGTGATGAAGTGCCTCCCATTAAAAAAAATGCCAAGGCTCCTGGTAAGCAGGCCCCCGTCCCTCCACCCAAGCCAACGAGCCGAAACACGACCCGAGAGGCCGGTGAGTATGCCCGCAGTGCACTGTGGGGTTGCGTCCAGGATGCTTGGCTCTGGGATGGGGCTAATTGTTTCTTCAGGAGTGATGGTTTTGGGGTGTCTTAGGATGTAACACCAGTAGATTCAGCTTTGCAACAAGAATGCTGGAGTTTTCTTTGTAGCAAAGACAACAAGTTGATTGGTTCTCCACTTTAAGGTTTGGGTAAATATGCCTCCTCTGTCTTGGTATCCACTATCATCATATGAGACCCAATCCAAGAATTCAGGGAGTAGGATACATGTCTGATGAATAATGATGATGATCATCATCATTATTTAGGTATCGACTGATCTTCTGCCTTTTAAAGTTTATGGGTGGCTTTTGGTTAGGGTTTTCTTCCAAAATATGTTAGGTGTGCGTGTAAGAATATGACACGTCTTTAACATATTTGATGGATGTGTTAAATCCTCAGCATTCATAGTCATTTTTCTTTTGATAAATGACAAATGGTCCATATATTTGGTTCAGCTCCACCCCACTTCTTTCTACCCCAGTCAAAATCACTTCTGTGGTGTTGAAAGTTACAAGCTCAGAGTTTCCTGCTCTCCCCAGTCAGTAGACCTCAATTTCTTGTGAGGCAAGCATCTTGGTATCATATTGTTACAAGTGGCTATCACACATCACCAGCGGATGTTGGGATGCCCTGACTTCCTTCACTTTGTGCACTCTTTGTCCAGCTTTCTTTTCACCGAGCCTGCTTCCTGCAAAGTGAGCTCCTATTCTTCTAGTGGAATTAAGATGCCTACCATGTGGTCTGGCTTTTAAAGGGACATTGATTGAAGTCCACATGCCCTGAGGACATCAACGTGTAAATAAAAATTCTCCTGTACAATCTTATTTTCCTTAAAACCAGCAGCAGCTTTCTAGCCATTCACTGCTGCCATTTGCCACAGTGTTGATCTTTTCCCACTCTTAATTTATACCCATTAAACTCAAATTCAGAGACTAATTGAGTTGACAGTACTTCTTGCCATTGACCCTTCACTCTGGGTGTCTTCTAATCAGTCTGAAGTGAAACAGCTCAGAACCATGTGCCAACAGTGTGTGAGGGCTATTTCCCAGGGGTCTGGACATCAGTGTCCGTGCTTGTTGGTGTCAGTGTGTTTCCCAGGCTGCCTCGTGAAGCCTCAGAGCTGTCCCTGAAGTGGGGTGGGCACTGGTCTATTTCCTGAAGAAAAGTCCCAAACTCTCATTCTGCCTTTGGAAATGAAGATCCTGTCTTGCGCAGATTCTCCACTTCCTCATTCTCTTTGTGGTACGGGTTCACTATGGCTGGGACTCTCAGAAGAAAGCCCATGATGAATGCAAGGGCAGGGGACAGCTTTCGTGACAGATTTGAAGTTATTTCCAGATATTTTACTTGAAGATTTATTTATAGACTCATGAGGTTCCTATGAGAATAGTACAGTCATTTTATCCATTGAATCATATATAAGAAGGGCAGGACCTTATGCCAATAAGAATGTGACTATTCCCAGGGCTGTCACAGAGACAGGGTTGCACTGAAGACCCTAAGGCCATGTGCAAAGATCCTTCCATCAACCAGTGATAATACTCCTTCAGAGCCCTGTGATATTCTGGGTGTATCCATCTGGATTTTTCTGCCTGGTAACTTTGTGTTATTTGAATAATGTTTACCTCAAAAAGTCAGTTCAAAAATGCAACTCTTGATTTTCAGTCAGATGTTTTTAGTTCTTAAGCCATACAACCACCTATCAATTTAGAGCATTCGGTTACCAGGAAAGTGAGGGTAAAGCTCTCTTCTTGTTTCTCATTATTACACACTATTAGCAACAGAAGTTGTTAAGTGAAAGGTGGTATTTCTTTTTTTAATCATAGTTGGTGTCAGCAAAGTCCTGTCATTTTAGAAGCTACTTAAAGAAAAATATAATATGGCCTGAATTTGAAAAAAAAATTTTTTTTCCATGAGACAGGCTAAAGTTAAACTTTTTTTCCATTAGAAATGAAAGAAGTTTCCCAGAAATATGATTGGAAATGATATTATTAGAATTGATTTGGAAGGAATTATGTTGAATTTACCTAAGAAAATAATTGAGCATTTTTAGGTACCAAATCCTTAGTGTCTTTGTTGCAAGAAAAAAAAAGTTAGAATGAACTTGAGGAAGCTTGATGGATTTGACTTGTAAATAAGAAAAGGTTGTTAACTATAAAGATGTAGTAACAAGTCCAGATTTGGTGGAGGAGAATTCTAGCTATTATGTATTTCTACAATAATAAAGACCTCAAATGAAGAGACTCCTTTGAAGCCTGGAACTTGTCACAAAAGGAAATTGGCTTCTTTGGTATATCAGAGTTAATCAAGTCTTACATCTTGTCGTCTCTTTCTTTATTTGTTCTTCATCTCTTGACCCTCTCAATTGATTTCAATAAAGTCATAACCACAGGTAGGTTAAATAACATCTGTATGCAATATGGATTGTCTCCACAATCCTAGCAAGACATTTTCTAATAGTTCTGCAAAAGATACTTTAACCCTCTCATGAGAAAAAAAGGAACATGAGCATTATTATAAAAGAAGCATTCAGGAGAAATTATAGTTCATAAAAGCAGTGAAATGAATATTCTCAAAGGAGTTTAAGTATATTTTCTAAGAAGACATTAAGGAGAGGGTGGTTAATTTTTTTTTCCTGAAAATGATTTGGTTGAAGGCAGCTCTGTCCAAAGGTAGGCAAATACACCACAGCAGTCCTTTGAAGATGTGCTTGGAACATAGGCCATGAGAAGAATTAGATTTGTGAAAAAGTTGGGGTTGGAAGTTCTGGAAACAGTCAGGCATAGTGGTATATACCTGTAGTCCCAGTTACCTTGGAGGCTGAGGCAGGAGGATTGGTTGAGCCCAGGAATTCAAGGCCAGCCCAGGTAACATAGCAAGACCTCATCTCAAAAACAAACAGAAATTCTGGTAGTGATATTCTTTCCCTTCAATATTTATTTATTCATTGGTACCAAGGATTGAACCCAGGGTGCTTAACTATTGAGCCACATCCCCGGCCCATTTTTTGTTTTTTAAATTTTGAGACAAGGTCTCACTAACTTGCTTAGGGCCTCGCTAAGTTGCTGAGGCTGACTTTGAACTTGTGATTCTCCTGCCTCAGCCTCCCGAGCTATTGGGATTACTGTTATGCACCATCAAACCTGGCTCCCTTCAAATTATTCAGACATTACCCATGTAAATATTTTTTGTAAAAAGCACAACAGAGAACGTTTTTCCTATCTCATGATGACCTGAAGGGTACCTGTCCTTCATGTGTAGCTGTGCGTTTTCACCTGCCCTATCACTACAGCTGATGGAAATAGAGGCCAGCATGGCAGGCTTTCTTCTCTGGAACTAGGGGACAGCTGATTTGGAGTTTGCTGTGTTAGCCATGGGATGAGTGAATTTGTTTTGGACCCAGAAAGAAACTGGTAGTATAAACCCCAGCTTCTTCTGAATATGGATGTCCACTCTGTTCCCAGAAAGACATCATAGGACACAGGAAATTTATGAAGAGCCCAGCTATGTGCAACCTACAGCTCACTGCTGGTGGCTACCTCTTTGCACCACAATGTATCTTCTTCAGCACCTGCAAGAGTTTTTTTTCCAGGTGACCCATAGGATAAGGAACAGAGGGTTTCCCCTTTGACTGCTACAGCTAAAGACTAAAAAGGAAAGGAGACGGAAAGTCCTTGTCCCTTAATTCTGCCCTAAATGTCACTGGCTCCCTCCTAGATTAGAGGCAAAGAGAGTACAAAAGACAAGAGCATTATCATTACTAACCACTTTTCTTTTCTCCATTTATCCAACAAATTTTAAAGGGCACATTTTAAATATCATTAACAATTCCAACTTGGTTGCTTTATTTAAAAAGTATCGTATTCTTTGATTTTTAATGCAAAATCTCTCTATTTTAGCTGGTTCTTCTCATTCAAAAAAAACAACTGGCTCCAAAGCATCAGCCTCACCATCTACTTCATCCACTTCTTCTCGTCCCAAAGCTTCCAAGGAGATAGTTACTAGCAAAACAGGGACAATAGGGACCACAAAGGGCAAGAAAAAAGCTGGCAAGCAGCCGGCGACTTCTCGACTGTCCTCAGACACCACCACCACTGGCACATCCGACCTTAAAGGAGAGCCTTCGGAGACTGGAGTGGAGAGTTCCACACCTGAGCAGACTGTCCTTGGGGCAGAGGAGCAGACCATAGGCAAATCCAAGCCTACAGTCCATCCACCCCCAGTGGCTCCACCACCCTCCCCTCCCGCCCCTCCTCTGCTTCTTGAGGATCAGCGTATTGTTGCTTCAGATTCTCCAGTTGTCCTAGTCAGCAGTGGAGCTGACCTGCCTGTCTCTGCCTTAGACCCAAGTCAGCTCCTTTGGACTGAAGAGCCGACCAATAGAACCGCTCTCCACTCAGATGCTGGTTTAAGTGTTAGCAGAGAAAATGCAAAATGGTAAGTCGGGGTGCAAACCCCATGTTGCATCTGAATGCCAAATATCAGTTGGGTAGCCAGGAATGATGGTGTATGCCTATAATCCCAGAGGCTCTGGAGGCTGAGGCAGGAGGATTGTGAGTTCAAATAGAACCTCAGTAACTTAGTGAGACCCTAAGCAACTTAGTGAGATCTTATCTCTAAATAAAATATTAAAAGGGCTAGGGATATGGCTCAGTGGTTAAGCACCCCTGGGTTCAATCCCCAGTACCAAAAGAAAGAAAGAAGATCAGTGAAGTATTATGTTAGAATGAAGAAGCCCGGTTGTCTTCCCTTTGTCATTTACTCTGGTGAATGTTAGGTAAGCTCACATGTGGCCACTGGTTTTTCTTAACGCTGCCCTGGGAACACCATGGGCTATGAAGAAAATCACATTGATAATGCTGACAAACACCAATTCTGTGATTTTTCAAAAGCATTTAGAGCACAGCTCAGCAGACTTTTTTCTTGTCCCCAGACAGTTCCCTTCTCTTTTCTAGGCTTATTTTAAATCTTTCCCACTTGGGTCCAGATTGCTCACCCACTCCTACCCACCTTCATTTCAGTAAGTTATGTATCCTTATTCTCTAAGAAAACTGTCAGGAAAAGACTCTTGAAAATTCCAACTCGTTTTCCTCCACCTGTGGAGTGGCCACCATTGCTCACACGTCCCCACCCAGCTCAGAGTCCATCTCCTCTGTGAAGCCTTCCAATGCTTGTAGACGGAAGTGGTTGTTGCATCTTCCATGCTCAGAAAACCCCTAGACAGAACTAGCTAGCATCTTATTTACCTCTGTGTCCCCAGCAGACAATATAGAGTCGAGTGTGCTGTGGGTACTCAGGAAACATGCACTTATTTTTTAATAAAAAGAAGCAGCGGGCTAAGGTGGTTGGTTATAGAGAACATCTGCTACTCCAGTGTGGTGGGGCATTGTCAAAGATGAGATGGCCCTGATGCTAGAGCTGATAAACAGATGGTAACGGAAGTTCAAAAGACCATGGTCCAGTAGTCTTTCTTGCACTGAGGGAGGTTACCATGCAAAACAGGCCAAGCGACTTGAGCCTTGGTGAGTTAGTGGCCCCACCATTATCCAGTTGGCCAATCCAGAAACCTGGAGTTCAGCCTCGGTCCTCAAGCTTCTTTATTCTTCACATCTGATCACTCACAAAGTCCTATAAATAGTCTACTCAAAGGTAAGTAAGACAAGATATCCCTCCTGTCCCACAGATATGAAGGGAGGGCTATCAGCGTGTAGTTGATTCAATGATCAGTTCTGTCTAGGGAAGGCTCAGAGCTCTTAAGTCTAGCATCTTCTCTCCAGTTTCTAAGAATAAAACCTATATTCAGTTTTCAAATGTTTTGATAGGGTATCTTTCAAAAAAAAAATCTTTGTCATGTTAGACTATTTTTTAAAAATAGTATGTTTAATTAGGTTGGTTTTGATCACGCCACCAAAGTATCAACTTTATTTAATTGCTGATACTAATAACTTTCATTTACTGAATACTTAATGTCAGAAACTAAGCATTGTATATTTATTAGCATTTAATTCATGTAAATCTTCCCTGAAGTATTTATTTCCTATTTTAATCTCTAAGAAAACTGGTATTGAGAGAGGTAAAATTGTTTGCCCAGTATCACCCAGTTAACAGTAGCAAAGCCAGAATACAAATGTAGCACTGCCCACTGAATTCTAGGCTTTGAATAATTTCACAAGTTTTCTAAAATAATTGCTTCTACTTTTGCTATTTCTTTTCTAATATCTTCTTAGTTCTTTATTTTCATTATTTTGCATAGTATAATTTGAAGGAAAGCCAAGGAGAAATAAATAAATGTCCAATTACAAATTATTTATGTCTGACATTTTAAAACAATACAGGGAAGATATTGAAAGGAAGTGAAATGGTTATGGTTAGTGTGTTTTGTGCTGCTATAACAGAATACCTGAGACAGGGTAATTTATAATGAACGAAAATGTATGACTCACAGCCTGGAGGCTGGGAAGTTCAAAATCAAGGCTCCAACAGTTGGCAAGGGCCTTTTCTCTCTATCCTCACGTAGCAGAAAATGGAAGGTCAATCCCTCAAGAGCAAACCTCCTTCAAGCCATTTTTTGTAATGGTAGTAATCTCTTCATTAGGGCTTTGTTCTTGTGATGCAGATACCCTTCATGAGGCCTTATCTTCCAATGCTGTCACTGAGGGGGATAAATTTTTAAGATATGATTTAAGGGGGACCCATTCAAATCAGAGAAGGGTTCTCAATAGTTCCAGCACATAGCAAATGCCTTCCTTTAATTGTAGTGAGTATTTTTTTAATATTGAAATTATTTCCAATCTTAATACTGAACTTTATTCTTTTTTTTTTAACTTTTTTTAGTTGTAGATAGACACAATATCTTTATTTATTTTTATGTGGTGCTGAGGATTGAACCCAGTACCTCACATGTGTGAGGCAAGCACTCTACCACTGAGCCACAACCCCAGCCCCTGAACTTTATTCTTTCAGCATAGTTTTGGTTGGTCTTCTCTGTGCTGGGCAATGTACTAAGCACCAGAGATACAAAACTGACCCTAACATGAGTCATTTTTTTCAAAATATTGACCAGTGAGCCCAGGGAGTATAAATATTTAACACAACTTCTGAATTTTGGAAAACAGATTGAACATATAAGCTCCAATACACTGAAGAATAAGATGCAATACATATAAAATCTCCTTAGGTAGTCTTAAGCATTCAGAAAGCACATTTCCAAGAGTGACCTGCCTCCCAGATCATTTTCACAAACATTTTGGGAGTGCACTTCACTCTACTAAACTCTGTATTGCATGCTAGAGATTTAATATCTGTCTTTAGCCTGAATATGTGAAGATCTGTCAGACAAAGGAGTAAGCATCAGTTTCTATTTCTCCTAACACTAAATCAGAGGGAGCGAGCTTAGATTATCATTAGACATTGAGGATATTTATAATGATATTCCTACCCATCAGGGTAACTCTAACAGATTCCTAGAAAAACTCATAGAGATTTTCTTCTTCTCTATATATTCTTCAAAATAAAAAAAATTATAATTCATCCTACAGGGGTGGTTTGTGTTTGCTCTTGAATTAATGAATTTGGAGTAGGTAGTGTCTCAGATTTTCTTCCAAATTCTTCTTGTTTCAAGTGGATATTTGAATTAGAATTTTTGGCTCTTAGTCACCTGCTTTTCTTAGAACTCTCCCTGAGTTATATTTAGTCACCTAATGTGTGAAAATCCTGTCATTTTATGAAAAGACTTCTGTTTGGAATACAAATATCAGAACTTTAAAGAGGGCAAGTGGTATGTATAAAAATACCTCCCTCTATCCCATATTGCAGGGTGCTATTTGGTAGGTTTCTATTCATTGGCAGCTTCATCAGTAACACATAAGTCTCATATAACATGAAGCATAAACTAATAAACCCATTTTAAGGCCTTGTTGAAAGGTGACTTGTTGAGTCCATTCACATTCATGGAATGCACTATATTGTCCAAGGTGCCCAGGAAATGGGGAAAATGAGAGCCAAGACATGAGTTGATTGACATAGATTTGAAGCATATTTAATGTTAAATTTAATTTAAAACATTAATATAACTTTTTTCTTTTGGTTTAATACTAGGGATTGAATCCTTACACATTACCACTGAGCTCCATCCCCAGCCCTTTTAATTTTTTATTTTGAGTTAGGGTCTCACTTAAGTTGCTGTGGTTGGCCTCGAATTTGCAATCTTCCTACCTTAGTTTCCTGAGTGGCTGGAATTATAGGCATGCACTACCGTGCCTGGTTAATATAATACTATAAAACAAAATACAACATTTAACAAATAGATTTAAGAGTCTTCAGTCTGGGTTCTAGACTGGACTTGCTATCTTGGTTGGGCCGTTCACTCATGGCCTTCCTTGGGTCCGTAAACCACAAATCACCTGCCCTCCTTATAATGTAGAACACTTGTAAGTTGTAAATATACACTAAACTACTTGTAAACTGCAAAATATATTATAAAATACAAATGGTGAGATTAAAATAATAATATCATAATAAATTAGTGAACTATCACACAAATAACAAGGCTCAACTTGGAAGCATGTTTTGTTCTGCTGTATCTGGAAGGTGTTATTAATTGACATATCTTTTAAACATGCTGTGGTCACCCATAATGACAGTCTATTCAAACAAAAATGGCTTCTAGTGGCAATGAACTCAGAATCCAGACTGGGGCAAAGTTTTCCCACAAATATTAGTCTTCTCTCATGTAAGATGAGACGTCATGCTGTAGCAAGCAGTACAATGGTTCCTCCAATATAACCGTTACCCTATGATTCTACAATTCCCCTTCTGTGTAGAAAGCCAAAAAATTGAAAGCAGAGAATTGACATTTTGTACCAGTGTTTGCAGCAGCATTAGCCAAAACGTGGAAATAATCCAGATGTCCATTGACAGATGAACGGATAAACAAAATGTGGTGTATACATTCCATGGCATATCATCCAACCTCAAAAAGGAAGGGAATTCAGACACGTGCTGTGACAGGAAAGAATCTAGCAAATCGAACACAAAAGAACAAACACTGTGTAATTTCACTTGGGTGCAAGACCTCAAATAGTTGAATCATGAAGACACAAAGTGTAACGGTGGTCACCCAGGGCTGTCCATAGTGGGAATGGGGAGTAATTATCTAATGGGTACAGAGTTTCAATTTGGGGAGATGAAAACAGTCTGGAGATGATTATGCAATCGTTAAGTAAGTGTCCCTAATGCCACTGAACTGCACATTTTTTAAAAAGTGTTTAAAATGGTAGGTTTTATGTTATGTATATTTTACAGAATAAAAAATTAGATTTCATATGTCCCTCTTTGAGAACAAGAATTTAGGCTGTTGGATTTTCCTAGTTAAAAATAGAAAATCTTGGAAGTGCTTAGATTTATAACCACAAAGTAGAATTTTAAATACCTCATGTTCTGAAAAAGTTTACCTGTGTTCATTATTCAAAGCACTCTTTTTTTTTTTTTTTGGTTTTTTTAGTAAGTGAGAACAGCAGACACATGTTTTCCACTAAATAGTCTTTCAGAAGTGTGACATCCAAATGCAGATTCTTCTATTTATATCAGAAAGCAACTTGGGAAATCTTCTGTATCTTAAAATGACAATTACATTGTTTTTTTGTATGAGATTTTTTTTAAGTTTTTTTTAATACATATTTTTTTAGTTGTAGATGGACACATTGCCTTTATTTTATTTATTTTTATGTGATGCTCAGGATTGAACCCAGTGCCTCACACATGCTAGGCAATTGCTTTACCACTGAACCACAACCTCAGCCCTGCAAGAGATATTCTTGATGTTGAATATATTTTTTATTTTTGTTTTTAAACATTGTAGAGACTCTTTAAACCAGACTCTTTCCTCATTAATTAATAGGAAATTATTACTTCCTCACACATCACCTCTCTTCTGAAGACTATTCCATCTGATTATAACTTTAGTCCTGGGAGAAACAGTTTTATAAATGAAGGACCCAAAAACACAGATAGGATAAAGGATTTTTGACCCTCAACCCGCTGGTTGGGACAAAAATGGGATTTCTTCACATATTCATGAAAGAAGATGTACTTTTCTATACTACTACTCTTCTAGGTGCTACAGTACACAGAGTTATATGTCCCACTTGTTGAGGACCTTGTAGGGATGGACTGGGAATGGTCCCAGTATGCTAAGGTGACCATCTTAGGAGCAGATGGGCAGGGCAAAGAACTCAGCAGACTCAGAAAGATGATTGAAAATGCTAAGGCTTTAACTGAGACTCAAAGGTCAAACATAAAGTGCAGACAAAAGGTCAAATAATTCAGGAACTTACAGCCCATTATTCTTTGCACTGTGCCCTCATTGCTATGGAAACAAATTAGCAAAATATAGTTTTACCTTGTTCATTTTTACTTTTTTCCCCCCTTGGTATTAGGGATTGAACACAGGGGTCCTTAACCACTGAGCTACATCCCATGTCCTTTTATTTCTTCTTCTTTTTTAAGACAGGGTCTCCTAAGCTGCTTAGGGCCTCACTAAGTTGCAGAGGCTGGTCTTGAACCTACCATCCTCCTGCCTCAGCCTCCCAGGTTGCTGGTATTACAGGTGTGCACCACCACACCTGGCTACCAATGTTCATTTACTAATATTAGACACCATCCAGTGAAGCTATTTAGTTTTGCAGATGCAGAATGTAAAAACCTTAAGAATTGAGTAAGCCAGCACTGCTGTTCCATGTCAGTAATGTTAGCTGCCCTATCTCTGGTTTCTCCTCTCCCCAGCCTAAAGGAGGCCCATGATAGGTACTAGAGCTCCTTTCATGGTGTTAGTGTCCCCAGGGTTTTTCTGAGCTTTGAATCATCCCTGTGTTTCTTTTTTTGTTTTTTTTTTTGTTTTTTTTTGGTGCTCTTAACAGTTTTACAACCAAAGACGAGCTGGGGAAAGTGGCCCCTCAGCTGCTGACCCCTGAGCTGATGGGAGACTCTTCAGAGTCCTTCAGTGCCCCAGAGGACGAAGGCCCAAGGGAGTACCAAGCCAATGACTCCGACTCTGATGGACCCATCTTGTATACCGATGATGATGAGGAAGAGGATGAGGACGAGGACGGCAGTGGAGAAAGTAAGGGTGATTTCAATAGAGAGGGAGGACAGCGGGTAGGAGGCAGAGTGGCTGCATGTTGGAATAAGCAAAAACCTCATTTAGCAATCAGACAACTGAAGACTTCATTCCCTCGTCTTCCTTTCTCAAGCTAGAAACATGGATATACTAAGTTTACCTGGTGAGGTCCAGCTAAACTTTCCAGAGATGACAGGGGTGAGTCAGGCTTTTATGAATGAAGTAGATGTACATGTTTGTATCTGTACAAAAAAAAAAAAAAAAGGCAAAGCTTTCTAATGGAAGAATCCTTTTTCAGAAAGACCAAACATGACCCTTCTACCACGGGACCATTCTTGAAGATAGAGCATCAAGGGGCAGATTCACTGGTTTACCATGAGAAGTGTTAGAGAATTTCACTCATTTTATGCTGCAGTTTACTGAGAGAGGAGGAAGGAATGAGTCAGAAATGACAGATATCTTTTTAGAATTGAAAACCATCACTCACCCATAATAGGTACAACTATGTACCTTCTAGGAAGGAATAACACCACAGTGGAGCAAGCCTACCATTTATGTGTTACTAGGAGAACTGGAATGTGCTATTGTTTTGTTTTATTTTGTTTTCCTTAGCTTTTGAGCAGGATGGCTTGAGGGGAAATCATTGTGGGATTGAATTTATAGATTATAAAGTTATTACTCTATTCAGGACTAAATAGAAGTGTGTCAAACTCCCTCTAACTTGTGTAGAGCAAAAAAATCATTACCCATCTGGTATGAGCTAACATCTACTGAGATTTTTAGGGACTCCTGGGTAACTGAGGGTTAAAATATTTGTATAAATGGTAGACTCTGCCAGCATCGTGTCTGAGTGGAGGAAGGAAGGAGACAAGGATTAACTGTACAGTATGAGGAGAGGGGATAAGTTTCAAAACTTGAAAAAGAAAAGAAAGGAAAAGCATTGTGCAATCAGTAATTTCCATGATCCACCATATCAGCAAAATAAATTCCAACTATCTCTTTCCAAATAATGAAGTGACATGTCCAAGTTTTTTCATGGTGTCCCAATATTTCTCAGAACATAAAAAAAAAAAAAAGAACAGTTCTTCAGTTCTTTCAAAATGAACTACATCCAACTCAAAATCCTTTCTTCCTTAGGTTAATTAAGATTCCCCTCTTGCATGTGGATAAAGTATTTGGCCTGGACCCTGTTGAACACCCACGCTACATGTAACCTTATTGCTGTAGGCTAAAAAGCGCTTTATCTGCAACTCTGCTCTTTTTCAATCAATCCTCAGGTGCTTTGGCGAGTAAGATACGACGAAGGGACACTCTTGCTATCAAACTTGGCAACAGGCCATCTAAGAAAGAATTAGAAGATAAAAACATCCTACAGCGCACATCTGAAGAAGAGAGGCAGGAAATCCGACAACAGATCGGAACCAAGCTCGTCAGGTAGTGCTGATGTCTTTGTGCATCTGTGACTCACTCACACTTGTCTTCCTCCCTGAGTTTCCTACTTGACTGGGATCATTGTGACTCTCTTGTATACAGGCACACTTGGCCCTCAGGCCATTTCAAGTTGGTCTTGGATGGCAAAGCACTCAGAACCTGCGTTTTAGTTGGCCAGCCAGTGGCTTTGAGGTCATCAACCATAAACTTTGAGGACCAGTTGGTGAATATTTTAGTGTCTTCTGGCCACACGGTCTGTGTTGTAGCTACTCAACTGTGCTATTGTAGTAGGAAAGCAGACATAAAAAACATAAACAAATGAATGGGGCTGTGTTTCAATAAATCTTTATTTAGTAAAGACGGTGGCACACAGTATTTGGCCTGTGGGCCATAGTTTGACCAACTCCTGGCCTACTCTGTGGATGCACTGGCATTTCTCTGCATGTCCTGAGGTTCTGCCCTGTGCACTGTGAGACTAGCAATATTGGCCTCAGTGTCCTGGCTTCATCCAGGTTGGGTAACCATTGCCACCACATCTCAACTCCCCCCTTTTAACTTCCAATAAGTGGGTCATCTGATATCTCTTTCTGCCCTCTGCCATTGTGTAGGACTTCTGCTTTTGCCACAAGTGACTTTAGAAGTCCATTTACCTGGCAGTTTTAATAGAAGTGAGTATTCATTCAAGCCAATGCTCTCATTTTTTGATTCTGTTGAAGCACATTTAAGTGCTGACTCCTGTCCCTCCACGTACCTATCAGGGTGCTTAGTGGGGAGAAAGGAACCATCTGGAATACCAGAAAAGGGTTTAGAGGTGGGAGGAAGTTGCTGTCTGTACTTGGAAGTGGAAGACTTGTGTGGTGACTACAGCACTGGGAAGCTGGCGTGAGGGCTTCCGGAGGCCACTGCCTGTTTCTCTGCGGGATCTTGCTGTGGTAAGACATGGAGGACTTCAGAGGCGGCTGTGGTGTCCACCTGAAGAAAAGGTGCCGCCTCCCAGGGAGTCTCAGGAGAGGCCTAGAGGACTGTCTGCTCTGAGACACCTCCCCACCCCCAGAACTTTGGAAGCCTTCAGAGTAGTTTACTGATGATCTGTTTCTTACTCTAGTCTTTTCCTTTCAACCATAACCTTTGACCATTTCCTACTTTGGGGAAGAGCTAGCGGAGCTAAAAGGAACTAAAGGGATCTGCAGTATCAAGCTGGAGAGACTTTACATTCAGACTTGTCATCTTACTGAATAAACACAGGGGCCTCTCTGAGGCCTGGGAGATTAAGGAAATTTCTGAAGGAGTGCAGTTATTTAGTAGTAGGACAAGGGTTAGAATTTCTGTTCCTTGGTTCTCTGCCGATCTGGTTTCTTATATACACTCTTACTTTGTGCGTGTTGCACCATGTAATAGAGAGTATGCCTCTAGGTTTTCTGAGTGTTTGGTTTTTTGCCCTTGTTTATGTTTGGCCATGAAGAAGAATTTAAAGAATAATATTTGCATGTAAGAATAATGCAAACTCAGGCATATTCCTTAAAAATGAAAAATACCATGATAGATTATCACAGCAAGGGATAAGAAAATAAAATATCATATTTAAAATTTCAAAGATAATTTTGTGTTATAAATCCTAAATAAATCAGAAGTACAGGTTTTTTTAAAATTATTGCTCAATATTTTAGCATATGGAGAAACTAAAATTATTTTCTTTAAAAACAGAACCAAACAAAAAATTTCCTACTCTTCTTACACTGTAAGTCTAGTGACAGTCATTTCTAATGAAAAGAAAGTTTAAATTATAAGAAATACTGTTATACTACATTATATACCTACAAAACTGAAAAACTACCAAAAATTGTTACAGCATAATTTCAACAAGTTCACAGTTGTAAGATTAATCTGTGAAAATCAACGTTATATTTGTGTTATCATTGACACATAGAGAATACAATGATTAAGGAAGATTACACTCACAATAGTAGCAATAAGTACATTTTAAATACTCAGCTACTCAGTTAACCTGAGGCCCAATAAATCCATCTCCAGAAAATCATAATGGAAGGAATTAATAAATGGAGAGAGAATAAACATTTTTATCAGTGAGGAAAATTCAGTGGACTGGTTGATCCAGGGTGTAGGTGGCATGAAGTACCACAGGACTTATTTATCACCTGAAGATTGATCAAAGTACATGTACTTGACAGAATCAGGGCATCAATAAAGAATTAATTCTAAAAAATGAAACCAAACGGGAATAAATGTCACCTCTTCCACTGTAAGCCAAAGAAAAATCATCCACAGAGACAGGATGAGGTGTTCTCAACTCAGATTTGGAAGATGTTCAAGGCTGTGATAAACTTAATGAGAACCATCATGAGATGTGTCTGTTCAAATCAGAGTGTGGGCTGGGGATATAGCCAGTGGTAGAGCCCTTGACTAGTGTGCAGGAGGCCCAACATGAAAAAAAAAAAGAAAAAGAAAAAGAAAAGAAAAGGAAGGAAGGAAGGAAGAGGAAGAAATAAAAATATTTATTCTCTCTCCATTTATTAATTCCTTCCATTATGATTTTCTGGAGATGGATTTATTGGGCCTCAGGTGTGGACTTATTTAGAAATGGCAAGAATACTTGCAGAAATTCAGTGTGGAAAACAAGGGAAGAGCCCCTGCTTGGTCCCACTGCTAAAACAGCTGACTATCCCAGGAGCTTGCAAGGATTAAATGAAATGAAACATTTAAGGCTCTTTAGTGCCTGGATCAGTAAACACTCAACAAAATTAAATGTTTCTCATTATAAACTTAAATTAGTATACATCTATTAAACTAGCAAAGCACATTTAATAGCTAAACTCAATGTTGGCAAGTTTATGGAGAAATAGGGCATGCGTACATTGTTCTTGCTCAATATCTTTGAAGAACAATTTCACAATATGATAAAAGAATTGTAAAGCAGTCTATTTCTTCGCATCATAATTCCATTTGGAGGAATATACAAGAAGGAAATATTCCAAAAGGATTTTTTAAAACCATGTTTGTAAAGATATTTATTACAAGGTTATTTATATAGCAATGACACAACAAACCAAATGCTCAGAAATGAGGGACTGATAAAGAATATTGTGAGGGCTGGGATTGTAGCTCAGCGGTAGAGCGTTTGCCTTGCACGCATGAGGCCCTGGGTTCGATCCTCAGCACCACATACAGAGCAATAAAATAAAGACATGGTGTCCATCTACAAAAAAAATTAAAAAAAAAAAAAAAAAAAGAATATTGTGAAAAATTGACATCATGGAATTCCATAGAGCATCAGTTTCTGTTTCATCAAGGATTTCTGGAGATTCAGGGGCCTGGGAGTGGAGGTGTGTATTTCAGGTGGGTGGACAGGAGCTTCCCATCCCAGGTCTTGTCATCCAATGAAGATAGACCTCTCCCTGTGGGAATTAGGACTCCACTACCACCCCCCAAATTCAAAAGTTTTGTTAAACAAACACATAGACTGTATGTATACAAACTTTTAATGGAGTTGCTTTTTTGGAGAAGGAGGTACCAGGGATTGAACTCAAGGGTACTCAACCACTGAGCCACATCCCCAGTCCTATTTTGTATTTTTAGTTAGAGATAGGGTCTCATTGAGTTGCTTAGTGCCTTGCATTTTTTGCTGAGGCTGGCTTTGAACCTGCGATCCTCCTGCCTTAGCCTCCTGAGCTGCTAGAATTACAGGTATGCACCACCACACTGGGCTGAATATTCGCCATTATTAACATGTAATTTTTACAGAATTGTTTTTCAACAAACACAGCACATCTAATTCCTCTCATTCAAAGATAACTCACCCACAGGTCCAGCCTTAGGAAACAGACATCAAAATCAAGTGGGAATCCTGGGCTGTATGTTCACTAGTGTTTTGTCTTAGGCAAGTTAATTAATCTCTTATTTCCTCTTCTGTGAAGTAGGAACTGGCTGCTCCCTCCCTGAATTGTTGTGAAGACTCTAGATAATGTATGTTAAGCACCTAGCACAATACCTGGGACTTTTAAAGTACGAATAAAAGATAGCTGTGATTGTCTTTATGATTAACTGTTTTCATAGATGTATAGTCTTGAGTAACCATTGGGAAAGAACCAGGAAGCTTTAGTTCTTACAGGATAGGACAAACACCTACCTACCTTCAGGAGACTATTTTAACCATTTGTGAGGTTTTGGTAGCTGGAGAAGGGGAAAAAGGCATTCAGGAAGGAAGAAACTGCTCAAGTACAAGAGGGATGGTATAGGTGAGGTCTGATACAGAGCCCAGTATACTGGTAGTGCAGACATGTAACACAGGATACTTGGGTACGAGGATGGCATGAAATCCGACTGGTGCAGAGATGTCTCCCTGGGTTCTTTTGTGGGCTCAGTTACTCAAGTTAATTTCAAGGTAACTCTGGTAAAGATTAAACTTTAACAAAAAATTTAATCACACATTTAAAATGTCACTAATCTCATTTCTTCGTGCCATTTCTATCAGAGTCATAACACTTCAAATTAGTAGTATATTAGAGTAAAATTACCTTTCAAGTATATTAATCTAAATTGTACAAATTTAACCTACACCCTGAGGAAGTTTTCCACTTATTAATACATTAATCATAGCAATAAGACTAAGAACAAAGTTATAAGGGATTATTAGGATATTCTGCTCTCATGTACAAATAGATAACTACTAATCCCTAATGAGCGTGGGTTTATCTTAAAGGCAGAGGAGGAGGAATAATGTATCTTAAAGATTACATTGTACGTAAATATTCACTTGAGGTCCTGAAAGCAGCAATTCACTTAAACCCCTGTGTAGCATAGATTAAGCGATTTCTAAATGGGCATGAACTCTCAGAGCAGCAGCTAATTTTTAGATTTGAATAACCTTCGTGTTAATTAGGCTGTCAGCTAAACTGCTGTGGTAGACCAAAAAGTACAGTGGTTCCAACAAGGCTTCACCTAACAGTCCCGAGGTGGCTGGCCATGAATCATGCTTGGATCCCAAAGTCTGGCACCTAGATTCATTCTGTTCCATTGATCTTCTGTCCCCTTGGATAGTCTCATCTGCATGATCAAAGCTGGATTACACCACCATGTTTTAAGTTGTAGCCTGTGGAAAAGGGAAAGAAAAAGAAGGGAACACACTCAGTCATTTTAAGGGGAAAAAGGGAAACTTACAGACGTCAACCTGCTCACATTCCACTACAGAATTCAGATCACATCCCAACACCTGGCTGCAGTCCAGGAAGCCCAGGTCTGCAGCCAGGTATGCGGCTAGAACTCAGGAAGTTCTGCTCCTAAGAGGAAGACAGAATGGATAATGGGGTAGTCTCAGCTACAATCTAGGATCTCTGAACTGATGAAAAGGACAGTTTTATTTCGTATTTGTAAACAAATGGAATTTTTTAAATGAACCCCACTATTATGTATAGCTATAATGAACTAATAGAAGCATGAAAAATGGATTTTTTAAATTTCTCAACAGGTGAAAAAACAATCTAGCTTTGTTTCATGTTGCATCTCCATTAGAGAAGCCTCATTTGTAACTTGTAGTGTATTCTTGTCATCTAGGAGACTCAGCCAGAGGCCCACAACTGAAGAATTAGAGCAAAGAAACATCCTAAAACGTGAGTATCCTATGCTGTTCAGCAGTTCCTCGTATATTCATTCATCAGACCATGCACTTGCAGGGAGGCAATCATCACATATTAGAAACTGACTAAGCAGTCTGTTTATGTCATATCTCTATATAGGTATTCATGTATTTAAGAAATAATATCTTAATTTTATGTTTCATTGAGGGCATTGAGTCTGAGAGCCTCCAGGCTGGAATTATGGCAATAACAATTGTTTTTAAGAAAGAGGGAATATATTCCATGTATTCTTCCCACCAAACATTAAGTAGAAGAAAGTGCTGTAGTGCACTTGCAAATAAACGTCAAAGAAACGGCCAAGGAATCCACATGGAAATGAATCAAACATTCCTATACTACCATTAATAGTACACAATGTTGCTAGGCTTAACAAATTACTCAATTTAAAACAAAATTATGGTCAGAGGACTTTCTCAGTGCATTTTATTTTCCTTTGTTGTGATAACTGTGCTTCCCTCTTGAGTTATTTATAGTTTCTCAGCACTTAAAGAGTTCTCCATTCATTTTCCTACTTTATTTTTCCATTTTATTTTTCCTTCTAATCTCCTTGATGGGATAGTATACGGAACTCTAATGGAAATGAGGTTTGTGTTGCCCTTGTGTATCGATGTGCTAACTTCAGAGAGTTCAGAAATGGAGATTTTTAAATGGAGCCTAGTCGCAGTTTTATTTACCAACTGCAGTTCCTAAAAGCTTTTTATTGTTATGAAATATCAAAGAACAGGGATAGACAGAACTCCGGATAGTACTACAATAGTAATGAACCGCTGGCAGGCAAGGGAGAAAGCCTTTTCGACCAGGCTTGCAGAGTTCTCTTGGCTTGCTGGATGACCTGTGCTCTCCAGCCTGAGCTATTTTCTTTTCTGAAGGAAAGATTTTTGTAGCATATTTATGCTACAATTGCCATAACTAAAGCAACCCAACAATAAAGATTTAACACAAGAGCACTATATCGTCCCAGTCTATGGGATCTTTTTCCTTATGATGCTTTTCTTCTGGCTATTTGTGAACATAACTGGAATAGAACCCAAGAAAGGCTGTAAGTGCCTATCATTGTCTAGAAGTGCCAGTTTGAAAGAAGGAAAAAATCATGGCTAGAAAAGGGTACATTTGGGGCTGGGGTTGTGACTCAGTGGTAGAGCACTTGTTTCACATGGGTGAGGCACTGGGTTTGATCCTCAGCACTGCATAAAAAGAAACAAATAAAATGAAGGTATTGTGTTCATCTACAACTTAAAAAAAAAAAAAAAAAGAAAAGGGTAAATTTCTGTTTTGACCTTTCAGAAGAATGGTGAAAGCAACATCTGATTTTGACAAAGAAACAAAACCCCAAAGCTTCACTGTTTTCAATAATAGGTTCCTGGGAAGCATTTGTTGAATTAAGTTTTAAATAAACTCAAATGCAGACTGTAAGCTCCTAAGACCCAGAGATTAGGTCTCCCTGGATGCCTGATGCAATACCTAGAAAAAAAAAACCAAGCAAATTCTGGGTAATTCTTTCCTGCTCCTGTGAGACTAATGTGCCAAACCACACTACAGTTTGGTTATTTGAGGAACTGTTTCATGGATCCGGAAATTTATTGCATGTTGATCTTAAGTGCCGTGTTGGCTTAGTACCCTCTGTTTTCCTGGAGGTTCGGGAAAGAGTGAAACACCAAAGTCAACTTCAGATTTGACTCCAGTTCTTTTTGCTTCCTTCTAAGTTCATGTTGATTCTGGAAACAAAAGGCACATTACCAGTCTGGAGAGGCTGATAACTGGCTCATGATCTACTGACACAGGATGCTGTGGCCAAGGGAAGCAGAAGAGAACTGGTAGAAGTTCTGTTCACCAGTTTTCCCAAGCTTTCCACTGCAGTCACAGGGACTGAATGGCTTCACTTGCAAAACACTTTGCTCAGCCCATTTGCCTCTGGGTTCTTCCATACCGACTGCTCTTGCTTGTATGCTTTACCCCAGGTTTTCACCTCCAGTAACAATGACTATCTGTTCAAAGAAAAATCTATATGTGATATGGTATTTTTTTTTATGTTTTTTAAGTTGTCAATGGACTTTATTTTGTTTTTTTATATGCGGTGCTGAGAATCAAACCCAGTGCCTCACACATGCTAGGCAAGCGCTCTACCACTGAGCCATAACCCCAGCCCCATGGTATTGTTTTTAAGATACATATTTTAACTAGGTGATCTTTTCGTGACAGAGTAGGAAACTAATTCGTAATACATTCAACACTGCACAGCTCAGAACCCATCACTGCTATAATAAGCACGAGTGAGTTGACAATAAATGCTGATAGTTTTCATCAGAGATCACAGGACAAATTGATTTCTTAGGATTATGTCCCCTATCACTCCTTCCTTCATTTCTTTCCTATTTTGGTGACTCTAGAGTTCTAAACAAATACATATATTGTTAGATTTAATTATACATTTTTAGAGCCTGTTCCTTAAAATTGAGAGCATAGAAATCAACTTTGGCTGCTTGAAAAGTCAACATGACTAATCAGGAAAAGTGATGTATGTGGAACACATCCATGGCAAGCTCTCTTGTAATTCTTGTCCTTCTAGCTGGACCTTTCATGGAGAAAACACATATCAGGCCATTGAGTTCTGCATGTCTTTTACCCCAGCATTTTATTAGGAAATACTGTCATCTGTATTCTGTATCTGTCATCTGTATTCTCCTATTAACATCTTGTTTTATCACAATCCTGCCCATCCATTGATCCACCTATATGCATATATATGTCATATATCTTATATATACCAAATATTTATATGTACTTTTTGTTTAAAACACTCCCATGGAAACATATAAAAAGCAAAAAGAGAAACAAACCCCCCTCACACACACACACAAAAATAATATGGCTTTTTTTTAGCCCATTTAGTCTGAATTAATGACTCAGGAACATAACAATACTCCAGTTGCTGGTATTGCTGTACTTTTCTTTCTTCTTTTCTTAGCTCATCCATAAAATGCTGGGGCAGCTCCTACCAGCCAGGCAGTTTCCTGAAGTGGCCACTGCTATTAGACCCTAGGCATTGTTTATGTGTTGTTGGGAAATGCTTCCTGTGGCTGTCTGAGAGGTCCGCCCCCTCTGCTCTGATGAGAGGTACTGAGAGCAGGATTTATCAATGAGCCCCATCACTTCCTTTATGAATTCCCCTCGGTCTATTTAAAGTGCCCATCAAGGTTTACATTCTACTTTACAATTAGTCCTCTGATCAATCAAAGAGTGAAGGAAACGTGCAAAAAACATGGTGACTTTTTAAATTCTGAGCTTAAGGCTTAACCCCGATTCTTCATAAGAGATTTTACAGTGACTCTTCAATAAGGTGCAGAAGAATGATCTAGTTGGGTTCCCTCTACCTCACTTCCCGTTTCCTCTAATTTCTTTAGAATTACAGTTTCCAATGTGGGAAATGTAAGGAAGTCAGTTCCTGATGTCAGAAAAGAATTCCCAGATGGTAAAATCCTGTTTACTTAATTCCCCAACTGCAATTGGCCTTCCTTTTAAAAAAAAAAAAAAAAAAAAAAAATCACTGGTTGTCACCTAGTTGCACAGTGGGCTTCACTAATATTTCCTTCCAAGAAATGTCATTTTGTGTATCTAATGAAAATTGCAATATTAGTTAGCTTTGAGATATATTAGATGTTACAATTTTTTTTGTTTTTGAAAAGTACCTTAAAAAATATATAACATAATGGCTATATAGGAAGAGTTGACTAAAATGTCCTAAGGGTTATACTTTTCTTTTTATTAATAATATCATCAAAGCTCTCACCTTGTAAAGCTCTGATTTCAATCACATAAACCACAGTTTGTCATTTGTCTATTATGTGTAATTGACAGTCCACGAACTTTAGCCAATTCACATAAGGTAATCATTTGAACCTATGTCTATATTGTAAGAGTATGAAAAAAAATATATATATATATATAGAGAGAGAGAGAGAGAGAGAGAGTGTGTGTGTGTGTGTGTGTGTGTGTGTGAAGCAATTAGAAAAATTACAGTGCATTCATGGTAAGGAATTGAAATTATAATCAAACTTGTTTGATACTCATAGGCACTTCATGCATTTCTTGTCCTGTGGGTGATTTCAGTTGTACTCACTCATTGTCTAAACAACCAGACTGATCATCTTTTTTCTTACAAATTAGTATTTCAGAAAAATATAGAAACTTTTTCCTGTCCAAAGGAGGAAAATTTATAGAGAATTAGCCTGTTCTTTAACAAATAAAGATGTTGCAAATATTGAATACTAATATTTTATTCATGATACCAATAATCTTAATGGTGGAAAATATATTTGAATTCTTAAAACAAATAGAATTATCTTTTCAAAGAAGAGGTTTTTCTCCTTCAGCTTTCTACTTGATCCCTTATGCAATGTGACTTTCCTTCAGTTGAGTTCATGACATCACTTTCTAAAAGATGATCTTTCCTAAGTGTTAGAATCTAAAAAGTAAAATCTGTGCTTGCTCTTCTACCAGAAGATGAGCTCCAGGAAGCAACAGAAAGAAGTTCCTTGAATAGGCAACCAGTAAAATCTGAAAGGGTATTTGTTTCTTTAAAAAATCTGAACTTTTTAAAAATCTCATCTGTTGGACAGCATTAAATTGTACTATTTGGTGAAGCACTACAGAAAGAGAAGACTTTGGAAAGTTAAAGTCACAAGAAAATAAATAATTTCCACCCACAGTACACCATAACCCCATTCAGAACATTCTGGTTGGAAAGTAAAGCCCAAAGAAATGCTTACATTCTGCTTCTATGGAAACCAAGGAAGACAGATCAAATATTTTGGTTGGACTTGAATGGAAAGCAGCCGTTCAGACATGCATTGGATGGTTTTAATTTGCTCTTTTAATATGTCTCAGATTTTTTACATAAAGGCCAGATCCAGAAATAAAGTTTTATCTGAATTCTGGTAAATTGTGCTTTGAAGCCCATGAGATGTTCAATAACAGAAGAGTTTCACCACAGCATAGGCACTCTTAGCGGTTTTCAGACTAGAACAAGGAATTGGGAAGCAAAAAAGGTTAAAGTTAGTAACAAGTCCTTCAAGGGAAAAAGTCACACACACATATATGCATGTGGTGTGTGTGTGTGTGTGTGTGTGATCTTTCTGCAAAATCTTTTGACAACTTTTTAAAGATGTTAATGAAGTATTCAACCAGTATCAGGTAGATTCTAATAATTGTGACCTGATAGACTTTTGTGATCATAAAATTATCTCTAGTGACTGTCATTTTGCCTTTTCCCCCTTCATAAACAGAAAAGAACGAAGAAGAAGAACAAGAAGCAAAAATGGAACTCAAACGCAGACTGAGCCGAAAGGTGATGGCAGTGTGGCTGCTAATGAGCATTCACATCGTGGGATACACTTGGTTGTTTGTTGTTTTTTAATACATATCCACTCTCTTCAAATCTGATGTTTAGGAATTACTATTCCTGTTAGTGTACTAAATAATTGTAGACATCAAAACCAATGTAATGTTTATAAAGTGGATTTACTTATATTTGCCTGTCATGTTAATTTTGAAAAGTTGATGATCAAAGATTTTTAAATTGCATTTACTATGAAAAAATATATTCTGTGTAAAAATTTTAAAATATTTTTAAATACAAAGAAGAACAGAAAAGTAAACATCGTACAAAAAGCTGCTGTTCTGAGAACCATTATTAACACTTAAATGTATATATTTCCATTTTTAAAAAATGGTCTTAAAAAAATGATCACACTTTCCATGTCATCTTAGAAATATTAAATAAGGATTTTGTGACTAGGAAGATTTGCCACTATTTCATATCAGAACTGGGTGATTTACTATGTGAGCTTGACTGTCCAACAGTCTGCTTGTTCCAGTACTGCCCAAATCCACAAATGACTCTGAAACTCAGACGATTGTTTCCACTTATTTATGAAAATATAAATCTGATTCCAAGGCCATCACTTTCTTTATTCTGTTAAAATAATAGTATTTGGAGAAATTAAGCACTCTCCAAGTACAAATTTCATTATAAATCCTCATAATAACTCTTCAGATATACTTTTCATACCTGGAAAAGGGCAGGGTGATTAAAATATGACACCACAGTCAAGTGTGTGGCCTGACCCACATTTTTGAGGGCTGGCTGGGGAGTTCACAGCAAAACCATTCTAAGGCGAGTTCAGGAAACACTCTATTCCCATGGAAAAGTTATAGGGACTGGATTTGGAAAGTTTTAGGCATATTTTCCCCCCACAGGAAAATATCCTTAATTCATTTCTTTTTCCCCCCTCCAAGCTCCTAAATATCAAATAGTGCTCAAGTTGAAAGACTCTATAAATTCAGCTTCTAGGGATGACAGTGCCAGCATTCAGTAGCACTTAAGTTACCAGATACAGACAAGGAGTAGCCCCTCTGCATCACTCTGGGTTCAGTTCTGGGATACATAGAGCCTTTTTTTAAATCCACCTGGGCCCCTCCATGAAGCATCTCCCCACTTTTCCTCACCAAACAGTACTCCCTGCCATAGGTTAAGGGTCATCCTGTAAACACTGGGAGCTACCCCATGCCTGGCACAGTTGTCATGGGAAGACTGGATGGAGCATTTCTGACCTGTGTGGCTACTGACCAGTGGACTGGCATTCTGGCCAGTCCTCAGGCACAAGGATTTCTCTACCTCCTTATTTCCATCTGCTCTAGAAAGGCAAAAATGCTAGCAATACAGATTGTATGGTATCTCAGGATATAACTGAACTGCTTTGATTGTTTCCTCCTTTTCCATTGCCCATCAGAGCTGTGTGAAGACAGGAGCCATCGTTGCTGTATCCCAGCTCCAGTGGCTCAGGGTGTGGGACCAGGCCTTCTAGAGTCCTTGAATCCTTGCAACATTCCAGTGCTAATGTAGTTCAATCCCTGGTTTTTCTCAGGAGGAAACTGAGGACCAGGAAAGGGTCTGTTTTTTACAATAGAGCATATATGTACAGTGCACATCCCTGAGCCTAAGCAAGAAAAGAATATCTCCAAGGAGGACAGAGTTTGGCTATATGCAGAGTATATATAAGTGAGAAAAGATATTGAAAATAGGCCCTTTAGGCATAGTAGAGGCCTAGGTCCACCTGTCTGAAAATACTATGAGACCTCCCAACTGAAAAAAGCCACAAAAGTCTTTGACCCTCAATAAATAATGCCTGTCAACCAAGGACAATGTTTCATTCATTCGTCAGAATTGTTTTGGTCTTATTCTTGGGCTTTTAGAAAGGACTAAGAGAGGACAGTAAATACCCACCGGGCTGGCAAGATTCATCATAAGTATAAATTTGAATTGGACAAAGGCCACAAGGAGAAACTCGGCAGTGACGCTTCTGAAGGCTGCTGGCAGTGCAGTTCTCCAGCAACGCTTTCTCCTCATCCTGCATGTGGCCTTTCTGGCAGGGGGTAAATGTCAATGTGAGGGTCCTTCTCTCTAGGAAGGCTGTGCTGTAGGCAGACCCTTCACTGTACTGCTGTGTCATAGCTTTGTGCATTTCTGAATATATAGGTTTGATATAGTCTAGGCAGAGATTTTTATTCTCATTTATAAAAGTATAACAGCTTTTGTCTTGGCCACTCAGCCACCAACCCAGCCATCCTGAGGCTGGGTTCCTATCAGGTCTGCATGTTCCTTGTAGGGATGACAGATAGGCCTTTATCTCAGTGCCAGGCAAGTTGGGGGAAATAGTATAATGTTCATGGTTGCCAAAGATGTGACCTATCTAATGATGATGCTTTTTTATAGTCTCAAAAATTAGGGCACACTGCTTTCTAGTTCTCATTACCAATTCCCAAGATGATGCTGCTTTTTTTTTTTTTTTTGATACCTGAAAGTGACCTTATTTAACCATAACTTTGAAGTGTTCTCTGTAGAAAATTTGCCACCATGAAGCTATAAATGGTTTACTGATCTCCACCTTTTCCTTCTTTTCTCCTGCAGCTCAGCCTGAGACCCACAGTGGCAGAGCTACAAGCTCGAAGGATCCTGCGGTTTAACGAGTATGTAGAAGTCACCGATTCTCCCGACTATGACCGGCGGGCAGACAAGCCCTGGGCCAGGTTGACACCTGCAGACAAGGCAAGAATCCCTTTAATGACTTTAGTGTTGATTACACTGCTTTTCCAAAAGCTTAGTATTCAGTTACCCTCTACTCGGTCATCCTAGGGGCCAGATCTTACCCAGGAGTCCAACAATTTTCTGCTTCTGATTATTTCAACTGCTTAAATGATGTATTTAGTAATAGCAATGTAGTTCTTCCCAGTATATCTCAAGGAAAACCAGTCCTTGGTTACCATATAACCTGCTTTCATTCAAACATAGATGAAGAGGGCTTTCCCAGAGCCAGGATTTATCCTTTCATACTCTTAGAAAATATAACCTACACAACTTATCATTCTGAAGAGATATGCGAACTATGGAAAATTCACACACTACTTCTATAAATGGCAGAGAATAAACATTTTAGGCTTTGTGGGCAACTGCTTTGGTTCTGTCACTGTAGGATGAGAACAGCCATAGATACTATGTCATTGAGTAGATGTGTGCGTTCCAATAAAACTTTATTTACAAAGACAGGTGGCAGACTAGATTTAGCCTGCCAACCACAGCCATGAAATAGCACCTCTTTGTGCTTGCGCTTTGATTCTTGCTAATTATGCATAAAGTTAAACCTATTTTCATATGCCTAATGGGCATTAGGGTTCCACTTTTGTGAAAAGCCTTGTCTTCTGCCCATTTTCTTTTGGGTAGTCAATTTCTTGTTGAGTCATAGAGTCTTTTCATGTATTTCAGTTATATATGTTGCAACTAAATATATATCTTCTCCCACTTTATGACATTTCAACTCTGTTTATAGGATCTTCTGATGATAAAAGGATTCCCTAATATGGTGGTCTTCAACAGCCTTTTTTTATGGATTATGATTTTGTTTCTTAAAATAATAATGTTTTCTCTCATATGTGGAAGCTAGACCAAAATAAGGGGAAAGAAAGGGATCCCATGAAAATAGAGGGGAGATCAGTGGAGCAAAAAAAGGGGATTGAGGAAGAGGGATGGGAAAAAAAGAGGAATCATGGAATGAAATTGATCAAATTATGCTATGTGCATATATGAATATACCACAGCGCATGTCACTTTTATGTGTATTTATAAAGCACTCATTTTTAAAAAACTATAAATAAATAGAAGGAAGATCAGTAGAGTGAAGAAAGGGGGCTGGGGAAGGGGACTACTAGGGACTGAAGTGGAACAGATTATATTCCATACTTGTATGATTATGTCAAAATGAACCCCAAAATTATGTATAACTATAATGTAGTAATAAGAACAAAAAGAATTCTTCTCATTCTAAAATCAAAAATATATCCCCAATACTGTCTTCTAACCCTTTATTGTTTTGCTTTTCACATTTAATTTCTTGATTTATCTGGAATTAATTTTGGAGGGGAAGGGATAAGGTATGCTTTTAGCTTTGTTGGTAATCTCTGTTTTATTTTTTTTCTATGTCATTACAGTAGTCTCCCTCTATCTGGAGTTTCAGTTGACTAGTAATGGAAAATATTAAATGTTTTAAATTGTGTACTGTTCCCAGCCAGTAGCATGACCAAATCTTGAGTTGTCCTGCTACATAACACTACTTCCCACCCAGGATATGAATCATCCCTTTGTCTAACATATCTGTTCTGTGTACACTATCCACCTATTAGTCCCTTAGTAGCCATCTTGGTTATCAAATTGACTGTCAAGGTTCCTCAGTGCTTCTGTTCAGGTAATCCAATAATCATTCTATTTTATTGTTAGTTATTGTTTTTAACCTCTTACTGTACCCAATCTATAAATTTAACTTTATCATAGATACATATGTATAGGAAGAAACAGTATATGTTGGGTTCGGTATCCATGATCTTAGGCATCCAGTGAGGTCTTGAAACATATCCCCCACAGATAAGGAGAGACTACTGTATTTGCTCTTTTTTTCTTCCTTCTAAATTTCCTGGATTTATTTAACTTGTTTGTTTCTAACTTAAGGTAGAGTCCCTATCTAGTAAAATTTATCCTTTTTTTTTTTTTCTTTTTTGATACTGGAGTTTGAACCTAGGGGCACTTAACCACTGAGCCACATCCCCAGCCCTTTTTATATTTTATTTTGATACAGGATCTCAGTTGCTTAGGGCCTCTCTAAGTTGCTGAGCCTGGCTTCAAACCAGCCTCTCTAAGTTGCTAAGGCTGGCCTCCAGAGCTGCTGGGATTTCAAGCGTGTGCCACTGCACCTGGTCTTACTTAATTTTTAAAATAAGCACTGAAAGCTGTAAATTACCCTGTATATCAGTGGTTTGCCAAGTTGGCTGCACAATGGTATCACCAGGGGAGCTTTAAAAATGTGGATGTGTGAGGAGATCCTGATTTAATTTGCCTGGGGTGTGACCTTATGTATTAGGATTTTTTAAATATGTGGTCAGTAATTATAAATGTCTTATATATCTTTGAAAACAATATGTGTTCTTCATTTCTGGGTGTGGTATTCTAAATTGTCTGTAAGATCAAGCTGGTTAGTTATTCAGATTTTTATATCCTTCTTTTTCTGTCTACTTGATCTGTCTGGTAAAAAGACAAGTTAAATGTCCCACTGTTTGGATTTTCCCCTTCTCATAATTCTATCAGTTTTGCTTCATACATTCTGAGGTGTGTCATAGGTGTTGAGGATAACTATATTTTCCTGACAAAACCTTTGTTAAGAGACTTTATTTTAGCCAGGTGTGGTGGCTCAAGCCTATAATCCCAGCACTTAGGGAGGCTGAGACAGGAGAATCGTGAGTTCAAAGCCAGCCTCAGCAATGGCGAGGTGCTAAGCAACTCAGTGAGACCCTGTCTCTACATAAAACACATAATAGGGCTGGGGATGTGGCTCAGTGGTCGAGTGCCCCTGAGTTCAATCCCAAGTACCAAAAAAAAAAAAAAGAGAGAGACTTTATTTCAAGAAATGTCTTTTGTTATAAGTTTGTTTTATTTAACAGTATGTTTTAACTAGATTTTCAAAATGAATTACAGTAAGCTACCTTAGGTCTATGAATTCAGACTGCAAACCTACATGTTGGCTGACATGGATTTAAGTTCTCGGCCAGCATCTACACTCACACACCCCTCCTACTTATTTATTGAATACCTGCATGCAGTTTTCTTTGCCGTCCTTGTAGTATGCCATTGGTCTCCATTTTATGGAAGGAGGATTATTTATTTGACTTAGGCAGTCTCTCATCTTCCACATCTCAGCAGGCAGTGAAATGACCTCTCAGGTTCACCAGGCTTAATACACATCCTCAAGGTTAAGAACAATTTCATTGTTTGTGTACCTTATTCTCTGGGGCTTCGTCATCATTTACCCTTTTTTTATCAAAGTAGTTTTACTGTCTTAGCTCTTGGATGCATTTAAGACAATTTTCTAATGCTACATTTAGCATGTTCTTTTCAATAGAAGGATGAATCAAAGAATCTGGTGTGCCATTCTGCAAGAAATGGTGTACACCTTTGTGTGTGTTTTTCTTTCACCTGTGGGCCTTTGGCAACTCACCCCTTATTTAGTGGCTCCTAATTGGCCCTGCTTCAGTCACTGTTTCTGTGCAACAAACCCTAAACCTAATGGTTGAAAACAGCAACTATTTTGTTCTATCTTACAGATTTCATAGGTTGAGATTGGTCGGGGTTCAGTTTGGCAGTTCCTCTACTTCTGAGGTTAACTGAGGTTACTCAGTGTCATTCAGCTGACAGATGAGCTACTTTGGAGGATCTAGGATGGCTTCTCCATTGTGCCTAGTGTTGTGGTGGGTATGACTCAGAAGCTGGGCTCAGCTGGGGCTGTCCACCAAACTACCTGCCCATGTACTCCCCCAGTTGCCAGACTTCTTACTTGGTGGCTGGCTTTCCTCAGAGCAAGTGTTCCAAGAAAGCCAGGTAAAAGCTACCTGACCTTTTCTGATGCAGCTTTACTTCCACTACATTTTGTTAGGTGTGGACAAGTTATAAGGCCAGCTCAGATTCAAGTTAATTTATAGAGAAAAGGAAATTTATTTGGCTCACAGTTCTAGAGAGTCCAAGATAGAGAGGCCACATCTGGTGAAGACTTTTGTGCTACATCATCCCATGACAGAAGGAAGAAGGGCAAGAGAGCACAAGACAGCAAGAGAGGGCAGAACTGGCTTTTTAAACAACCCACTCTTGGGATAACTTACTTATTCCTATGATAACAGCACTATCCATTCATGAGAGCAGAGCCCTTAGGGCATAATCACCTCTTTTTATGCCCTGCCACCCAACAATGTTGCCTTGGGAATTAAGTTTCCAGCACATGGATTTCAGAGAACACATGCAAGCCACAGGTAGAGCCAGAAAGGGCCATCCAGTAGGCTCACTTGGTAGTTACAGTATCCATGGAGTGGAACAATGGAAGATCTAGGGTGCAAAGAAGAGGACCCACTTTGGAGCTGGACAGTTCTGGGTGTGATTCTTGACTTGGCCCCTTGGTTTTTGGCCAAGTTGTTTAACCCAAGTACCCTCACTAGTAAAGCAGAGCCAATTATATCTCTTGAGAATTATGTAGAATATCTGTTTTGACCCAACTCATCAGCTCTTACCAGTATTACATTCATGATCAGGCTTAGAATTCAAGCTTTGTTCCCCATTCGTGACATTGTCATTATTTATTGAAGCCCCAACTTACAATTTAGTCTAATCTAAAATTTCCTAGTGAAAGAGAATGCAAACTTTTTCAGATGATACATGGATTTGCCCAATGGGTCACTCAGTAATCATTCATTAAAGCCCTTACAATATGTTAAATATTCTCCTAGACTCTAGGAATACAAGGATGAACAGAACATACTGTCGTTTCAGGAATACACTATCTACATAGGTCTAAGCATATAAAAATGGAAATTTTAGTTAATTCTGGCCTCACACCCTTGCTATTTGAAAAGGTCTCAGAATTCAAGTAGTCAACAAATCTGCTGGGGCTTCTTGTCAGGAGACCTCCTGAGCTGATTGGCGCTGATGAAGAGTTTCTGTTATTACTCACCACCAGCCAATCTTATACCTAGTTTTAGTCATTTTTATTTCCTTTGTCCTTTCTTTAATTCTCATAATACCACAATTTAACTACATATTTGGTCCTAACCAAATTTCTCATGGTGTTTTTTGGTCATTGCATCTCTCAATGGCTTTCCATGGTGATCCAACCGAGTACTGTTTGTCCTCCAATCCCACTACCTCAGCCCATGTTTTTCTATCTCATATCTTTCAACAAAATCAATCTCATATATAGTTATGTGAGAAGTATTATGCCTAAAATCTAGTCTCATTTGTAAAGAAGAAAGTTAATATTATGTGCATGCATTTCACCAATAATAAAAGGTCTTAACTTACTTCTTTCCTCTCCTTTTAATCCCTCTCAAGAAATCTTTCTCTTTATTCTAAGAAGTAACTCTTGAAATTCACTCTTCAGTGAATTTTTTAAAATGAATATTGCATTTCTTTTATGTCCTATAGTTACACCATTCTGATATTGTTCCCAAACGACTAATCCCTGCAATTTTACATAAGATTCATTGCCACATCACTCACATAAGTGACTCATAATTTCTAATTACAATCCAGCACATAGAGCATGGAGAGCTGAAGCAATCATCTGGATGACTTAGATGTTAAAGATCATTTTAATGGAAAGTGTGTAGGACTTAAGGCCTGTGTAGGAGGCCCATCCTTGTCACTTAGTGCCCACTTGATCTCCCACAGGTCACCTAAGTGTCTAAGCCTCTCTTTTATCTTCTAGAAGACAAAAGTCATAGAACAGGATTCACGTTAACTATAGCTTTGTAACAAAGAACCCCAAAGCCAAGTGGCTTAAATCAACTCTTCTATTTTGCTCACTTGAGGTAGGATGAAGAAATAATCCAGCTCACAGGTTTGTTTCTGATCTGCATAACATCAGGTAAGAGATGCTAGTGCTAGATTCCACTTCCAGGAACACATCTGTGCCTTCTGGCTCCTTGGCACACTCACTTACTTTCTTATCTCCCATCCACCCTATTCTCCCCTCACCCCCACCCGCTCTGTCTATGTAGCATCTCATCTTCCAAGGCCTTTCCTTATACTTTAGATTTCTCCCAGTGTGGTCATATATTTTTTACCTGGTAGCTGGTTTTCAAGAAGCAAAAGGTGCCAAGCTAGGTAAGGGCTACACCTGAGACCGACAGACACAGTATCACCTCAACTGTATTTTGTTGTTCGAAACAGTTATAGGACTCACCCAGATTCAAGGCTGGAGAGCCAGGCTCCACTCTTGATGAGGGAAGGGCAGGATCACATTACAGACGAGAATGTAGGATGTGTCCATATGTATTTGGCTCTCTGTAGAAAAAAAAAACGAGTGTGCAGGTGTATGGTCATTAGAGAATTGTAAGTTTTATTAATATAAAGATTGTGTAGCACACAATTTACAATTGTACGGGTTTTTAAATTCCATATCCTAGTTGATTCTCTCAGAATGCTTTCACTGGTCTTTGTCAAACTCGTAGAACAATAGGCAACCTACTATTGCAAGTGAGGACTTTGTCTTATTTATCTTTGAGTCTTCATCAGTGACATCTTCTTGAACTCTAGTATTTATAGAGTATCTAGAAATTTAAAATGAACATTGGCAGGGTTCTCTGCCCCTATTCAAATGAAAATACTTCCTTTCAAGGAAGAACTTCTTTTAGATGTGAATTGTAAAAGATATGGACCGACTTCAGTTTTTCCAGCTTCTGGTTCTAAGAATCAGTTTTTCTATAAATGAAAACTAACAAATATTAAAACTAATAAATATAACCTAACAATTCAATAAGGAATTATTGGTCACAGTCAAAAAAAAATTAATTTATTTTTGAAAGCCTAATAATGACATTTTGTTGATAGTTTTACAGTATACAAAGTATTTTCAAGTATGTCCTTGGATTAATACTCATAATATTGTGAGGAATTCTCATTTGCATTTTCTAGGTGAATATAATAGTCAGTTTTCTGTCACTAAGGCAAAATACCTGAGGCAATTTTCTTATAAAGAGAAGAGGTTTATTTTGTCTCACAGTTCTGGAGTTCCAGTTCAAGATCAAGTTGACCCCATGGATATGGGCCTCTGGTAGGGGCTGCAGATGGCAATGGTGGGTACGGCATGGTGGAGCAAACCACTTACATCATGAGCCTGAAAAGCAAAGAGAACACAAGCCAGAGTCTTCAGAAGCATATCACCAGTGATCTAAGGACCTCCTGCAGGTCCTGCCTTCTAAAGATCCAGAGCATCTCCCGATAGCATTACCCTGAAGAATAAACTTTTAACACATGGATCTTTGGGGAACACTTATCCAAACTGCAGCAATGGGAAAACTGAGGCTTGGGAGCAAAGTGATTCACTGAGGGCCACACTGCCTTTGAAGGAGCAGCCAGGTCTAGAATCCATGTCTTCTGACTTCAAGTGCTTTTCACATCCTCTAGTAAAACCTCACATTTGGAGAAGAAATTTAAAATGAACATTGGCAGGATTCTCTGCCCCTCTTCCAATTAAAATACTTTCTTTCAAAGGAGAACTTCTTCTAGGTGTGAATTGTGAATGATATGGAGCGTCTTCAGGTTTTTCAGCTTCTGGTTCTGAATCAGTTTTTATAGGCAGTGAGCAAAACAGCCAAGTCACAGAGAACACAGGCCCACAAATATTTCTCTGCTTTAGCTCTTCCAGAAATCAGTAGTGTGAATTATTACCATCCTTCACACTCCCAGGTTCCCCTTAGAAACTACAGGGGCTGAGGAATGTATCTGAGGAGAAGAGAGATCTGTGTCAAGAGGATTTACACATAGCACTGGAAGGCACATTGGCAGGAAAGCTTGTGGATTTCACAGTGATCAGTGGTAGGAGAGAGCCCTCCAGGCTTTCTTCTGTCTTTTCCCTGTTCTGAAATTCATTATTTTTCAACCACAAAGCAGATTTTCTTATCTCTCAGCAAAGTCACTTTCTGTGATTTCTTTGATTGTCACTCCGTGTTTTGACTGAAGAGTCCATTTTTGCCTAGAGGTTTCAGGGGTGTTTTATTAGTACTTAAAAAAAAAAAAAAAAAAAACAAACCATGAATAAGACATTCTTCATAGAAAAATGAGGAAATAAAAATAAGCAAAAACTTGAAACCCAAAATCATGCACCATCCAGTCACCGTTCGTTAACGGATAAACTAAGGTTAACATTTTGACGACAGTCTCAGCTTTTCACTCTGAATGGCATAAGCATCTCTTTGTACACCAAAGTTTACATGGCACGGGTTATGTGTTCTTTAAATAGTAATGCATCTTACTTGATATTTTCCTTGAGTAGCTTTACCCACCGTGGTGAAATTTCAAGTTCTGTTTATCTAAACTTTCAATATTAAAGAATAAATAGCAACTGCTTTCCCAGTAGCTCTGTGGCAGCTTGTCAAAGCTATGTTATTGTGGGCGGCACTAAGTGCAGAACTTTCATAGGAATCTGATACTGTTTCTCAGAAAATCTCATGCCCAGCACTTTCTTGTGGTCATCGAGGTGGGGGATCTTCGGTGTGACGCATGAACTAGGCCTGAGGATGAATCTAGCCAAGGCCCCCCTCCCCTCCTCTTTGTCAAAGACACTTGAAGAGGTCTGTCCTGGTTTTAGTTTAGCTTTACACCCTAAATATCCCTCATCTGAAATGCTTGGGACCAGAAGTTTCTCTGGTTTGGGAATTTTTTCCTACTTTGGAATATTTCCATACATATAATGAGATATGAGGGGGACGGAGCCCAAATATAAACATAAAATTCACATATGTTTCATCTACACCAAGCCTCAAGGTCATTTTATGCAATATTTTCCTGCACTTGCCCTTTGCGACGATCACCTGAGGTCAGGTGAGGAATTTCCTACTTGTGGCATGGTGTGTGCACTCCAAAGCTTTCAGATATTTTGCATTTCTAATTTCAGATTTTCAGATAAGGGATGCTTGACTCATAATATAATATTACATTTATTATTATACCTTTACCTGATGGGAATTAGGAATCCCTTTATCCTAGACATTTCTTAAAAGGATGTCTGTGGGGCTAGGGTTGTGGCTCCGTTGTAGAGTATTCACCTAGCATGCATGAAGCACTGGATTTGATCCTCAGCACCACATAAAAATAAATAAAATAAAGGTATTGTGTCCATCTTCAACTAAAAAATTTTTAAGAAAGGATGTCTGTTTCATTGGAGAAATATAGGACCAAATAATAAGTTTACTTACCTATTTTTTTTTTCCTGTTTAGGCAGCAATAAGGAAAGAACTAAATGAATTTAAAAGCACAGAAATGGAAGTACATGAAGAGAGTCGACAGTTTACAAGGTAAGTAGTCAAAATGCAGCGTAACATATTGGAGGTACTTAAGAAGGTAAATTTTATGTTAGGTCTATTTTAATCACGAATAAAAATTTTAAATAGTTTAGCATAAAATCTTCTCATGAACATTTCTACTTTTCTCACACACATCCTTGCTCACTTTCACTGGTGACCTAACAGTCACTATGTCAGTTTTGAAGATACAACTAGATGAAATTATGAATAACACTGAAACCAACCAGGCTGAATAAGAATTTCTAAAATTAAATATTTTCTTTTCTTTCAAAGAAGTCTGAATCATTCCTAAGGGCTGCATTTCGGTTCCCTTTTTAGTTTCATTTTCTGGGCCAGAAAACAAGTATCAACATCATTCATTCTGCTCCTGAACAGGCTTTTAAAGTTCTATGCCCAGAACAGATGCTGGTGACAGTCAGTGTGGGCACATATGTGTCACCTTGGGCTCACAGTAGACATAATTTAGGATAGAAACTGAATTTTCAAATGATATAGCTTCACATGGGAATCTAGTTTTTCTGGAACCACAGATGACTGTTAGGTTTCCCACTACTGTAATAAACACCTGAGATAATCAACTTTCAAGAGAAAAAGGTTTATTTTGGCCCACAGTTTTGGATGTGTGAACCCATGATTTGTTGGCCCCATGGCTTTTGAGCCTGTGAAAAGACAGCATGTTATGGTAGCAGCAAGTGTCAAAACCATTCACCTCTTGGCTGGGAAGCAGAAGAGAGACAGGAAGAGACCAGGGTCCCACAACACCATGAATGGTATGCCCTCAATGACTGGAAGACCTACCCTGAGATCCCACCCCTTAAAGCTTCCACCACCTCCTAACAGGGCCAAGCTGAGTATTAAGCCTTTAATACATGGGCCTTTGGAGGACACTTGAGATCCAGACTACAGCAACTGTTTTCCTATTTCTCCTCCCAGTACCCTTCAGTTTCACAGACTACTAAAACCAGAAGGAACTATCATGAGTGACCATTATTGTCTGATGCCCATTCATCACAGGTGCCCTGTTTATTGCTCTCTCACATGGGTGTGTGCTTTGCTCTCTATGACAGGTGTATCCCTAAAAACTTGCACAGAAATCAAATCTTTAAATTGAATTAATGTTAAAAGATGCCAGGACAGATGCTTACATAAGGAAGACCATGTTCCGTCTTTTCAGAGAACAAATGCTACTACTGCAAACTAGAAACAGCCTCTGTAGGGCAGCCAGATGCCATGGTGCTCCTGATCCTGCAGTGGTTCCTGGTGGTGTGGGGGTGCTTGGTGTTGGGTAAAGGAAGTAACAGTAGGAACTCGTTATTTAATAGCAGACCCCTACCACAGAGCTCTTGGTGGGCTCCATTATTACAGACCTCCTCCACGGCTGTTCCTTATACCTTAATCTGGTGTACAGAAGAAACTCCCCTGTGTCTAAGGGACATTGCTTCTTCATTTGTTTGTTCCCTCTTACATCCTGTTTGTTTGTATTTTCACACAGGGAGTTCTGTCATCTTGAAGTGTGGTTTTTCCCTCTTTGAGAGCTCTCCTATTATAATCCACTCGGACCAGTCACAGCCAGACTTATATTCTCCCTGCTACCTCTGGGGTCGGGAAAAGTTCATGCTAAAATGAGATACCTGAAGTTGTACTTCTCGGTAAAGTTGATCATAAGAAAGGGGTGGAATATTTATGGTGACATTGAGCTTGCTAGGGCCTCTGGGTAATTGGGAAGTGGCTTGTGCTTGTGTCACTCAGACCTGACCCCTGAGCTCCAGCGACTGCTCTCAGCCCACTCTTTGTCATTCAGGATGGTATCTGATAACCTTATTCTCAACTGATAGCATGATGTGAGGAAAAATAACCAAATTTTTAAAAAATGCATTTTTATGGATTTTCTCATTTTACAAAAAGTAAATATTTATACTGAAAGAGGTTCCTCCTGTTCTGTTAAACACTGTGAACAAATACACCAAAAGTAGGATACAGCAAGAAGTCCAGGTAATTTCTTTTTTAATATATGTATTTTGATGTAGAGAAAGAATGTGTGTGTGTGTGTGTGTGTGTGTGTATTTTCCCCCCAGTACCAGGGATTGAACTTAGGGGTACTCGACCACTGAACAGCTGTTTTGTATTTTATTTAGAGACGGGGTCTCACTGAGTTGCTTAGCACCTCGCCATTGCTGAGGCTGGCTTTGAACTCAGGATTCTCTTGTTTCAGCCTCCCAAAGTGCTGGATTACAGGAGTGTGCCACTATGCCCAACTAAGAATATATTTTAATTCAGGATTCAAATAGTACAAAAGTTTATCATGTAAAAATGACTCCTTTCCCAGCCTCACTTCCATTCCCCCAGGGAAGCTAGTACAGATTTGAAGTAGATCCTTCCAGACATGTTTCTATGCATCTATGTATATAGTGTATGTGTATGTACACACATGTGTTTACATGCACCCTCTCACACACAAACATAGCATCTAGAAAGTCCTTCCATAATAGTATATATTGCATTCATTTGAATGACTTTGTGGCGTCTCATAAATAATGTGTGATAAATTATTGAACAGTTACGTGATTGATGGATGTTTATGAGGGTTTCAGTTTTTCATTATTAAACACTGCTACCTTGACTTTGCACATGTATCCCTGGGCACACATGTCAGTATTTCTGTATCAGTCCCATTAATAGATTTGCTAAGTCTCTGGATATATTTTATTTTTTTACATTTTTGAAAGATACTGTTTTGTTATCTTTCTGACCCACAGTTGCTGAGCATGCCAAACTGCTTACTCACCCTCGTCAGCATATAAGGAGTGTTGGGAGATTTATATTCTAAAGGATAAACAATAATATTCTGTTCCATCAACTTCTATGAGATTGAGCATCTTTAGTTATATTATTGAACATTTTATTTTAATTTCCTTATTCAAAACCTTTGACCAATTTTGGGGGGTTATCTTTTTTATATGAATTAGTAAAATCCCCTTAGATATTCTAGATATTGGCCCTTGTTTATATATGCCAGGGTATTTTTCTCCAATCTGTTATTAACCTTGAGAATTTTTGTTTTAATTTTTGCATATTCATATCTTTCCATGTTACTTTTTAAAAAAATTTTTTTTAGTTGTAGCTGGACATAATTCTTTTATTTCATTTATTTTTATGTGGTGCTGAGGATCGAACCCAGTGCCTCGCACGTGCTAGGCAAGTACTCTACTGCTGAGCCATAACCCCAGCCCTCCATGTTACTTTTTACTTCATTGATTGTCTTGTGGAAGGAAACAAAGATTATAAAACCACTTATTTCAACTTTTATATATGTTTTTTTATGCTTAGAACTTTTATCCATTGGACATTTATTTGTGTATATGATTCAAGAGAGTAAACCGACTTTACTGTTTTCAGAGTCAGCAGTGTGTTGTCTCAATGCCATTAACTTCCCCCTGGATGTGAATTCTTTTTTATAATGTACAAATGGGTCAATTTCTGAATTTCATATTATGTTCTGATGAGCTATTTGTCCATCCCTACTGTGTCACTCTGTTTAATTAGCATAGATTTATAGTGTTTAAACAATAGCTGATGGGATATTTTTTTCACATGCAAAATTCTATTGACCACCGGGCGCAGTGATGGTGCTTTTCTGTAATCCCGGTGGCTTGGGAGGCTGAGGCAAGAGGATTGTGAGTTCAAAGCCAGCCTCAACAACTTAGCGAGACCCTAAGCAACTTAGCAAGACCTTGTCTCAAAATAAAAAAACATAACCATCTGGGAATGTGGCTCAGTGGTCAAGCACCCCTGGGTTCAATCCCCAATACCTAAATAAATTAATTAATTAAATAATTCTATTGGCTATTTCTCTGTGTTTACTCATTTAGAGAAATCTAGAATATGCTTGTTGTTAATAAAATAGACTGTTGATATCCTTAGTGTTTAAGTAAATATTAATAGATGCAAGTAGATAAGCTTTGGGGAGATAACAGCTGATATCAAAGGTAAACTTTAAAAGATTTCAAAAAAAATATTGATTAACACTCTTTAAAATGTCTTTCCAGATAAGGAAAAATTAAATATTCATATCACCAAAATAAATATGCCTTGCTTAGGTAGTCTTCCAAACTTGGCAGTAAACCAAAAGTCTACTGCTATTTTTCCATTAATTTATATGACATCATTAGAGTTGCATTCCAGCAGAGAAATATTTTTGGCTTTGAAGACAAAAGTCGTGCTTATGGTTTTCAAGTTGTTTTCAGTATTTCTCTTAAGAGAAAAAAATTGAGGGAAATGCTACTGTTTCTAACCAAAATAATACAAAAATATGGTAATCTTTTACATTTAGAAAATTGCTCATGTAAAAGATGGTGCTGCTCTTGGCACCAGCCACCCTTGGGGGGTATAAACACATTATGAATCATTACCTGGTCTTTAAATGCAACCTAGATACACAGGAGCTCTTCTTTCTTCTAATTAGTGCCAGAATTTATCTCTTTATACCAAGTAAGCCTTCCCTTCAAAACCTAAATCTCTGTGCTCCCTGCAGATTTGAGGTGGTTAATAAATGGGTTGAGACAGCTCTGCTGCTTCTGCTCATGCACCTCTGCATCTAGTGACAGCTCCCACACAGGGATGTATCAGCGAACACCGGATGGATCCATTCTCATATATAGCTTCCTTTCTTTGTGTATCTTTAGAAAGATACACGAAAAGCTGATGGCATTGCTTGCCTCTGGGGAGGATACCTGGTGATTGCAGGCAGGCACGGAAGGGAGATTTCCCACTACTTACCCTCTAGAACCTTTTGAGTTTTTAAAACATAGGAATGTTTCACCTAATCAAAAACACTTAAAAGAAAGACTAAAGGTTCATTTCCTAAGTCCTCATTTCTGTAAGTGAGGATCTCATCATGGTGGCTTGTCTTGAATACTATGCTGGCACTAATATTAATGGTGACCCTCCCACTGAGGTCAGTGCATGGAGAAGACACCTCTGAGATTGCCATCTCAGAACACCTTCTATGGCACGTTTGATCTGTCTTGATGAAGAATTGTGGTGATCTTTGTAATTCGCCCAGCTGGAGTGTTTTCCAGATAGCTCCCTGGAATTGAAATGTATGGAGGGCCTTGCAGCAAGAGTGGGGCTCTAGTGCTCCTCACAGAGTTTGTCCTGAGGACTGATAGGTACCAAGCTATAGCATCAGGTTACTGCTCATCTGGCATCAGGTTACTGCTCATCTGGCCACATCCTGGATATTCTAACCCCCGGCTGACCTTTCAGCCTACTGCTCGAAACCCCCAAATCCACTTAAACAGCCAGGTATTTATCAGATAGGGTCATTACATTTTTGAAAGAGACCACCATGACAAAGGCTACTGCCCTTTCCATAGTAAATGGAATTTCAGACAAACTGCATGAAAGGTAAAATTTTACTTAAAAACTGAATTTTTTTTTTTTTTGGTACTGGAGATTGAACTCAGGGGCACTCAACCACTGAGCCACATCCCCAGGCCTATTTGGTGTTTTATGTAGAGACAGGGTCTCACTGAGTTGCTTAGTGCCTCGCCGTTGCTGAGGCTGGCTTTGAAGTCGCGATTCTCCTGTCTCAGCCTCCCAAAGTGCTGGAATTACAGGCTTGAGCCACCGTGCCGGCATTCAAAAACTGAATTTTTAAATGATTGTAGCTGAGTGGTAAGATGACAAGGAATTTTTATCTTCTTCTGGATAGCCTGTTTCCAAATTTTTATGAATTAGTATGTTTCAGATTGAAACTCGAGAGAATATCACTTTAAAAAATACTTTCATTTTAGCTGGGTGTGGTGGTGCACACCTGTAATCCCAGCACTTTGGGAGCCTGAGACAGGAGAATCATGAGTTCAAAGCCAGCCTCAGCAATTCAGTGAGACCCTGTCTCTACATAAAACACAAAATAGGGCTGGGGATGTGGCTGAGTTCAGTCCCCAGTACAAAAAAAAAAGAAAGAAAGAAAAAGAAAACTTTAATTTTGTAAATAATATTTTAGAGTATGTAAAGTACTTTGATATATATATAATTATCTTATCAATTATTTGCTTATTATAGTAAGGGATATTATCACAGACTTATAGAATCATTGAGTTGAAGCTCTTAGAGTTAAAAGTAGGTCTCCAGAGGTCATTGGCATCATGTCAAGTGGGAAAGTCAGGATATGGACTAAATGCATATTTAACAGTGGTATATTTAAAATTCAGATGCACAGAAAAAGATTAGAAAATGGCATCCAAAACTCTTCATGGTTTATTATAGAATTGTGGGAAATTTTCCTTTTCTCTATTTTTCAAATATTTCTACTGTAAGATAATTGCATGCATATACATACATGTGTAGTTTAAAGCAATTATCTCATTCTCTCCTTTCTTTAGGTATTACTATCCTATGTGGATTTACAGAGAAAGTAAGCTACTCTTTCAGCTGCTAGATAAGCATAACTTATCAAGTTGTGACACTGCAGGAGCTGTACTTGGGACTCCAATTAAAATTGGTTGAGGGGCCTGGAGTTGTGGCTCACGGGTAGAGCACTCACCTCGCATGTGTGAGGCACTGGGTTCGATTCTCAGCACCACATATAAATTAATAAAATAAAGGTCCATTGACAACTAAAAAAAAAAAAATTGGTTGAGGGGTCCTCCACAAAGGAATGAGCAGGCTATCTCAGAGCCTAGCCAACATGTGGTGTGACCTTTCAGGTGGAGTGGGAGCTGTGGTTTAGGAGAGCCTCTCCATTTGTTTTCCATAAGTATATGTGGCATAACTGTGAAACTATTGAAGAAAGAGGGAGTGAGCACTGGGGATATAGCCCAGTGGTGGAGCCCTTGATTGGCATGAGTGAGGCCCTGGGTTCCATTCCCAGCATGGCATAAATAAATAAATAAATAAATATTCAAGATTTATGCATATATCAAATAGGGAAGTATGGTGAAGTAATATTTTACATTTGTGAGTGATTATGTTTTTATAGTGCCTGAATGAATTTATAGGAAGATGAGTAAATTTTTTGAAATTAAGTTGTAGAGGAACCATTTTTAGGGCAATCATTATCCTTATCTGAATTCCATGACTTAAAAATTACTTTTC